>CM034360.1:16870940-17424101 GCA_019925275.1 Mytilus edulis | reverse complement strand
CCTTTCAATTTTTATAAATTTCAGATTTTAAGTTTTGGATTTATGGGGCTTTATTCATAAAAAAAAGGGTGATTTTTAACACGTCAGACAATAACTTAAAAAGGCTTTCACCAATGTCCATGAAACTTTGGTGAATTGTTTATATCTATTGATGTAAGCTCCCTTTCAATTTTTATAAATTTCAGATTTTAAGTTTTGGATTTATGGGGCTTTATTCATAAAAAAAGGGTGATTTTTAACACTTCGGACAATAACTCAAAAAGGCTTTCACCAATGTCCATGAAACTTTGGTGAATTGTTTATATCTATTGATGTAAGCTCCCTTTCGTTTTTTTTTAATTTCAGATTTTAAGTTTTGGATTTATGGGGCTATATTCATAAAAAAAAAGGGTGATTTTTAACACTTCGGACAATAACTCAAAAAGGCTTTCACCAATGTCCATGAAACTTTGGTGAATTGTTTATATCTATTGATGTAAGCTCCCTTTCAATTTTTATAAATTTCAGATTTTAAGTTTTGGATTTATGGGGCTTTATTCATAAAAAAAAGGGTGATTTTTAACACTTCGGACAATAACTCAAAAAGGCTTTCACCAATGTCCATGAAACTTTGGTGAATTGTTTATATCTATTGATGTAAGCTCCCTTTCAATTTTTATAAATTTCAGATTTTAAGTTTTGGATTTATGGGGCTTTATTCATAAAAAAAAGGGTGATTTTTAACACTTCGGACAATAACTCAAAAAGGCTTTCACCAATGTCCATGAAACTTTGGTGAATTGTTTATATCTATTGATGTAAGCTCCCTTTCAATTTTTATAAATTTCAGATTTTACATTTCCGTGTTATAAATTTTTATGCTTAAAAAAGGGGGGATTTTTCCAATTTTGGGACAATAACTAACACTTTCACAAAATTTTATGTATGGATGAAAAATTAAAGACAACAAACTTAGTTAAATTTGAGGTAGCCTTAATAGTGCCAATTTTTTTGTGCATTTTTATTTATTATTTGGGGGGGGGGGGGGTATTTGACAGGGCTCACACTATTTCTAGTTGATCATATAAATTCATTTAAAGCATAAAAGACAAGTTAAAAGAGCAACGGGCGTATCATGCGCTAAAGCGCAGCCCTTTATTAGTCACTAGGTATGAATTTGGTTTCTTTGTGCATTCTTTTATTTTGCAGAAAATTTGTATTGAAAGAGAGTTATTTTTTCATGGTTTTGGCAAATCCTGCAAACATTCTTAGAAGCAACAATTGATATGTTGAATATTAAATTTCTGGTTCACACTGATCCTTTAAATCTATGAAAACATATATACACAAATAATAATAAATCCACACTATTTGGATAATTTCAATTACCATTGCCTCAAATCTTGGGGTTTGAAGTCATCTGTACCTTTTGTATTTTTACTAGTCTCCATTTTATAAAATCCTAGTATTTGAACTTATTTTCATCACCTATTTTCTCTAAATTCAGTGAATTACTATAAATCCAGAGTATACCTGCTATTTACTACTAAAACGCATGTAATCTGTATATTTGTACTTGAATATTACAATGCATTATCTTAAAAACATATCAATGAAGTGTCTATTTTATAACTGGTCATTTCAATTTTGATTCTACTTATGAACTTTGAAATAAATCCAAAGGTTGTGATGGCAACTCATTATTTTGTCACAATTTTCCATCAAAATTGATATATTATGCCTGGTGCATAAGTTAATAAAATTCATTAAAACATGTGAAAATAAGGGTACTTAAAAAATTATGAAATGCCAGACCTCCAATAAACATTTAAACTTAAAGAATTACTGTTAATCAAATTTTTATGAGTTGAGATCAACTTCCATTATGAAAGATAACTTGAATGGTCAAGATATTCTCGTAAGGAACTGGCATGTATGAGAGTAAGTTATCATATAGTATTTTGCTTAACTAAAAAAAGTGGGAATGGCAGAATCTGGTGAAAATCAATAAATATTTTAAAATGGCCCAAAACAAAGAGAAGATTAGATTTTACATACATTTAAATTGAGACAACAGCAATGAATGTTACCATTTTGATCTTCCTCCGTTTTTATGAAATCATATAGCATGTGACAATATTTTCTGACTGCTTTGCTTTGCTTTGCATGGTATGGTATTTTTCCAATTGCATCTGAAGTGAAATGGGTAGTTCATAAGTTGCCTGTTGAAGTTCAATTTGAATTCATTGTCTGTCATTGCATGGGTGCATCAAGGAAGTCAGCTTAAGAAAGATGGTTAGAAGTCTCTATGTTTGTATTATTTGTAATGCTTTGTTCATATTCATCAAAATGTGTATAAGAAACTAAAATAATTTTTGAGACAAGATTCAGTTCATTAAAGATAATTGTACTAGCATGTGCAATGTCAGAAACTTTTCATGAAACCTCAATTTCAGAATGACTTAAAGGTATTTTTATAACAGAGGGGGATTTATTAAGGAGTATTAAATATATTTATTTAGTTATTATACTGTTTATATACAGTTTATATACTGGCAATTCATCATATATAGCTATAGTACATGAGTATAACTTATACATGCTTACAATGTATATCAGGCCTGCATTTCACAAAAACACTTACAACTAAAATTGATTGTAAGTCATAAACAATTCAGTATACTTACAATTAAATTAAATCATAAATCTTTTTGTGAGAGGCAAGCAAGTACAACTATCCTATTACAAGTTCATCAGTATATTTTTGTTTACACAGAATCTTTTACATATACCTATAGTGCAAAAGTATATCTTATATGCTTACAATATACATTAGTATATGACTAACCTATTACATGTACATTAGTATACTTATGATTACAGCTAATTTATTACATGTGCCTGACACAAGGTCAGATTTTAGTGAGTAACTGCTGCATCAGTATATAGGCACCAGAATTAAATTTACTCTGTTATATTGTTTAAAAAATTCCAGACCAAATGATTTGACATTGAAAACTTATCGTTTAATGTTCTTTGATTCATATTATTATTATTAATCTATTGATAAACATGAAAAATGGGTGCTTTTTGGTGATGTTTATTTTGGTGCTAATTACTTTAAATTCAGAAATTATAGCAATGTTTTTATTACTACAAATAATGCTCCTGACAGACACAAACAGAATGTGGTAGCAAACTTGTTAAAGGTGCATTTTTTTATCATTAGAACTCATCCTTTTTGTTTTCCCATTCACAAATATAGACAGGAATATTGCAAATTTAGGAAGGCATGTAGATAAATCTTTGTCAAGTTATTTGGCCTGGAATTTTGCTTATCACTTTAAGTTTTGGTACATAAAAAAATATCGGGTTGTGAATAGTATATTTATAATAAGTATGATGGATAACCTAGCAATTCTGTAGGTAGAGAGTGAAATATTGCATGTCGTTTAACTGGTGTGTGTTATTTTTATGCCCCACCTACGATAGTAGAGGGGCATTATGTTTTCTGGTCTGTGCCTCCGTTTGTCCGTCCGTCCGTCTGTGCCTCCGTTCGTACGTCCTGTTAAAGTTTTTGGTCGAGGTAGTTTTTGATGAAGCTGAAGTCCAATCAACTTGAAACTTAATACACATGTTCCCCATGATATGATCTTTCTAATTTTAATGCCAAATTATAGTTTTGACCCCAATTTCATGGTCCACTGAACATAGAAAATGATAGTGCAAAGTTCAGGTTAAAGTTTTTGGTCAAGGTGGTTTTTGATGAAGTTAAAGTTACATCAACTTGAAACTTAGTACACATGTTCCCTATGATATGATCTTTCTAATTTTAATTCCAAATTAAAGTTTTGACCCCAATTTCACAGTCCACTGAACATACAAAATGATAGTGGGAGTGGGGCATCTGTGTACTATGGACACATTCTTGTTCAAACTTAACTCTTGCTTATTTTTCAAAGAGTTACCTTCCTTGGAAACATTAATTATTTGGCATCTTTAGCGCTCTAATGTGAACAATTCATACCAGATTTTTATGAAAATCATTCAAGAGTTATGCCACTTGGCAGTTTTAGATATAATGGAAATCACGTTGCATTTGCTCTGAAGCCTTCATTTCTCTAAGAAATTATTAAAAAAGTTTAAAGAACAAAAAAAAGTCATTTTATATATAGTTATTGTCCTTTAATCTGGGAAAGATAAAATATATTCAATTTCATTTTTGTATATTTCTTTTTCCTAAACTTGATTGACGTTCAAAAACAATTACTTAGTATTTCTATCTTAAAGAATGGAGATTTTTATGAGTGTAGACCTTTTATAAACTTACAGAATCAAGATGACAGTGGTGAGAGTGCATGGGAAGTGGAATAGCATGAGTTTTGTTTTGGATTGATATTTTGTTTTGAAAGACGAAAGAACTGTTTGGGAGTTTTTCGAGTGAAATGTACATATATCTTGCCCTTAAACAAACAAAAATAAGCAATATCTATTAAAAAAAATAGAGGTTAAAAAAATTTGCTGTTACCATTTCTGAACTTATTTATGATAGATAACACTGATGTAAAGATTCATAAACTTTAATGATAGTGACGCATATACATGTGACCAATGAATAAATAGTAGAATTTCTCTTTTTGACAATGTTTTGTACTAAGCATTCTTGTATTACTTATAAGTACATAGAAATCACTAATCTTTTTCTGGTATTCATTATTATTTCATATTTATTGAAAAAGAAGTATATCTAAAATAAAAATCCTAATTAAAACAAAATGGCTGTTGTTTATTTTTAGGTGGGACCAGGAAGTCGCAGAATACCAGTTCAGGCTATGTGAAGGAATACATAAAAAAGAGAAACCTCATTCTGACATTTGTTGCCTCATTGATAGATTCTATGATCACATGGCATAATCCATTAGACAATCCAGAAAGGAAATTCCCTGATGATGATAAAGTGACATTGTGGTTAAATCAGCCAATCATTGAGAAGACATGGAGAGAGCATGTGAGGCTATCATGGGATATTTCTCCTCTCCTAGCTGTTTATCTACCTCTGCGGTAAGAATGACTTTCATAAACACTAAAGTATTAAATTACAGATTTGAGAGTACATGCTGGTACTGCAAGCTAGCTAAAAGCTACTGTGGATTTTTTTATTTTTCGTGGGTACCAATTTGGTGGATAGAGGAAAACTTGTATGTTTGTGGATATTTGATTTTGTGGTTTTGATAAAATCTGCATAATAACTTATAGAAAAAAATTTAATTCCTTGAATACTGAATTTCATGGTTCAACAGTACACACAAATCCATGAAAATTAGTATCCAACAAGTAGGAAAGATTGATTACAGTTGAACTTAATTATCCAGGTAAATTCCCTTCAATGATTTTACCAAATTGCAGATTTACCAGGTGTTTGTTTCAAATTTTAGATTTACCAATTCTGCAATGGTGAGTCGGGAAGTACGGAGGTTAGTTCGTTTAAATCCTGGTGCTGTTAGTCACATTCCAGAAGCTGTACATTTCCTAGTAACTCCTCAGAGTTTAGAGGCAGAAGCAAAAGAGGTCAGTATAATACAGTCTTTTGACTATCATGTGTTTCAATGTTATTCCAAAAATTTCTTAACATGAATACTGCACCAATTGAATTTATGCATACAATTCATGTTTCTTCATTTATGCTTGAAGCAAAAATATTTGTAAATCCTATACCTTAAGGTGTAACATCACCATTGATTTTTCGCTATTAGTCTTTGTTAAATTGGCATGTTAAAAAAAATTGTACAATATTTACTTTTGTTTCAACTAAAGAAATACTTTTCAGGAATAAAGTTTAATCCTTTCAAGTGCTACAGCGAAAATTTCACACTACATTCCATTGCATATAAGAAAATAACCATCACTAGAAGTAAACAACCCAAATTTTTACACTGTTATTTACTGGTTACCAGCTTTGGTAACTATGTAACCTTAACTTTCCAAAATATTTTATAAGACCATCAAATAAAAAAAAAAATGATGCTTTCAGACACCTAACCTGCATGTTTATGACTTAGAAAAATATAAGTGCATTGGAATGCAGGGTTAATTTTCTACAACTGTCAAGTTCAAGGGAATATTTTTTTATACGACCGCAAAAATTAAAAAAATTTTGTTCGTATATTAGTATCACGTTGGCGTCGTCGTCTGCGTCGTCGTCGTCGTCAGAATACTTTTAGTTTTCACATTCTAACTTTAGTGAATAGAAATCTATGAAATTTTAACACAAGGTTAATGACCACAAAAGTAAGGTTGGGATTGATTTTGGGGGTTTTGGTCCCAACATTTTAGGAATTAGGGGCCAAAAAGGGCCCAAATAAGCATTTTCTTGGTTTTCGCACTATAACTTTAGTTGAAGTAAATAGAAATCTATGAAATTTTGACACAAGGTTTATGACCACAAAAGGAAGGTTGGGATTGATTTTGGGAGTTTTAGTTCAAACAGTTTAGGAATTAGGGGCCAAAAAAGGGCCCAAATAAGCATTATTCTTGGTTTTTGCACAATAACTTTAGTATAAGTAAATAGAAATCAATGAAATTTAAACACAAGGTTAATGACCACAAAAGGAAGGTTTGGATTGATTTTGGGAGTTGAGATCTGAACAGTTTAGGAATTAAGGGCCAAAAAGGGGCCCAAGTAAGCATTATTCTTGGTTTTCGCACCATAACTTTAGTATAAGTAAATAGAAATCTATGAAATTTAAACACAAGGTTTATGATCATTAAAGGAAGGTTTGGTTTGATTTTGGGAGTTTTGGTCCCAACAGTTTAGGAATAAGGGGCCCAAAGGGTCCAAAATAGAACTTTGTTTGATTTCATCAAAAATTGAATAATTGGGGTTCTTTGATATGCCGAATCTAACTGTGTATGTAGATTCTTAATTTTTGGTCCCGTTTTCAAATTGGTCTACATTAAGGTCCAAAGGGTCCAAAATTAAACTTAGTTTGATTTTAACAAAAATTGAATCCTTGGGGTTCTTTGATATGCTGAATCTAAAAATGTACTTAGATTTTTGATTATTGGCCCAGTTTTCAAGTTGGTCCAAATCGGGGTCCAAAATTAAACTTTGTTTGATTTCATCAAAAATTGAATAATTGGGGTTCTTTGATATGCCAAATCTAACTGTGTATGTAGATTCTTAATTTTTGGTCCCGTTTTCAAATTGGTCTACATTAAAGTCCAAAGGGTCCAAAATTAAACTAAGTTTGATTTTAACAAAAATTGAATTCTTGGGCTTTTTTGATATGCTGAATCTAAACATTGATGTACTTAGATTTTTGATTATGGGCCCAGTTTTCAAGTTGGTTCAAATCAGGATCCAAAACTATTATATTAAGTATTGTGCAATAGCAAGAAATTTTCAATTGCACAGTATTCAGCAATAGCAAGAAATCTTCAATTGCACAGTATTGTGCAATAGCAAGAAATTTTCAATTGCACAGTATTGTGCAATAGCAAGAAATCTTCAATTGCACAGTATTGTGCAATAGCAAATATTTTCAATTGCACAGTATTGCGCAATAGCAAGAAATATCTAATTGAACAATATTGTGCTATAGCAAGAAATTTTCAATTGATTGGAGTTATCTTTCTTTGTCCAGAATAGTAGTTGAATCAACTTAAATCATTGTTTTATACAATAAACAATGTATATTCACTTTTACTACCAACTGATAAATTAAAACAATCTTTACCATTCAGTGATAACAAGCACCTTTTGTTACATTTTAATATTTTATGATGTATTTAAATGAGTAGTTATTGTTGCAAACTCCATTAGAAATTTGAATTGAGATCAGTTTTGGAAAAAGGGAAAGGGGGATGTGAAAAAAAAGGGGGGGTAAATTTTCTCATTTCAGATTTCATAAATAAAAAGAAAATTTCTTCAAACTTTTTTTGAGAGGATTAATATTCAACAGCATAGTGAATTGCTCAAAGGCAAACAAAATATTTTAAGGTTCATTAGACCACATTCATTCTGTGTTTGAAACCTATGCTGTGTCAACTATTTAATCACAATCCAAATTTAGAGCTGAATCCAGCTTGAATGTTGTGTCCATACTTGCCCCAACCGTTCAGGGTTCAACCTCTGCGGTCGTATAAAGCTGCGCCCTGCGGAGCATCTGGTTTAGACCTATTTTCCCATACAACCGGATGTGACGTACCATGATTTGGTGGTATTACACCTAAAGCCATGGTGTCATGATTGTCATTAATGCCGACATGTGAAGAATGAAAATGGCTTTAAGATAGAGTAACTAAAAATCACATGGATGCCAGAAAGACACATAAAAAACATTTACTTTATGCTGTTTTCTATTGTGTCGACAATTAAACTTATTTGTACTTTTTTTATTTCCAGATAGTGCACATATTGACCTGGTGTAAGATTTCTCCAGTGAATGCCTTGTCTTATTTCTCCAGACAGTATCCACCACATCCTCTGACTGCTCAGTTTGCTGTTAGAGTACTAAGAACACATGAACCTGTAAGTGACCTTTCAATAAATAGGGTTAAGTTGCTAATATGTAACTTCTTGGCAGCTAAAGATCAACAAAATATTGTTTGTGAACACTAATAAATCTGCCCATGCTACCTGACATATTGTGAATCTAACTTACCTCTTCTCTGATGGGAGGGGTATAATAGTTTAACCTTGTCAGTCCATCCACCTTTCATTCTTCTGTCTGTGTGTCTATTGGGTATAAAGCTTTATGTAAGCATGCTAAACTGTGAAATGCATTTCAACATTCATCGCCTTCAACTTCCTTTTTACTAAATTCTTAACATATATTTTTACACGTAACATGCATGTATGAAATTTTCACATCTAATGCCTATCAACTATCTGTTTGGCAAATACTTTTAAGGGTTATCATTAAGGAACAGTAGCTCGCAGTTCAATTTTTAATTCATCGGTGATTCGTTTCAGTGTTAACTGTAAAAATAATGATTGCTTATTTATATATTAGGATCACAATGTGAAATTGGTACTTGCTCAAATGATAGTTATTCTAGTTGGGCTATACTTCATTTACTTTATCCATCCATTAGTTATTCGTCTAACATATGAGGTGTGTCAGCAAGAAGATAAATATCAATACATCTGTTGAAAAATGACTTTAGAAAGTCTGTTACTGCTTTTAAAAGTTGTTATAAAAACCCTACAAAAAAAAGTGTAAGAAAAATTTACCGCACAGACCAAAAGTAATTTTTTATCTTGTACTTGAATTTTCCAAAATCAATCAAACTTTTATACATGAACAAGGACGCCTCCGGGTGTGGGAATTTCTCGCTTCATTGAAGACCTGTTGGTGACCTTCTGCTGTTGTCTACTCTATGGTCGGGTTGTTGTCTCTTTGACACATTCCCCATTTCCATTCTCAATTTTATGATAGGTATATTTGCATAAGGTTGATTTCTATCTGATTCAGGACATATATATCTGTATATATTCTTGTCTTTGTAATAATGATATTTGACAATGCGTATTTCTATATTTTTCAGGAATCTTTATTGTTTTACATTCCACAACTTGTACAGGCTTTAAGGTTTGATACTGTAAGTATAGCCGATTATTATTAAAATGGTGACTGAAATAATAGATATATATATGTATAAAAATCAACAAATAATAATGAATAATACATGGTTCAGATAGGTTTAATAAAAAGGGAGATTTTAGGTTACTCCGATTTAAATTTGATGGCTGTAGTATTACCAATGTTATTTCAACATCGGGCGGAGCTTACATTTTAATTTGCATAAGGGCAATCTATTTAAAGATGTGTATGATAAGGATGATTGCTGTTTTAATTATTACTGATTTCTAATCACCTAAAGTTCAGTGTCATCAAACCAATTTACAAAGAATGGCTGGACACTTCATTGATTAGTTTACCCCAAAGCATCTATCTTTAGATGGACTGGTCTAAGATATGCAAACTGGTTAAACCCCAACCATTCAAGTGAAATAAAACAAGTAATACCAGTATATAAAAAAAAATTAACAGGAATTACCAAAAATGTTGGACTGCATTATTATGCAAATAACTTTTTTCAAATGCTGTGGACATTGTACCATTAGCTCATCAAAGCTACCGTTATGGTTTCCTTACTTTTGGCTCAATAAATAATTCTTGTTTCACATTGTCTTTATCATCCATTTTGATGACAGAAACTTATTACTAAATATGTTGCGAATAATTGATTTAAAGTATGTTTTGTATTTTACAGATGGGCTATGTGACAGATTTTATTTTATGGGTATCTAAGAAGTCTCAGTTACTGGCTCATCAGTTATTATGGAACATGCAAACTAACAAATTTACTGATGAAGAGGCTACAATAAAAGATGGTAAGTTGTTAGTTTTAGGTATAATGTGTCATGGTAATCTCTTTGACTGTATGTCTTGGTTCAAAACTGATGGTTTTAATATGTTTTAAACATCTTAAGCTTTGTATTTTGAAGTCTAATTTAAGATCTCTTTAGTTTCAACAAACTTCCTTTGGATTCATTGTTATTTGTAAGATACACATTTTGTTGGATTTTGTGGGTACAAATAAACAATTTAAACGGTCAAAGAAGCTCACATTTTCTAAAGGTGTGTAAACAGACAAAAATCAAATATATGTATCAAGGAAAAAAGAAGTTTTCCATCAATAAAATTGAGAATGGAAATGGGGAATGTGTCAAAGAGACAACAACCCGACCATAGAGCAGACAACAGCCAAAGGTCACCAAAAGGTCTTCAATGCAGCGAGAAATTCCAGCACCCGGAGGCGTCCTTCAGCTGGCCCCTTAACAAATATATATACTAGTTCAGTGACAATGAACGCCATACTAAACTCCAAATTATACACAAGAAACAAAGGCTCCTAACTTGGGACAGGCGCAAAATGCATGAAAACAAAGAATTGACAGTAACTCTTGTAGTTTTGTTCTTGTTTGGTGATTTGTCAGTTTTTAAATCAGCATCCATCATGCAATTATTAACCTTTTTATTCTTATTCTTTGTTTAGATACTGTTAAGATTTCAAAAGTCTGAATTTAATTTGCATATGCTTATTTCAGAAACAGTATTCTGATAAATCATATGTAAATTACATACTTGTCTAACACATTTAAAGTACACATAATTAATTCGTGATACTATTTACAGAGGATATTGGTGATTTGTTAGACACACTGATGGATAATATAAAGAAATCTCTGTCAGGACCAGCATTAGAGTTTTATGAGAGAGAGTTTGAATTCTTTGATGAGATTACCTCCATATCGGGTAGAATCAGGTAAGAATGATAAATGTTTTAACCATTTAAATTTATGTTATTTCTGCAGATCAGTTCTTGTTTTCCTGTTTTTGATTAAGGGTATGTGTCTACCTACTTTCACAATGACAAAACCTTGAACTATTAAAAAATATGGAAATAATTATCTTATGTATCTCATCTAGATAACTGTTGAAAATTTTAATTTACATTTTGATGATACAAAAAATAATCATATCTAGCATATCAAAAATACAGACATAAAATGTGTAGTTTAGTATAGTTTACTTGTCAATTAGAGACTTGCATACCTGGAGCATTGTAACTAATACACATAAACAGTGTTTTGCATTTGTGCTGACATTTTTTACAGGTAAATTACAGGTGAATATATATAAGAAGATGTGATATGAGTGCCAATGAGAGAACTTTCCATCCAAGTCATGTTATTTTTCATTTATCATTATAGACCTCTTCCGTTAGCCACTTGTACAAATTTAATGAATTATCAATCATAACATGTATATAACTGTTGTCCCCTGCTCACCATGGGGAGGTGGAAGAAGGCCTACAAGAGAAATATCCAGACTTTTTTCCTTGACCGTTACGTACCCGTAGTTCTTAAGCCTCTGTCTTTCGGACATCTGCCACATGGTTATGCTCGTTCTGTGTTTTGACAATATAATCTGTGGTGACTTTGGCTTTACATGATTTTGTGGTACATTAGTAAGATATGTTTTTTTTATGTTTCACCTTCTGATATGTATGGGCGTCAATGATTAAAGAATTGACTCCTCAGTGTGCAATATGTCCATCATGTTACAACAAAGTTCCAAACCAACATGAATCAAAATTAACAAAAATGAACAACATTTATAACCAGATTTTACCAATGGTATAGTAAAGTACATGTACAAGTATTAACTTACCTGTAAATCTAATAAGGAGCAAATATAAATCGGCGCAAATGAAAAAATTAAATCAGCGCAAATGAAAGAATGAATATTTTCAAAATTGGCGCAAATGTCATACACCCACATAAACATTGTTGTGTTTATTTCAGACCTTTTCCAAAAGGCCCAGAGAGGAAGAAGGCTTGTTTAGATGAATTGAAGAAAGTAAAACTGAGACCTGGTACGTAGTTCTTACTTTATTCCTTTACTAATATTATCTGGCAACTGCTTAATGGTGATCTGGTGGTAGCATACTTGCCTATATTCAAGGTCATACACCACCAAATCATAGTACGTCACATCCTGTTGCATACCAAATAGGGTCGAAAAAATTATCTCTAGAAATTGACAAGTGTAGAAAATTATTCCTACATTTCATTGCAGTAAAAACATTCTGTATCATAAACATTTATCTTGGGTGTTTAAAGCACCATTATTTTTATGCCCAATTTATGGGCATTATGTTTTCTTGTCTGTGCGTCCATCTGTCCTTTCTTTCGTTCATCTGTTCGTCAGTCTGTGTGTTCGTCCGTCCGTCTGGCCCACTTCAGCTTAACGTTTTTGGTCCAGGTAGTGTTTGATGAAGTTGAAGTCCAATCAACTTGAAACTTAGTACACATGTTCCCTATGATATGATCTTTCTAGTTTTAATGCCAAATTTGAGATTTCCCCCCATTTTTACAGTCCACTGAACATAGAAAATGAAAGTGCGGATGGGACATCTGTGTACTGGTAACACATTCTTGTTTATTTGGTGTTTTTATAGATTAAATGTCCTGTTCCCATTCTGCTAATATCAAAATTCTAGATAAATGTGAGGGAACTGTATCTGCAATCATACCACTGTTTTTTTTATATTGTATCCATTTTGTTTTATTTCAGGATGTTATTTACCCTCTAATCCTGAAGCTATTGTAACAGACATTGACTATAATTCTGGAACACCTATGCAAAGGTGAATATACTTAACATTACAAAGTTTGTGATTTTTTTAAGTTCCATTTTGTTCAGTTCTGAACAAAGTGTACAAGCGAATAACACCAGCACACAATCTCCATAATTACACACATGTAATCAGATAATATAAATTCTTTTAAGGTGGTACCCAACACTTTTACTAAAATTAATTTGGCTCGTTTAATTTTCATAAAATTTTGACAAAGTATTTACCTTGACCCTTTTACAAAAATATCAAATATTCAAAAATTTGAACCAAGCGTTTAATTAGAAAAATTACACTGGTTATATAGCAGTTTGACAAACACTAATTTTGATCATTGAGAACAGGGCTTCCAAAACGGTCATATATTCCGGTCATTTGTATAATGTCTGGTCAAAGTCCGGCTGGGCAAAGCATGAAACGGTCATCTACTTTTTAGTTTCAAGGCTTTTTCGGTCATTTTAACATAATTCACGATCTTTTTGACCCAACCTTTTGCCTTTAACATCCACACATTTCCGGTCATAAAAGTGACATGATGTTTAATTACTATCAAAACAGCCCCTACTTCAATACTTTCTAATTTTAATCAAGGCTAATTAGTTGTTGGACAGCTGAAATCTACCTGTTCAGGTGACAGGTAAACTACTTTCAGTACCGGACATCGTAAAAATTATCAGTCTTTTCACAATTATTTTCTTACATTTCAGCGGTATCTAATTGATTTAGTCCAAAAGATTAAAATTATAAGAAATTAGTTTATCAACATGATTTGATAAAAAAATCAAAAAGGTTTTAAATGAAAACTCGTCAGAACTACGTTGTATGAACTAGAACACGTGTGCGCATGTGCACAGGTGGGAAATTTAATTATGTATCCTACATTTCTTAAAAAATACTAAAATTATCATTGATACCTGTATCTAACGTTCATTTCAAGTATTTTGTTGAAGAAATAAAGTGGAAAGAGCTTCTTCACTCAGTCGTGCTTTGTAAACGTACACGGATTTTACGTATCCGTTTATGGTCCATGTTTTACCATTGTCAAGTCAACATCCGGTTTAGATTTTAAAAACGAAACTGAAGTTTTTGACAATGTCATTTTGCACAAATAAAGAGTCTAAGACAGATATGAGCAGGCTGTTGTGCACACTATGAATGATGCACTGCCAATTTAACAGTTTACATCCGAACATCAAATTCATATCAAAGTAAAGTTTAAAATCGTGTTTTTTTGAAATCTAATGCCAATCATTGGAATGGCCATCTGATTACCATAAATGCCTTTTGTGACTAAGTCTTAAGGGATTAAAATCGGGATCAGATATAAAATGTCCGGCTGGCTCAAATATTTTTTGGAAGCCCTGATTGAGAAACTTTATGTTGCCTTCAAAACGCAGTGTAATTAAAACATTTAGCTGATATTACAGAGTTATCTCCCTGTAGTGTTAGGTACCACCTTAAATGTCCTGTGTACTGAATTTTCTTCATATTTCCTAGATCGTGAGGCCTGTGGTAAAGTATGATGACTGTAACTTACTATTATTCTTAAAAGTTTTGCATGAAATTCTTTTTTAGTGCTGCTAAAGCACCTTTCCTGGCAAATTTCAAGGTTCAAAGATGTGGTGTAAATAAGTTGGAGGAACTTGGCCTAGGTCACAACATCAATGTTAGCATGGGCAGTGAATATTGGCAGGCTTGTATATTTAAAGTGGGAGATGATATAAGACAGGTTAGTAAGAATAATTTTAATTCATGACAATCTTAGTACTATCAGCAGGCTTCCATACCATTTTCATTAAAAAAACAAACCATATCATATAGTTAGCAATAAAAGGTTTTCAACATAACAGAATGTGAAACAATTCAAATGAGAAAAATTAACAGCCTGATTTATGACAAAAGAATAAAAGAAATTGTAATAATGCACATATAATTAAGTATATTTTTTGTTTTTCAGGATACTCTAGCAATTCAGTTTATAGAGATGTTTAAGAATGTATTTCAACAATCTGGTCTGGAGATATTCCTGAAACCATACAGAGTGGTGCCTACAGCTCCTGGGGTAAGAACATGTGTTGAAAGTGTATGCCCTAACACAATTTTGACTAAAATACATACTCTGCCTATTGGGTACCCTTAAAAAGGTTTATCAATAACTTTGATTAATGGTATTCTTTTATAGTGTATATTTCAATTTAAAACAACATTAAGATTGTCTGAGAAAAGTACATGTACTGTAATTCATATTTTATTGCATAAATTTCAACTTTAGGGGCATGATATATATATATATGTAAACCCAATATAAGATTTAGGTGGTATACTTCAAAACAGATTGCAATATTGGGCTAAAACCTGAATTATTCAGCTTTGGCGTTGTTCATAGACATAGTGAGTAAAGAATATCATTGGGATAGGGCGGGGAAGGGTTTGGGGTGGCGGGATTCAATACAATCATACTCAACTTTAACAGTTACAATCCAAACAGAACGTTGACTTAAACAGTGCTGTGGCTATGGGTGTAAGCAGAATACTATAATAAAAGTTTGATAATACTTTATTGTAGTGTGGTGTGATAGAAGTGGTACCAGATAGTAAGTCACGTGATCAGATAGGTAAAGAAACAGATATCACTTTACACCAGTATTTTATACAGACGTATGGGGAAGAATACTCATTAGAATTCCAAAATGTAAGTCACAGTATACATGGTGTGTTAACAAAAGAAATTAACAATTGTCAAATGTTAGGGTATTGCAAAATATTTGAAAGAAGCTCATTAAATGAACAAAGATTTATAAATAAATTTTAAATATGAAATATGAAGATAACACTATACTGAAGGAATTTCTAGGTTTGATTCAAAATCTGTCTAATCAAGAACCAAGAATTCTAATGTCCCAAAACTTTTAATTATTTTAAAGGAGTTTATGCAGACATTGACAAAACCATGAAATCAAATATCCACAAAATTACAATTTTCCTTAATCCTCAAAATTGGTACTCACCAAAAAATAAATGAATCCACAGTATTATGAGTGGAGATAAAGTTTGTATGGCTTTTTGTGCAACTTCTTGTTCATAGTGAAATTAATTATACATGTCAAAAAAATTATTATTTTTAACAGGCAAGGCATAATTTTATTGTAAGTATGGCTGGATATAGTATTGTCTCTTACTTACTACAATTCAAAGATCGACATAATGGGAATCTAATGTTGAACAAGCAGGGTCACATGATACATATAGACTTTGGATTTATGTTTGAGAGCTCTCCAGGAGGAAATCTGGGCTGGGAACCAGATCTAAAGTTAACAGACGAAATGGTTATGATAATGGGAGGTAACATGGAGGCGCCACCGTTCCAGTATTTCTTGGAATTATGTGTTCAAGGATATTTAGCTGTTAGGTATGTATATTGTAAAAATTGTTTTTTACTAATGATAACTTTAAAATAAATTTTCAATTAGATTTTAGTATTTAATGGGTTTTTGGAAAATGTTTCTTTCTTTTATAAATTATTCATGCATTTATTGAGAATCACATATTTAATTTATGTTCTTGATAATGCAGAATTTATTTATCTTTGTAACAAGTCTGAATAGTACACAGTATAAAGTAAAAATCAAACATGTTTTTTTTACCATTGTTCAGCAGTGTTTGATATTGTTCATTTTGTTATAATTTGAAGGTAGTCATAATTTCCTAAACAAAATATATTCCTTATTGATATGATTAGGCTTTTTTAGGTTTCAGCCCAGAGGTTAATACCCCACCCCTCCATATCATCAATTGTTAAATATCCTGAAAACTGTTTCAGATCAGTAATCCTGTAACATATATTTTCTTAGTTATGACCAGACATTTCTCTAGAGACTAACACATTCAACAGTTATCAGGCAGCATTGTATATTTTCCAACAAAGTACCATGCTTGTCTAAATCAGGTTGAAAATTTTGTTCAGATGTGACTTTTCTTAATTCAGACTATAAATGCAAGATAAAAATTCTCAATAAACATATGTTATTTAATTATTTTATTGTAGGCCCTACCATGAAGAAATTGTCTCCCTTGTGTCACTGATGTTAGACACAGGATTACCATGCTTTAGAGGACAGACAATCAAACAACTCAAATATAGACTACAAATAGACAAAAGTGATCGAGAAGCAGCCGCTTTTCTGACGGGGATAATAAAGAAATGTTATTTAAGTTTTAGATCGAAGTCTTACGACATGATTCAGTGGGTACAGAATCAAATCCCTTATTAGCGTACTGTGATAATTGGAGAATTACAGAGTTTACATAGAACATGTAGAATATTGTCAGAAATTTTAAATAAAGCAAGAAATTAAACTCTGTTTGGTGAAACCAAGGCCTGTGTAAATCCTTTTGGTAAAATAGGAAATTTATTATTAATTTTGACAGAAATTTTAAATAACATTAGAAATATTGTTTACTTTAACAGAAATTTTAAATAACATTAGAAATATAGTTATTTTTTACAGAAATTTTAAGTTATGTTAGAAGTGACAGAAATTTTAAATAAGGATAGAAATATTGTTTACTTTGACTGAAATTTTAAATGTTTTAGAAATATTATTTACTTTGACAGAAATTTTAATTATTGATGTTAGATATACTGTTTACTTTGACAGTAATCTTAAATAAAGTAAGAAATACTGTTAATACATTGTTAATACCTATAATGATGACAGAACAATTAACTTATGTTATGAATATATTTTTTACTGTGACAGAAATTTTAGCTAAATTTAGAATATTGTTTACTTTGACGGAAAATTTTAAAAACAGTAGAAATGTATTGTTTACCTAGAATATTGACTGAAATTTTAACAAATGTTAAAAGTATTGTTGACATAGAATACTGATTAATTTAAGCCAATGTTTGAAATATGATTAACCGGAATTTTCACAGATTTTGGCATGGTGTCAGAGATAATTTCCTTCTTCAATTGTATTCTCAGATAAAGTTATGTTAATTTGTAACATCCCCAATAAAAGTTTACATTATGTTGTCACATGTGTAGGAAAATGTTATTTCATGTGAAAATCTTGGTATTTTATTTTGTTTTAATTCATATAGTATTTTATTTGATTCTTTTGTTGTTATGCTCAATGTAAGCGTTTCATGAAATTTGTAATGTATTAACTATTTATTAAATTATCAGAATCCATTTATAATCTGTTTTCTAGCCAAATCTTATTATACATGTATAGCATGCAAAAATTAGGATATTCCATAAAGGTCATCATAACATTAAGGGATCATAGTTCATTTACAGCAATTACTAGTCTGTCAACTCTGCTAGGTCGTCCATTCTATCTTGATTGACATGAATTACCATTTTTACTGTCAAAAGGTGCTGGATCACTAGTAAAACAGTTACATAATCAAGCTAAATGTAAAAAATCCTAACACCACAAACAAATAATCAATCATAAACTTTATCAAAACTGTTTGATGCTGATGTTATATAACCACTGCTCATTTTAGATAACTTATCAGATATTTACATGAATCACATGCAGGTGAAAAAGGAACAAATAGCCCTTCCAAAATAATTGTTTTTACAAAATTAATGCTGGATTTTTTATAGTTAGGGGCCTAGTGCCAAGTGATCAAAGTATAATCACTAGTTTGGATCATCAACTCCATTGTCATTTCCTATGCAGGTTGTGTTTTCTCCAGGCACTCTTGGCTTCCACACCGCCATGAAATAGCCAAAAGTTCACTTCAAGTCAGTTAAGAACACCAGCAAACCATCAATCAATTTAATAGAAAATTGAAGATTAAATGTGTATGTGTTCTTTATTTTGTTGTGTTTTTATAACGCCTGTCAAAGTTTTTGACAGGGCATGTAATGTTAACAAATGTCCACATCCGTCCTTCTGTCCTCTGTTTGTCTGCGTCCACATGTCACCCCGTAACTTGAGAACCACTGATACAAATTCCATGAAACTTAATGTATCTTAAAATTTTTCATAATTATTTGCTCAAAACTTTACACACTTTTTACTTTATAAAAGAAATGAGCTCTTATCAATTCGTGATGTATGTGCGCTATTCAAATTCAGTATCAAAATAATTTTCATTGTTTTAAAACAAAACAAGTTCTTCTTTCGTATGGATCTCCTTTATACATCACCATCAAAGACAGGAATGACACATGGTCAAGATATATTTTTGTTTTACAAGCACACTTTTTAGTTGAGTTGAACCAGTTTGATGTACTCATGAACAGTTGCAAAATTGTTATCAAAGATACCAGGATTATAAATTGATACGCCAGAAGCGCGTTTCGTCTACATCAGACTCATCGGTGGATCCAACTACCTTAAATAAACCAAGATAATATCATATACCATCATGAGCATGGACATCAATATTTACATCATATCTATAGTTGGATTCCGTCTAATTTTAAAGTGTCAGTTTATGACATGAAAGCCATGCAGACTCCTTTACAAGGCGTAACTTTGCAAGAGTTGGAAATATCTTGGGTGCTTTTGAAGTGTAAACATACCCAGCTAAACATGTGTCACTGTCGTGTTGCTCATGTAAATACAAACCCCGGTGATAATTTGGAATTGTTCTTTTTGAACCTTTGTTAATTGCACAATCTAAAACTTTGTTGGGTTGATTGATAGGCCTTAGTCATATCATAAGCGACAAGCTCAGTACAAGAATCTATCAGAAACGAGACGATTTTAATTTTAAAATTATCGATTATTCCAGCTGAGTAACAATATACCACATACCCGTAGCCAAGGGGGGTCGGTGGGATCGTGTTCGGAGGGGGAGTTCCCTTGAAAAAAAATTAAGCACTGTTAAAGTAAATGTTCTGTTTGAATTGTGACTGTTTAAGTTGAGTTCTAGAGTCCAAATACCCCCCCCCCCCCCCCCCCCCCCCCCCAAATTGGAAATTTATGGCTACGGCCTGTGCCAACTTCAACTACATGTGTCATATATATTTCCTAACTACTTCGGTGTGCAAGAGCTTGAAACTGCTATTCAGATTTTTTAACACTTCATCAGTGTCTGAGCAGAAGCTTGACGATCAGGGTTAGGTCAAAGAATGTCCTCTTTCTAAATATTCATCAGAAGATACCAAGACCTTGTTGATAATTATACCGTATTGTATCAACTTCACGAATAATACACGATGGTCTTGAAGTTTTGATTCTAGGTGCTGACATTGTTAATCATCTAAAAAGGTGTTAAAGCGTTCTTTTATTTGTCTTTGTGACTGATACTTTATTGTTTTGTCTATTTTTGGTTATATCCATTTGTCGTGGCTGGGTAACATCCCGTCATTGTGGTATTGATGCTCTTCTATATGCTTTTTTGGTTTTTCTATGTTGACATATTTCTTAGTTTTATATTGATTAGATCATAACACAACGTTGACTGCTGTACCCTTATTTTTGACGTTTTTACCTACTAATGTCTATGTCTTTTTGTTTTGTTCACACATCGTTAACAATATAACGCAGTTCTATGCGACTGTCATACACAGATTTAGTCTATCTTTGATTGTTTATCTGACCAATATGAGTTATAAACATGGGCAACCAAAAATCATGAATATCTGACAGCTACCATTATTCGAATTTGTACAATTTTTAAAACATATAAAGATATTCTCACGACAGTTGGTTTTTATTATCAAACAAAATTTCATTATAATATTGCAGCTCACTGTAACATAATATCTTCCTTAACCGTACTTTTAAAATAGTTCATTTAATTCCTTTTATGATATTTAATGTAAAGAGTATTTGTATTGTTTAACTTCCTTAATAATTCTGTTAATCAAATTTAAAATATAAAATTTGACAATTAACTTCAAAAATATTTTTTAGTTATCTATGTTTGTCGATAAGAAAATGTCTGTACCGATTCAGGAATATGACAGTTGTTATCCATTCGTTTGATGTGTTTGAGGTTTCCCTTTTTGACTTTTCCTCGGAAGTAGGTCTTTTTGTTATTTTAATTTTTCCAAATTTCCAATTTCATGGTAAACAATCATTTATTATGATTTCTTCCGTATTGTACGGAACCTCGGAGTCAGATGGCCTGACGATACATACGACCTTGTACCAAATGTCCTTCAATGACTTTGGAAGTTTATCTTTTTTAATGTCATCCATTAGTATAACTATAACCATGGATTCACGACCCTCTGAAAGCGTGCATTCTTGTCATTTCTATTTCATACGATCCCCAGCTACTCTCAAGGAAGTCCTTTGTAATGATGAATACAACATTTCTGCTCGAGTTGATTGTTTTAACTATGCACTCAGCAATAGGTACTCCGGCCAAGAAATCCTTATGATGTAAACAGAGCTCGAAACCTTTCGGCTTCAACTTATCATAAAGATTGGTAAACCATGTGACATCTTTATGACTGTACGATATAAACGCATCATACTCGAACTCATCCGAAAGAGGTTGGTAATGTCGAAGTTTCATTTAAAGTCCCAGGAAGAAATACTCAAATGCAAATCGATATCGATAGTATACTATTCCTAAGATAATAGCAAGAATGAACACAGAAATAACACTACTTGCCAGTGCTACCCAGAATTTCGTTTGACAACCAATTACGTATGCTTTAAGATTTTTTTAAGAAGTGAGACATATTTGCAAGAGTTACATTTTGGAGTACACATTCAGTTTCTCTAAGATCACTTACCATTCCCGAAAGATGAACCCATTTCATAAAATGTAATGTTTTATAAGAACATTCTATCGGATTTCCACGAAGAGATATACTTGACGGTCGGATTATATTGAGTTTATTGATATCGTCATTACTTAGGCATGAACATCTATTTTGCGTCAGGCTGATATGTTTGAATATATATGGTTTGGTCGGAAAGCTTAAAAGCGATTGTAAACTGTTTTTGTCAATCTTAATAGAGATCGGATGTCTAAAATTGTGATTAAATAAGCCAAATGGAAGTAAACTTATATTATTTCGAATCTGGTCAATGTGTTGCAGATTTAGGTTCATCTCAAAGAATTTTGAAGCATTTTGTAAAGACTTCAAACTGATTCCTAGATTAACATCCTGTGAACCGAGAGTTATTAGAATCACAAAATGTGTCAGGTTTTCCCTCAACATTGTGCAGTTGAATCCTGATATATCTAAAAGCTCCAAGTTTCCAATGCCATGTATTTTACCATTGCAGTCATTTAATGTGATGTTTGCTAGATTCAGAATTTTTAAATGAATTGAAGTCATAAGTATGATTTATTGCTAGTGCCTGAAGAGAAATCAAACCTTTAAAAAGGTCCACTGGAAGAGAATCTGTTGTGAGCCTATTTGCACTAAGTTCAACATGGTTGAGCTCGACCAGTCCACCAAATGCATCCCATGCTATCATTGTCAGATAATTATGAGACAGATCAATGCGTTTTATTTCTCTGCATTTCTTGAAAGACCAAACTGGAACAACTTGTATGAAATTTCCCTGAAGATTTAAATCTGTTGTTGAATTGTGCAAGAAAACAGACATAGCTTTTAAATTTCTCCAAGAAAAATCTATAAAATTGACAATCGTTGCTAGACTTATACTGCCTTTTGCCTCCATCGATCCTGTGTGAAATAGAATGAAAGAAAGTTAATTATCGCTATTTTGTGCATTTTTCCTTTGATCTTTTTTGTGATAATTTTTCAGATCATGCTACTCGCTAGAGGTGGGAAATTATCTCTATAAACTAAGAAGGCACGTGGCGTTGCTAATGAAATTGACATGAAATTAACAACGTCGTCATTGGTAAAATAGCGATAAACAGATTATCATTGGTCATCTCAACTGGATTGCTTTTCTCGATTTCGCCGTCCCGGCTTATGCGAGAAAATCAATCTCGTTGAGATGATCAACGATAATCTATAAATACATCTGACACTTACATTAAAGTAAGAGACATAATTCCATGACGACAAACAGGTTTTTTTTTCAATTTTATTTACAGGAAAAAAGATCTTTATGGATGAAGGGAATAAGACACCTTCAAATAATTTGCTTTTTGTCCCTTCTTATCAAGTACAATTTGATATCTTAAACATGTTAAAAGAGCGTAATACATAACGTAAGAGAATAAAAAAGTGTGTATTTCAATATAACGTGATTTTAACATCTCAATTGGAGGCAGATTAATAGTAAATTCTTACTTAAAAATACACAAACAAATAAATAAAAAATACATAATACAGTAAATTAAGAGGGTGAATAATGAAGAATGATTCTCAAAATTATCGGGGCTGTCGCAGATGTTTTGTTCTAATTACCGTCCAAAGACGTAATCAAGAAATAGAATGATTTTCAATAAACAACTGGTTTCATACGCTATAAATTTATTGCTTTTGGTTTTTTTTCTGAAGTTGTCAGCTCTTCAACGTTTTATTGAGGTTAAGCAATTTCAAATATATTTGCTTCCAGCATCAGTTGATATACATTTATTGGCGAATACTGATCTCTTGCATTATACTTGGGGCCTTCTATGTTATAAAGCAGCAACCAATATAATCTATGGAAACAAGACTAACAGTTTGTTTTGAAATGTTATCTTATCACAGTTATGATAACAGTACCATTGATTACATTGTTAAAACTACTTACCTAGCAGCAGTATATATAAAGACAGATTACCAGAAAAACTTTATACTTTTCTATCATCTTAATACTATTTGGAATGTCTTGTTTAATTCTAGTTATATTTCGATGAGGCACACAAACATGGGAAAACTAAGATAAGGAAAAACCTTTCTGTTAGAGAAACTAACTTCCTAACAAGGAATTCCAAAATTGTGAATTTTTGGGGTTTTTTTTTATCATTAGATCTCTCATACAATATGTACGCTGTAATTCATATTGTCTTTCTGTTTATTGGTTTAACCTTAAATTGAGATATTGGCTTACTCGTTTTAATTGTATCAAACTTTGTCACGACGGTATCCGTTATGATTAAAGACACTTTTTTTTATTTTTATTAAGGCTATGCGACGTTCACTCTCAAGTTCTTTTGATTCTGGTGGACATATTAGTTTGTCTTAAAGTTTTCAACATTTCGTTATTTTATTTATGCACAAATAATACTGACAAGATCATACTAATAGTATAAATGTTTCAAATAAATAATCAAGCCAGAACAATTAATATCAGTATAGTTATAACAAAGAAGCACCAGATATTTGATCAAAGTCTTACAATTCATATAAATGCTAGCATTATCGTAAATTTATGAGTACTTGGTGGTCCAAACCACATGGATTACGATATTTTAACGCTTGTTAAAGTATATATCTGTATATTTAAGCAATAAAATGTTTTAACAAAGGGATAAGAAGATGCGTATTACTACAAAATAGAATTTAAAATCATGTCTACATGTTAAGCAACGCTGATGTATGTTTTGACGGGATATATGTAATTAAAACCATTTAAAATGGTAGAATTTAAAATATAATCTCAAAAAAGAAATATTCATATTGATATATTATATTTTGTTGATAAACGTAGATCATATTAATTTTCTTTTTAAAGTTTTCATATTTTGATTTCTTTTGTATTTTTCTATCAAAAAGGTTAAATCCTTATTTGCATTTTGAATCCAAAAGTGAAATCAGATTAGAGGAAAGAGTGATACCTGCTTGGTGTGTTAATGAAAGCTTACATGTTGTCAAAAGGGAGAATATTTATCCCGATATTTATCTTGTCTCTGAACAATACGCCAGTCCCGGGATACGGTAGTACGTTGAATCTATGATGTGACTTTCACCACAACGTGACCAAAATGTAGACATAGTCACTTCCAAAACGTGTTGAGCAAACGGGTGAAAGGTTTGATTTGATATTGGACACCGTATCGGACAAAATATTTCGAAAATAAAATCTAAAAAGTTGTTCCCTTGCTCTCCAGTAGTACAAAATTTAAGTCTAAAATCTTACGGAACATAAATTATTTTTAGACTACTCTGCAGAACGACCATTACAAAAGAATTTGTAAATTCAGAACTGCACCATCTAGTGACAGATAAAAGTTACGCCCTCCCAAACTATATCATTATTTACCGACGAGAGCACAATGCTTAGTTCGGAGGTGTAAAATATAGTTGCGTCTAGTACTTTTGTAGTTCATACGGTTTTTACTGTTTAGTCTATTTTTGATATGGCTCTGTACTTATACATCCCGTCATTGTATTATTGTACTATTGCAAATTTTTGTATTCTAAGACTTGTCTTTCATTTTCGCTAATGTGCTTCTTCTATATGCCTTTTTTGCTTCTTTGTTACATATGACATGGCTCTGTACTTGTAAATCCCGTTATTGTTTTTGTGGTATGGCAAATTTTTGTATTCTTGTCTTTCATTTTTGCTAATTTGCTTTGTCTATATGCCTTTTAGAATTAGTATTCCTTTGTTACATATATGTTTGTTTTATAGTGATTAAGAGAATAACACAAGGTGAACTGCTGTGACCCTAATTTTAACATTTTTTTTAATATATATTGTTGCTGTTTGTTCACACGTCGCAGTCAATAAATTAGAATTTTATCCGATTATCATGCAAGTGAGAGGTTTAACTATAAAACCAGGTTTAATCCACTATTTTCTACATATGAAAATTTCTGTATCAAGCCATTTTGAATTTTCCTCGGAGATCGGTATTTTTGTTGTTTTACTTTTCCAACTTTGGTGAAACAAAAACTGCATTTAGACATTCAATCGTTTGCATGACGAACGTACCACGAACTTTTAAAAGTTGATTCAAGTAAAGAATGGGGTAAATTCTCCTCTCTCAATTTGCACGTCCTAGTTCTTGATTACAGTTACACATGATCCTCTTATGCGATTATTTTGATAACATGCTAACAGGTACAACGGAGTCCAATGGTAAACATAATATTGTGGATCCTTCTACATTCAGACGTATTCTACCAAGGGTGAAAATTGGGTGCCTTATCGTTTCCCTAAGCTATCAAATATAAGAACGTATGCAATAAATAATATATATACAAATGTAATGAAAGTATTGACAATTTCTATGACAGTCAGTTTGTTTGGTTTGAGATTGTAACACAGTGATGACTGCTGTAACCATATTTTGACTATTTTACCGAGTATGTCTGTTTTGTTCACGCATCGTTGTAAAGAGAACGGAATTTGATGCGACTGTCATACAAGTGAGAGGTTTAGCGCTATAAAACCAGGTTCAATCCACCATTTTCTACATTTGAAAATGCCTGTACCAAGTCAGGAATATGACAGTTGTTGTCCATCGTTGATGTGTTTCATCATTTGAGTTTGCCATTTGATTAGGGACTTTCTGTTTTGAATTTTCCTCGGAGTTCAGTATTTTTGTGATTTTTTTCTCTCGAAAAAACTGACTATATCATCTGCATGTCACAATACATCATTTGCCATGTTATACTACTATAATAGTCGTTATGTCAAGGTTATCAATAATCATGTCATGTAGATGGTATACATACAATGATTTCTTTAATAGTTTGATTTCATAACCTGAGTTGTAATCCTCGACGAAATGCTTTACTGGACTAACACAAACTATACTTTTGATAAGCAGATTACTATTGTTTTTACAGCCGTTGTTGATGCTTATTGAAATGAGGAAAGCAATTAATAAAGTGTTATTTACTTCACAATGTGATGCCGAACAGGTAAAGTATACCAATGTCAGGAACCTTTATATATATATATGTCAATATAATGATAAGCGATGTTACGCATAGGGAAAATACAATACATGTAGATAGTCACAAAAGGGCCAATTACTAGGGTCTACGAAATTGGTACACTGGCCTACGATTATTAACTCGATTTTAATGTGCATTCAAAAAGACCGCAACACTTGCCAAAAGAATGTACATATGAATTAAGATGTTATTATGAATGATAAACAATCATATACGAATGATGAGAGTACTGAAAACAGTAAAACATTAATACCAATCCGTTCCATTGTATTCTACAGTAACACTCAGTTACAAGATAATAGTTGTGTCGTAAATAACAGTCACGTACATTAATCGAATGAATAAAACTTTAAGAAATTTACCTGTGACGTCACTTTTTGTGGCGTTGATACTTTCGTGTGACGTACAGTTTGTAATTCTATTATGCTGTTGTTATGTATTGTCCTATATTTATTTTAGGTATTTGTTGTTATTCTGAAGTTAACATGTCGAAATTTACTATAATATTATTTATTTATGTAGTTGTCTGTCCTGAGTGTTCTTGCATCTATTTACTGTATTCCTGTCATGTTATGTTGACATTTTAGTGGTATATTTAAAATTGTTTAAAAGTGCGAGGTTTGAATAGCAAACATAACTAGGATCATCCCACTATTTTTCGTAAAAGTCAGGAATATGGCAGTTGTTATCTAATAGTTAGTTTCTATGTTTGTTGTATTGTCGTTTGCGTTTTGTTGAGATTCAGTGTTTTGTTGTTTCGTTGCTTTCCTCTTTTAGTGTATGTGTTTCCCTCGTTTTAAGTCTGTAACCCGGATTTAATTCATCTCAATCAATTTTGAACAGCGGTATACTACTGTTGCATTTATTTGTCTATTCCTCATCAGCTTTAAATGTTATTGTTTAATTTGAAAAAAAAAACGGTAGTAGATTTGTGAGCTTTGTGGATACACTAAACAAAATGTCATGACGACTGTTGTTAAATTTAGCACATATCTGGTCATGTATGTGCGTGTCTGTACCTGAACAAAAATAAATTGTATACTGCTTTACATTCTGAGTTTTGCTAATTTTCCGAATGTTTGTAGAAATATGGCTAATGCAATAGGAAACTGATATAAATTGACACAACATGAATAAAATTACTGGTATGGTTAAATATGTCAAAACAATTTAAAATTGAGAATGGAAATGGGGAATGTGCCAAAGAGACAACAACCCGACCATAGAAAAAAAAACAACAGCAGAAGGTCACCAACAGGTCTTCAATGTAGCGAGAAATTCCCGCACCCGGAGGCGTCCTTCAGCTGGCCCTTAAACAAATATATACTAGTTCAGTGATAATGAACGCCATACTAATTTCCAAATTGTACACAAGAAACTAAAATTAAAATAATACAAGGCCAAAGGCTCCTGACTTGGGACAGGCGCAAAAATGCAGCGGGGTTAAACATGTATTACACAAAAAAGTCATGCAAAGTGTTAATGAATGAAAATATTACTTTTTTCTTGATTTATCAAGAACAATAACGCTTATCCTACCCCCTTAAAGCCAATAGTGTACACATACTTGAATAATTGAGGAGCTGTACGTCCATAGAGAATTAAAAAGAATAAAAAAAGTGAAATCACAAAAATACTGAACGCCGAGAAAAAATCAAAACGGAAAGTCCCTAATCAAATGGAAAAACCAAAATCACAAACACATAAAACGAAAAGACAACAACTGTCATATTTCTGACTTGGTACAGGTATTTTCTAGTGTAGAAAATGGTGGATTGAACCTGGTTTTATAGCGCTAAACCTCTCACTTTGAAGTTTCATTATATTGATAACGATGCGTAGACGATGCAAATGTCACAAATGCGGTACAACAACAACATGTACCCCACCAAAAACTTGGGGTGATTTCAGGCGCTCCAAAAGGGTAAGCAGATCCTGCTTCACATGTGGCACCCGTCGTGTTGCTAATGTTATAACAAACCCGTTAAATAGTATGATTCGGTAGGTCACTTTCGTGAAAAGGGAACGTTTTTGTAGTTACGACATAAGAAACATATCTGATATCATCTGTATAACGGATATTCCATAACGGTCAATCAACTCGAGAAGGCGTCCGTAAAATTTACGAAGTGATGATTTCAACATCACTATTTGAAACTCTTGGTTTAAAAATGAAAAGGTCATAATAGGGAAGCTTAAATCATCTCTTTTGTCGAAAAGTTATGTTTTCAACCGAACCTCGTAGTCAATATCTAATTACTATACTATAGGTAAGTACTAATCAAATGGCAAAATCAAAAGCTCAAACACACCAAACGAATGGATAACAACTGTATTATTCCTGACGTGGTACAGGCATTTTGTTGTGTAGAAATCTGGTTTTATGGCGCCAAACCTCTCACTTGTATAACAGTCAAACCAAATTCCATTATATTGACAATGATGTGTGAATAAAACAAGCAGACAAAATAAAAATCTAAATTTGGCTGGCTGAAGTTTTATATTATGTATTTAATGTAACGATATACTTTATATTCAGGTTGCACTATAACAATGTATAATAAACAATTCTTCTTCTTCTTCATAATAGGTAAAAATGTAAAAATAGGGGTACAGCATCCAACACCGTGTCACACTCTTCATCACAACAAAAACAAACAAATATTTAACAAAGAAGCACAAATTCAAATAGCTCATGTTTATTTTTTTTCTTAATTTAAAAACGGAGAACTTTAAAATAGCTAGTGTTTTAGAAATCATGTCATCATTTCGTTGAGCGCAGGAATAAAATGTGTGATTAACCAATAACCAGACAAATGCAAACAAGTTTAATAGTGTGAATAATCAATGTCCTATACACGCAATACACATTTAGTTTATTTTCGATCTATGAGTTTGACTGCACCTCTGGTATCTTTCGTCCCTCTTTTACATTAAAAAGATATTTAGAAGTAAAAAAAATAAAGTATGGTACTTCATGAAAGTTTCCAAAGGAAAACCTAAATAAATCAAGGGTTAATTCAACTTACTATTGTTATGTCGAATGTATTGTAAACAGGCGTTCTGGACGTTGTTAAAGGATATGTTAGATTATGAACAAATTATTAACAAAAAGAAGGAAGATATCTTTTGCATAAGTTTTAAACGTGTTATTTTTAAAGTGCGTGTTGCTCCCTGAAAGTTTACATTTAAATTATACTAACGAAACTAATAGTAATGTTTTTTTTATAAACAGGAAGCTTATTTTTCTTTGTTTTATTTATCATTTACAATTACTTTTAATTTTGAACTGTTTTTTTAGATACTATTGCAATTACCAATGAAACATGTGTAACGACAGTTTAAATGAGGTTAACACAAAAATCACAAAGTAATGTAGTTGAGCATTTGGTTTTGTCATATAATATTGACTTACCCTTTTTCTAATTTCATTGGAATTCTGTATGTATTTTGTATTTTGTTAAGTTGTTTTCTTCTCCAAAATAGTTTAAGTACAAAAAAAAAATCGAATAATCTGTAGGAAGTTATATTACCTGTAACCAAACACTTATTTATTACAAACTTTTCTCAGTTGATAAATCAAGAACTCATTGAGAAAACCCAGGTTACTAGGACCTGAGGAAAATTTGACCTAAGATAAATCATATAGATTTGCATGTGTTTTATGTATCATAGAACCTGATCAGTTCTCATGGCGACGACCTGTTCTCGTCAAAACTATGCTCAAACCATTTTTCGAAACATTTATACATTGTGAATATAAAAAACCACACTAAGTCTTTAAAAATCAAACATTTAAAAACACTGAGATGTCCTAAAGACGTATATGGATATTTAAAAAAACAAAAAAATGCACACTAAGAATTGAAAATTACATACTGAGAATTGAAAAGCAGGCACTGAGATTTCAATAGGACACACTGAAATCAAACAAACTAAAAAACACACACTGTGAGAGTTGAAATAACCCAATGAGATTTGTGCGCACTTAATTCGCACAGGTCTAATTTATTCTGAATCTATAACAAGCTAAAAACAACTGACGGACAGACCCTTTAGTCGTTGAAATTGGCACCAAATCTTTTATAAAATCATTTGAAAATAATAACATTACATGAATGTTTCAGGAGAATCTTTATTTAGATTGGATAACAACACTTGCGCGTCATACTAAAACCAACCTTCATATTCCAAAATTCAAAATGACACGTGCTATCACAATAATGTGTACAGGTTGAATAAAGAAATAAATGATAGAAATCGATTTTTCATGACCATAGCCTAAAAATGTAATTATAAGAATTGGATGCTTCTTTCTTGTAATATTATAGGGTTGTAAAAGTGTTGATTGAGCTCACATTTATAGAATGAAGCGCTACTATCAACACTTTTACACCCTATTGAAATTAAACAAAAAATGGGAAGTATTCAATTCTTACTAAATTATAATGCTGGTACCTTTGATAACTAATACAACTTATTAAAGACCATAAATATTGGAACAGTCTGCAAAAAGAACAATTGTTTACCCATTGCATTAATTGTTAACTTGTTCTCGTCCTGAACATGCATGACATATTTTACAGTTTTGAGCAACAATAATAGTAATAATCTGAGTTATAGGCACAAAACACGATGTTAAGTCTTGAAAATTATAACGAAAGTTGGTTAAAGGAACTACATTTCATTTTGTCAAGAGTTCGTGAAACCAAAATATTAATCTGTTGAATTAGTCATCTCATGAATATCTATTAGTGATGTGCATAATAATTTCAGTGTGTCTTTTTAAAATCTCAGTGTGTAATTCAAATTCTCAGAGTGAGTTTTTTTCATATTTTTAATCCTCCGTGAGTAATTTCAAAAACTCAGTGTGTAATTTTTATTTCTCTATTTTTTTCTCTATTTGTGAGTGTGAGAAAAATATTTCTCCTCACTAGTGAAAAATCTGTTCTCGGCAAATGATTGGTGGAAAGTTAATTGTGACGTTAAATGTTTCTAAGGTTCTTCTGAATTTTCCTATTGTGACGTCATGAAAAAGGCGACCATGCCTGATGACGTCACATAAAAAGTACACAACTTTCTTCAAATCTTTAAAAACAAAGGATAAAAATCATTAGAGAAACAGATTCCATCACTTTAACTCGTGTGTTACGATATTTCTCAACTCTCGACAGATCAATTTTAATTATCTAAAAAGCTCGGCAGGACTTGCGCTTTAAATGTTAAAATTTAACTGCCTCGAGTGAAGAAATATAGTAACATACCTGTGGCTGTTGTGGAATCTTTATTTCTCAGTCTTTTTTTCATTTTTAGTTTTTATTCGAACGAAAAATTGTATAAACATAGTTTTAACGAGAAACGCTTGCCATACGTTCTGTAAACGTTATTACATAGGGGTATTGTCATCACTAATCCTCATACGACCGTCTGATAATGTAATACATAGTTTATCGTAGAACATTTCTGCAGTATTATACGGAGCCTCGGTGTCAGATGGCCAGACTATACATACGACCTTATACCAAATTTCCTTCAATGACTTTGGCAGTTTGTCTTTTCTAATGTCATCCATTAGTATTACTATAACCATGGATTCACGACCCTCTCTGAAAGCGTGCATTCTTGTCATTTCTATTTCATACGATCCCCAGCTACTCTCAAGAAAATCCTTTGTAATGATGAATACAACTTTCCTACTCGAGTTAATTGCTTTAACTATGCACTCAGCAATAGGTACTCCGGCCAAGAAATCCTTATGATGTAAGCAAAGCTCGAAACCTTTCGGCTTCAACTTGTCATAAAGGTCTGTAACCCACGTGACGTCTTTATGACTGTACGATATAAATGCATCATACTCGAACTCATCCGAAAGAGGCTGGTAATGTCGAAGTTTCATTTTGATTCTCAGGAAGAAATACTCAAATGCAAATCTATAGCGATGGTAAACTATTCCTAAGACAATAGCAAGAATGAAAACAGAAGTAACACTACTTGCCAGTGCTACCCAAAATTTCGTTTGACAACTGATTTCGTATGCTTTAAGATTTTTTAAGAAGTGGGACATATTTGCAAGAGTTCCATTTTGGAGGACACATTCAGTTTCTCTAAGATCACTTACAATTCCCGAATGATGAACCCATTTCATAAAATGTAATGTTTTACAAGAACATTCTATCGGATTTCCACGAAGAGATATACTTGACGGTCGGATTATATTGAGTTTATCGATATCGTCATTGCTTAGGCATGAAAATCTATTTTACGTCAGGCTGATATGTTTGAATATATATGGTTTGGTCGGAAAGCTTAAAAGCGAATTTAAACTGTTTTTGTCAAATTTGATAGAGATCGGATGTCTAAAATTGTGATTAAATAATCCATATGGTAATGAAAAAATGTTATTTGAAATCAGGTCAACGTGTTGAAGATCTAAGTTCATCTCAAAAAATTTTGAAGCATTTTTTAAGGAATTCAATCCGATCCCAAGATTAGCATCCTGTGAATTGAAAGTTATCAGTTTCGGTAGATGCTTCAGAAGATGTTCACTTAAAATTGTGCAGTTAAAACCTGACATATCTAAAAACTCTAAATTTTCAATGCCATGTACTGTACCATTACAGTCATGTATTGTTATGTTAGCCAGATTTAGAATTTTCAAATTAGAACCGTTCACAACAGTAACATTCGTAACTCTTCTCTTATTCCACGACTTGACTGGCGAGTGCAGGTCCAATTCTTCTAAAGTTTTTGGAGAGCAAACAGTGTACGATGCATCATTGACGGACGATGTAAATCGTTTATTTCTCCGTTTTCTTATTATCATATGCGGAATTCTGATGATTTTCAAATGCTTAAATGCACAAAATACAAATACATAATCATCTTTTCTATCAGTCATTACGTTGTCAGACATAATCAATTCTTCTAAACAGTTCTCCTTTAAAGCATATCTTTCAAAAGGTCTAAACCTTATCCCAAGTATACTGTCACCTACCAAAACTAACTTTTTAAGACATATATTTTGAAGTACAGCAAAATGAGGATGATCCATAACAAACCCATTTCTCATCGGATTGCCTGTGATGCTTAATTCCGTCATATTTCTTCCTTTAAAAACCTTCAAAGATTTAAATATTTTGCTTATAACGTCATCTGCAGCACTTAGTATCTTTATATTTATCCTTAAAGTCTTTAATTTCGGAAAGGAAATGAAAGTATCCGGTGTTAGCGAAGACACAGAGTCAAGATATAAGACTTCTACTACTTGACATCTCAAGTTATGAAATGAATGCTCCGAGTATATTTGTCCAGTATGTGACGAAATTTGAATCTCCCGTAAGTTTGGCAATGTACAAAGGCATTTGTCTATTTGTTTTCCTGTACTCAGATCAATTCTTAACCTGACCAATGATTTTATTAAAGATATTTCGGACTGAAAAAAAGAATTGTCATTGTAGTCATAATTATAGTTGATTGCTAGTTCTTCAAGAGAAGTCAAACCCTTGAAAATGTCTACTGGAAGAGAATTTGTTGTAAGCCGATTTGTGTTTAGGTCAAGATGAGTCAGCTCGACCAGTCCAGCAAATGCATCCCGTTCTATCATACTCAGAGAATTATAAGACAAATCGATGCGTTTTAATTTTCTGGATTTTCTGAAAGACCACACTGGGACTGATTGTATGAAATTTTCCTGAAGGTTTAAATCTGTTGTCGAATTAGGCAGAAAAACGGGCATAGTCTTTAAATTTCTTCCAGAAAAATCTAACAAATTAACAATCTTTTCAGTTTTTATAATATTAATCGCCGCCATTGATTCTGTAAGATAAAACAAATGTAATTACATCTAACACATTTACAATATATAACGAGACATTATTCAATTAAGACCAATATGCGTCATGTTAAAGCAGTTCAATTAAATTTTAAATAATTTACGTAAATAAATATTTTTGCACCTCCGTTTCAAGCTTAAGATAATAAACTATTTAAAAGGCTGCAATACTAGTAAATTATAGACAAACAAACAAAGGTGCACAAAAGCAGAAAGTATCATCCTAAGGTTCGTGTCATTTTAGGTGTCAGACCACCAATTACTCCCTCCAATTTAGAACGTATGTAAAAGTAGCCCTACTCTGACACAAAATAGTGCTTTTGATGTCCTTGTTTACTTAAACTAACCAACAAATTTGCAGAAATGAAACTTTTGGTGAAAGATAAATATATCTAGATCATTTTGAGCCAAAAGTTACTTGTCTATGAGTTTGCATTAAAAATTGAGGATTAATGCGCTCCATAGTATACTAATTTTAGATTTCCAGAAAACCAGGTTTTTGTTTTGGAGTACCTCTGTTTGATGGTCAGTTATTTTGTTAGAAGGCTTTAAAGGTACGGTGAAAATTTGCATGTAGAAAGCTAATACATGTACAATTAAGGATATACCTGGTTTCTATGAAGTTAAACTTAAGGTAAAATATTTAGAAAGCTGTGAAAATTGCAAAATTTGGTTGAACAGATAGGGATTTTTAATTGGTGGTCTGACACCTTAACAGTGGCACGTTTTTCTTTCCATAGCTATGAAATGATAACTAGTATTTAATAAGAATTTCAAAAATTGTTTTTTAAACTATATATGCATCTGATTAGACAGTGATTTCCATATTTGATCCGTCGCGGAAATTTATTGGCGTATCGATAACCTTCAAAACTGAACTTTAAAGTAAATAAAAAGTTATTCAAATTAAATGCGGTAAAAACTGCAGGGAAACTTAAAACTCGAAAAAGAACTATAAAGCCATAGCAGATACGTAAAATAACCAAAGAACTAAGAAACCCATAGATAAGAAATGACTGAGTAACACAAAGCCAAACAATATCTGGAACCATCTCAGGTGCTCTGGAAGGACAATAGATCCGGCTACACATTATACACCCATCGTGTTTCTCGTGGCAGTACATACCCGTTGATAAGTCTTAGTCGATAAGTCATATTAAAAAAAGCATATCGGGATTGTGGTAACGACAATTGGAACATATCCGTCGTTATCTGAGTCGGACATCAATATCTATAAAGTGTGTATCACCATATCAATGGATACACATAGTTACGTGTGTCGGACATAAGTATCTATCAAGTGTGTATCACCATACCAATGGATACACATAGTGACGTGTGTCGAACATAAATATCTATAAAGTGTATATCACCATACCAATGGATACACATAGTGACGTGTGTCGGACATAAATATCTATAAAATGTATATCACCATACCAATGGATACACGAAGTGACGTGTGTCGGACGAACATATCTAAAACGTGTTTATCACCATACCAATGGATACACAAAGTGACGTGTGTCGGACATAAATATCTATAAAGTGTATATCACCATACCAATGGATACACAAAGTGACGTGTGTCGGACATAAATATCTATAAAGAGTATATCACCATATCAATGGATACACAAAGTGACGATACATTAGTCAATGAAAGAAATAATCAAACAGTGTCGTGTTTACGTAGGTGTCAATATAATGCGCGCCAATGGAACGCAATTATCTAAAAAATCCAATCTCTTTATTATTTGCTATTTCTTCTTCTTTACTGCATATAACTCGAACGGTATGGACGTATGTCAATTTTATGAACCTTGCGTTAAAAAAAAGAGGAAGAAGATATCAAAAGTAGATCAAAAGTCACGAAGTCCATACCTGACAATTCAACGTAAACAAGAACAACACCAACAAACAACGAAAAACGAAAAACGAAACAATAGTTTACAAAACATCACAAAGAAATCTCGACTGAGTAGAACGAATCCCACAAATAAATGGGTTGTTCCAAAAATATTCTTGAAGTGTCAGCAAATCTTTTAAACACAAATATATCAGAGCTAAAACTAATATAAAATGAAGTCTTAGGGTGGGGAATGAGTATTTAACATCTACAATTAGACATATATTTATATCATAGTTAAAAATCATCGCTCAAAACCAAAACAAACAGTAAATCTGCCTCCAATTTTTGCTAATATTGTTTTCCTGACTGTTATCTTTAGAATTAAGCTTAACTCTAAGTTCTTGACAAGGTTTGACTTTAATTTATGAGTGGACTTATCCGGGTTTCAACGTAATCATTATGTTTTGAACTTAAAATAATGAGCCATTTAACATCATTGTAGAATTTGTTGCGATATTCTCATTTGGTACATTGAAATTGTGCCCGTTAAGTTAGCAGGCGCGAAAGAAAAAATAATCATTAGAGAAATAAGTATATCAGTCATTTTCAAATAAAGATAACATGTTTAATTGGTATGGTTAAGATACTTGCCTAGTAGCAGTATAAAATGACAGATGGCCTGAACAATTTTATACTTTGCCATTATCTATATGAAAGTGTACTGTCTTGAGCAGTTAAATGCACATGCTTTTAAACAAAACAAGAGAAAACTAACACAAAGAAAAACTTTTTTTAAAGAATGTACCAACTTCCTGAATGATAATGCATAACGTTATGTCTTTTAACTGGCTAAAACAAATAATAATTAAAAACCAATTGTTCAAAGAACAATTGAAGGTCTTTCAACCAATAAGGATCTATTTAGATATGAAAATATTAAAATTCAGATGAAAATGTCAGTTCCTATGGTTTAATGATGTATAAATATGAATTTTAAGCAAAGGTCAAAATCTAGAACGTCTAATTGACCTATGACCTTGACCTCAATTTCAAGGTCATAGACTAAACATCTCAAATAAAAAGACACTAGTTCCTTAATATGTATGGTTCATGAGTAAAATCACTTTACGCATAATTCTTAATATAAGAGGGGCGAAAACTCCCTTTTATTGTTTACGCACCCTTGGAACCAAATCTATAAGTTACAACATGTCGCAACTAACAATTTAGTAAAAAAAAATTGTCGATATCTTATAAGGTTAATGAAAAAAGGTGAAAATAAGCCAAAATCAAAATTTAGAATTTGACCTTGACCTTTGACCTTGACCTAATTTTCATTTTTTTGGACCAAGGATCTTAAATCAAAAGACCCTAGGTCTCTATCACTTATAGTTTACCAGTTAGAAATGCATATCACTGATATCATATATAAAAGGGGGGATAACTCTCATATGGAGTCTCTGGATAGCTTCGGTTGAAATGAAACAGAACATCCTAAGGATATAACGAGCAATTTGGAAAAATAAATTTGTCGGTTTCTTATACGGTTACGAAGGAGTAGTGGCCACAAGAAAAACAGTGTTTGGGGAGATAACTCTTACAACGTAAAGTATTTTGTTACGCCGTTGTCAGTTTTTAAAGCGTATAAACTACATGATATCATAATCTAAATATTTAAGCGACATCTTATGAAACAACAATACTACGCAAGAAAAAAATTGGGCGGAAGAAAAAAAAAAAAAAAAATAATAATAATAATAATAATAATTAAAAACCAATTGTTCAGAGAACAATTGAAGGTCTTTCCACTAGTAAAGATGTATTTTGATATTGAAATATGAAAATTAGTTTAAAATGTTAGTTCCTATGGCTTTATGATGTATTAACATCAATTTAAAGCAAAGTTCAAAATCTAGAACGTCCTATTAACCTATGACCTTGACCTCAATTTCAAGGTCACAAACCAAGGACCTTAATTCAAAAGACCCTAGGTCTTTAATATGTTTGGTTAAAGAGTAATATCACTTTACGCGTAATTCTAAATGTAAGATGGGCAAAAACTCCCATTTATTTTCTGTGCACCTTTTCAACCAAAATATACAAGTTAGGACATGTCGCAACTAACAATTTATGAAAAATTATTTGTCGATATGTCATACGGTATTAGAAAATTAGTGAAAATAAGCAAAAATCAAAATTTAGTACATGACTTTGACCTTTGACCTTGACCTCATTTTCATTTTTTTGGACCAAGGACCTCAAATCTGAAGACCCTAGGTCTCTATCACTTATGGTTTACCAGTTAGAAATGCATATTACTTATATCATTTATATAAGGGGAAATAACTCTCATATGGAGTCTCTGGAAAGCTTCGGTCCAAATGAATTGCCTAATCCTGAAGATGTAACGAGCAATTTGGTAAAATAAATTTGTCGTAATCTTTTACGGCTGCGAAGGAGTAGTGGCCACAAGAAAAACAGTGTTTGGGGAGATAACTCTTACAACGTAAAGTATTTTGTTATGTCGTTGTAAATTTTTAAAGCGTATAAACTATACGAAATCATATTCCAAATATCGAAGCGACATCTTATGAAACAACAATACTACGCAAGAAAAAAATTACGCGGAAGAAAAAAAAAAAAAAAAAAAAAAATAATAATAATCAGAACAAATTCAATAGGTCTTTCCACGGAAAGGTGGAAAGACCTAATAATTAAAAACCAATTGTTCAGAGAACAATTGTAGGTCTTTCCACTAGAAAAGATCTTTTTTGATATTGAAATATTAAAAATCAGTTTAAAATGTTAGTTCCTATGGCTGTATGATGTATTTATATGAATTTAAAGCAAAGGTCAAAATCTAGAACGTCATATTAACCTATGACCTTGACCTCAATTTCAAGTTCACAAACCAAGGACCTTAAATCAAAAGACCCAAGGTCTTTAATATGTTTGGTTTATTAGTAATATCACTTTACGCGTAATTCTAAATGTAAGATGGGCAAAAACTCCTATTTATTGTCTGCGCACCCTTTCAATCAAAATATACAAGTAAGGACATGTCGCAACTAACAATTTATGAAAAATTATTTGTCGATATGTCATAAGGTATTTGAAAATAAATGAAAATAAGCCAAAATCAAAATTTAGAATATGACCTTGACCTTTGACCTTGACCTCATTTTTATTATTTTCGACCAAGGACCCCAAATCTAAAGACCCTATGTCTTTATCACTTATGGTTTACCATTTAGAAATGCATATCACTTAATTTAAGGGAAAAGGGGGAATAACTCTCATATGGAGTCTCCGTAAAGCTTCGGTCCAAATGAATATCCTAATCCTGAAGATGTAACGAGCAATTTGGTAAAATAAATTTGTCGTAATCTTTAACGGTTGCGAAGGAGTAGTGGCCACAAGAAAAACAGTGTTTGGGGAGATAACTCTTACAACGTAAAGTATTTTGTTACACAGTTGTAAATTTTTAAAGCGTATAAACTATACGATACCATATTCCAAATATCTAAGCGACATCTTTTGAAACATCAATAATACGCAAGAAAAAAAATTAGGCGGAAGAAAAAAAAAAAAAAAAATAATAATAATTAAAAACCAATTGTTCAAAGAACAATTGAAGGTCTTTCCACAAGAAGAGATCTATTTTATTATCAAAATATTAAAAATCAATCTAAAATGTCAGTTCCTATGACTTTATAATGTATAAATATGAATTTAAAGCAAAGGTCAAAATCTAGAACGTCCTATTAACTTTTGACCTTGATCTCAATTTCAAGGTCACCAACCAAGGACTTCAAATAAAAAGACCCTTGGTCTGTAATATGTATGGTTAATGAGTTATATCACTTTAGGCATGATTTTAATTATAAGATGGGCGAAAACTCTCATTTATTGTTTACGCACCCTTCCAACCAAAATTTATAAGTTACAACATGTCGCAACTCACAATTTAGTAAAAATAATTTGTCAATATCTTTCACGGTTGTTGAAAATAAGTGAAAATAAGCCAAAATCAAAATTTAGAATATGACCTCGACCTTTGACCTTGACCTTATTATCATTTTTTTGGACCAAGGAACTTAAATCCAAAGACCCTAGGCCTATATCACTGATGGTTTACCAGTTAGAAACGCATATCACTTATATCAAATGCATAAGGGGAAATAACTCTCATATGGAGTCTCCGTATAACTTCAGTCCAAATGAATATCCTAATCCTAAAGAAGTAACGAGCAATTTGGTAAAATAAATTTGTCGTAATCTTTTACGGTTGCGAAGGAGTAGTGGCCACAAGAAAAACAGTGTTTGGGGAGATAACTCTTACAACGTAAAGTATTTTGTTACGCAGTTGTAAATTTTTGAAGCGTATAAACTATACGACATCATATTCCAAATATCTAAGCGACATCTTTTGAAACATCAATACTACGCAAGAAAAAAATTTAGGCGGAAGAAAAAAAAAAAAAAAAATAATAATAATCAGAACAAATTCAATAGGTCTTTCCACGGAAAAGTGGAAAGACCTAATTAAAAACCAATTGTTCAGAGAACAATTGTAGGTCTTTCCACTAGTAAAGATCTATTTTGATATTGAAATATGAAAAATCAGTTTAAAATGTTAGTTCCTATGGCTTTATGATGTATTTATATGAATTTAAAGCAAAGGTCAAAATCTAGAACGTCATATTAACCTATGACCTTGACCTCAATTTCAAGGTCACAAACCAAGGACCTTAAATCAAAAGACCCTAGGTCTTTAATATGTTTGGTTAATGAGTATTATTACTTTACGCGTAATTCTAAATGTAAGATGGACAAAAACTCCCATTTATTGTATGCGCACCCTTTCAACCAAAATATACAAGTAAGGACATGTTGCAACTTATAATTTATGAATAATTATTTGTCGATATGTCATACGGTATTTGAAAAAAAGTGAAAATAAGCCAAAATCAAAATTTAGAATATGACCTTGACCTTTGACCTTGACCTCATTTTCATTTTTTTAGACCACGGACCTCAAATCTGAAGACCGTAGGCCTATATCACTTACGGTTTACCAGTTAAAAACGCATATCACTTATACCAAATGCATAAGGGGAAATAACTCTCATATGGAGTCTCCGGATAGCTTCGGTCCAAATAAATATCCTAATCCTGAAGAAGTAACGAGCAATTTGGTAAAATAAATTTGTCGTAATCTTTTACGGTTGCGAAGGAGTAGTGGCCACAAGAAAAACAGTGTTTGGGGAGATAACTCTTACAACGTAAAGTATTTTGTTATGTCGTTGTAAATTTTTAAAGCGTATAAACTAAACGACAACATATTCCAAATATTTAAGCGACATCTTTTGAAACATCAATACTACGCAAGAAAACATTTAGGCGGAAGAAAAAAAAAAAAAAAAAAAAAAATAATAATAATCAGAACAAATTCAATAGGTCTTTCCACGGAAAGGTGGAAAGACCTAATAATCAGAACAAATACAATAGGTCTTTCCACGGAAAGGTGGAAAGACCTAATTAGCTAATACATTTTTGTTTAAATATCTATAAGCATACTTATATTGTTTCACATATATTCAATAAATATGCTGTCTGTCATATGCTTTTCGTTTATTGTTTAAGCACGAATCAGGCCTTTAGTTTTTCTTGTTTGAGTTGTTTCATTATTTAGTCATCCCGGAACCTATAATAGCTTATCATATGGTAAGGGTTTCATTGTTGAAGGTGACCAGTAGTTTATTTATAGTAACGTTGTGGATGGTTATCGCATTAGCATTCGGATCACATCTCCAAATGAGTTTTATATACTCAATAAACAAATATAACTTATAAGATTATTGTATAATGTTGAGAGTAGATCTTCAAGACAGAGATGTAATGGTTAAATGAAAAACTAAAAACAAAAAGAAACCCTAGGATAATGCATATCATAAGTCTTATAATTTACTTTTTTTAATTTAACATCATCAAATTTAAAACTAGAGGCTCTAAAGAGCCTGTGTCGCTCATCTTGGTCTATGTGCATATCATAAACGAAGGACACAGATGCATTCATGACAATATTGTGTTTTGGTGATGGTGATGTGTTTGTAGATCTTACTTTACTGAACATTTTTGCTGCTTACAATTATCTCTATCTATAATGAAATTGGCCCAGTAGTTACAATGGAAAATATTTTGTAAAAATTTACAAAAATTTACAATAATGAAAAATGTAAAAAATTGACCATTTTGATCATGTTGACTTATTTGTAGGTCTTACTTTGCTGTACATTATTGCTGTTTAAAGTTTATCTCTCTATATAATAATATTTAAGATAATAATCAAAAGCTGCAAAATTTTCTTATAAAATTACCAATTCAAGGGCAGCAACCCAACAACAGATCTTCACCTAATGAACATTTTTATCTTCTTCAGATTGCTCTAAATTCTTTGGTTTCAGAGACATGAGTCAAAAACTGCATTTTACTCTATGTACTTTTTTTTAGCAATGTCAGCCATCTTATTCGTGGCGGGATTATCATACACATTTTCAAAACTAGATACCATAATAATGATTGTGGACAAGTTTGGTTAAATGTGTCTTAGTAGTTTCAGAGGAGAAGATTTTTGTAAAAGATAACAAAACTTCATGAAAAATTGTTATTAAAAATTGACTATAAAGGACAATAACTTCTCAAGGGGTCAACTGACCATTTAAGTCATCGGACTTATTTGTAGATCTTACTTTGCTGAACATTATTGCTGTTTACAGTTTATCTCTATCTATAATAATATTCAAGATAATAACCAAAAACGGCAAAAATTCCTTAAAATTACAAATTCAGGGCAGCCACCCAACAGCAATTTGTCTTATTCATCTAAAAAATTCAGGGCAGATAGATCTTGTATTGATTACAATTTTACCAATGTCAGATTTGCTCTAAATGCTTTGGTTTCAGAGATATAAGCCAAAATCTACATTTTACACCCTATGTTCTATTTGAGCCTTGTTTCAGAGGAGAAGATTTTTGTAAAAGTTAACGACGACGGACGACGACGACGGACGCCAAGTGATGAGAAAAGTTCACTTGGCCCTTCGGGCCAACTGAGCTAAAAATGAATTACATACTTTTTTTTACATCCTTATAATTGTTTAATATTTTTATATGAGCGTCACTGATGAGTCTTATGAAGACGAAACGCGCGTCTGGCGTACTAAATTATAATGCTGGTACCTTTGATAACTATTAATATACTGACGGTTTAAAGGTAAAATAACAAAATACCGAACTCTGAAGAAAATTCTAAACGGAGATACAAATGACAAAAAAAATATTAGCAAAAATTATGATATGAATTGACATAAATGAAGGAAATATTTTTTTATCTGGATCATGTCTCTTATCTCATACCTATACACAGGATGAGTCATAGACATGATTAACTTCTGTCTTCTTTTTTGCTAGTTATTATATGTTAAATTGTTTTAACTTATTGTGTACTACATGAACATTATACATATATGGATATCTATTTTTCCTTTTTTTCATTTTGGGCTGCTTGTTTGTTATCTATATCAACCTCACTTGCATTAAAATGCATTATATAAAAAAACATACTATAGATTCTTTATCTACATATCCTTCAATAACTTAAATAGATCTCATTAATCTTTGTTTTTTTCTGATTGTTTTTATTGTATTATGAAAATTATTTATGTTGTAATCTTTATGCCCTTTGGGGCCCATTATTGGAAGTAAAATATCTTCTTCTTCTTATACACGCAAATTATTAAGAATATTTAGAGGTAAAATTCTACAGTATGGAACTTTTTAAGAGTTTTCGAAAGTTAAGAAAGTAAGGAGCTCGTTGTTTAATGAACTCAGGGTAAATCCCAAATTCTATGGTGATTTTAATTGGTTGTTTCTTTTTTTAAAACCATCATTTGTTTGTGTTTATTACGAACAAACAGAATTGAAGGAAGAAGACTTTGTAACAATTGTCTATTGAAGAGCAATTTTACGTGTATATTTAAATCATACAAAATATGGTAATCTTTCTAACAGGAAGTTATTCTCTTTTTGTTAGACCTTTCATTAAACATTTACTTTTAAATATACTGTAGATACTGTTATCTATTGGAATAATCAAAGAAATATAGGTAAAGCCATTGTATTTGTGGTAATTTTGTCAGTTTATGTTTTGTAATTCAAATCTTCACATTACAGAAAATGTTTCTCATACAAAGACTAGTCATCTCAGAGTATTTTAAAATATATGAATAAGGCACATTAATGTGGGGGGCATTATTGTGTATTTGCACTGTTTAATAATTTCAAAATATTCACTAATTTCCAAGTAATAATTATCTAAAAGATAAATTGTGGCCTCAAGGGATCAACAATTAGGTTTACTATTGCTATTATTTTTTTTAGATTGTTAGTAAATGGCAGTAACCAAAACAGACAATAGGACATTAGCTAGGAGTGTTAAGAGTAAACTTATGGGATAACACTAAATTACATATTTTACTGCACCAGATGCGCAATTCAACAATTTATGTACCGTCTCTGATGCTGGAGGCTAAAATATTTGAAAGTCCAAATCCTTTCTACACGAGGCTTCCAAGTATGAATTTACACGAAACCATAACAATATTTGTGTATTGTTGGTCAATCCTTGTCAAATAGTAACCGGGCACAAAGTTGTTCAACTTCGGTGATAAAACAAAAACTTGGGTTTTCGCCAAGTTTTTTTTATTCAAGAGATAAAGTAGTTGTTGGTGTGTATGCACTACATATACTTCTTTAAAATATGCTTAAATATTTATTTTAGGTTGGTGCACGCAGACGAAAGTTATAAATTTTGTATGTGCTTTTGTGATTCTTATTATAATTTGTTTGTGGTGAGAGACCAATAAATCATTGAATATGAATCTACCAAAATATGGACACCTGTAACACAGACATCGCTATTCATACAATTTATAGTTCATGAGAGGTGTCGGTTCTTATTCTGAGGTTTACATGTTGTAATGTACTATTACATTTTTCATTTATGTCCCGAGTATTCTTGCTTTTATTTAAACTGTATTCCTATCAAGCAGTGTTGTCATTTTAGAGGTACTTTTAACATTGTCATATAAGTGGGAGGTTTGGATAGCCATAAAACAAGGTTCAACCTGCCATTTTTTTCTTTGTCCTGCACCAGGTCAGGAACATGGCAGTTGTTATCAATAAGTTCATTTCTATGAATATTAGTTTTTGTTTCAGTTCACCTTTTCTGTTGTTCAGTTTTTTTCCTTTCATAGTTGATATGTTTCCCTTGGTTTGGTTTTAAACCCCAATTTGTTTAAGCTGAATCGATTTATGATTATTGAACAGCGATGTACTACTGTGCCTTTAATAGGCATATACGGACTCGGGAGAAATTTCGGGTTAACCAAAGTTTTGTTTTAATCCCAAGAACCCGAAGCCTTATGTAAAATGTGCATTTATCCTGGTGGCCATCAACTATATATAGCTAACAGACGTTTGACAAAACAACATAGAATGTAAAATATTTTGATTCATTGGTGTTTAACTCCATTTTTTGTTGCAGGCTCGGTGATTTTGGTGTTCCATCAATGTTTTGCTTTTATAGTTGGCGTACACGTCTTTCCCTCAGTTTTAGTTTATGACCCATATTTGTTTTTGCTTCATCGATTTATTAATATTGAACATTGGTATACAACTATTGCCTTTATTCAACACCATTGTGCTATTTCGTGGCTGTCAGTTTTTATTGGTGGAGGAAGACAGAGTGCCATCAGAGAACCACCAACCTTCCATCAGAAAACTGACAATCTTAGTCAATTAGGATTGGAGTCGAGTGCACCTGCCCCAAACCTCAGTGTTGACAGGCTAGTGATACAGTAGACCACTTGGCCATCAATAATCTTAACAGATTTTGAAAATGCATCGTTTAGTGTATATGTCATATAGACACAATGCAATACAATTTCAACTTGATGTTGATTGTATTTGTTAACTCCTTTATCAGGCATAGTTGACCTTGATGAATCAGGCATAGTTGACCTTGATGAATCAGGCATAGTTGACGTTGATGAATCAGGCTATACTTTTAGTTATTTGACTGATAATCTTTTTATAGATTCATTCACGTTTGGCTTTCAAATATATATGTTTTAGTGATTTTGATGGAGGTAAATACAGAAAAGTATTGCTTTTGAAGTACAACATTTATAGAGTGTTAATTTCTTTACTACAATCTAGTGTAATACTTTTTTATGTTTATTACAATAGTCAACATTTATATATAATGTAGTACAAAAATATTCACAACACAATGCACAATTACACAATGTCATATATCATCAAAACATGATTGATTGATCGTAGGTTGCTTAATGTAAAATATTTCATGCATAATCAGGACAATCATCATAACATAATATAGCAATTAAACTTTCAGTGTCTTCTTGTTGACCATTTGATACTGTACATTAGTGACATGTAGGTCATTTACATGCCCAGAATAATTGATTTCTAAAGTCATGTTATTATCCATTTGCATGCCATTTAATACTGTATCTGCAAATATCACTATAAATATTCTCCTCTGTAAAATAACTTTTAGAACTTTATTTGTTTAACAAATACCATCTGAAAATTGTCTCTATGTAACAATCTGCTTATTATCTTGAAATTAGACAGAAATTCAATTATATGACTAACGTTTTACATCGAAGGGCAGAAATTCATATGTATCTTAAAAATTTCATTAATGAAATATATTTGTTTTACTAGCTTTGATGTCCTATATTGACAACCAGACAGATATCTAATGTGTTAGCTCACAAGGTTGCAGGCTGAAGGTATAATGTCATCCATTTACACATATTATTCTATTACTCTAAGCCAAACCCGTCTTTGCTTTTAATCTTAATTCCCCTCACTTATAAATGCAGCAGAATATACAAATTTAATAATCTTTGGTTTGGGGACTACATAATTAGATGCAAACAATTTACATAATATTCATAATTTACTTCAGTTTTATATCAAACTTCAAGGATGAAAAAACATTATAATATATATAAAATAGATACATGTAGGTTTTTTTACTGCATTTTCATGCTGATTTACATCTTAAAAAAAAAATAATTCTTTTTCACATTATCAAAAACAGAAGAATGAATTATTATTGTATTCTTAAATTTTGTCATAAATTTCTGAATGATTTAAAGTTTGATACAAACAAGATAATGTCATGATTATGTTATACAATTCAATATCTGACTAAATTAACATTCATCAAGTCATCCAAAAATGCTGATTCAATAAGCCCTCTGGTGGTCGTATGTTTCCGTTTTTTCTTAGACTATTCTGCAAAAAGTCTTCCAACCTTGAAATTGGGCCACCTCCACTTGGAGAAGCCATTCTTTTTAACTTTGGGAAAAATTCCTTTGCTAAAACATGTAATAACTTTACAAACTGTTTTCTATAATCTCTGTATAAAGCATGTCCTGTGACCTCTAAAAGGTCAAATGTCATAGTTGCTGTGATATCAGGAAGAGGCTCAATGTTCATCACCATTGACAACCATTCCCAGGCATGCTCAGTGCCATAGGGATTAGGACCTCTTGGAGGATGAGCTACCATGACTGAAGCATAAAGTCTCATTAATCCTGACATTCTTTTGAGAAACTGATCTTGTTTTTCTGCATTTCCTTCAGAATCATACTTATATCCTAAAGACCTGAAACATGAAGTATAATGAAAATTACAGATATCCAGTTATTATACATGCATACTTATGTTGCACTTTACATGTCGTCTGTATTTTTTGTGTTATTGGTTTGCTTTTTCATTAAAGTATATATTACACATGAATTTGCATTCATACAATTTCCTATAATGTCCTATAGTTTTACAGATGCACCTTTACACAATAATTACACACAAGAGAGATTTTCATGTATGCTTTGGTTGCCTTGCATGTATATCATATTCATTCTATGTCTGTATGTGTATGTATATCTGTTTTATGTTATGTGTTTTTGATTTATATATTCGGTAAATAGTCATACCTGCCAACTGTCACTATTTGCGGGGGATTTCCCCTATGAAAGCTCCAAAATGGAAATTTTAAAAGAACAATTGTGTCCACAATTATAACAAAACAGTTAATCTTACAACGGCTTTAGGCTTTTAAAAGTATGAATTAAGAAGCCAAAATTCAACATTAAAATACATTTGAAGGTACTCATGAAGGTTTTTCAGGACTATGAAAGCCATCTTACATGTAAAACCCCCATGGTCATTTTGAAAAGTTGGCAGGTATGAATAGTTCATGTTCATTCTATGTCTATATGTGTATGTATATCTGTTTAATGTTATGTGTTTTTGATTTATATATTCGGTAAAAAGTTCATATTCATTTTATGTCTATATGTGTATGTACACCTGTTTTATGTTATGTGTTTTTGTTTTATATATATTCGATAAAAAGCTCTGAAGAGCTAATGTTTGTGTTTTAATCATGCCGAATCAAAATATAGTTTTCTTATCTTATTTGTTTCTAGTCTATCATGACTATAGAGCTCTGGGAAATAAATGGGGTTAAAAAACTATGCAGTAAGGGCTTTGCTAATTGTTGAAGGCCGTATGGTGACCTATAGGTGTTAATTTCTGTGTCATTTTGGTCTCTTGTGGAGAGTTGTCTCATTGGTAATCATACCATGATACCACATCTTTTTTTATAATTGAAGCACTTTATATGTCTTAAAACGACTAATATGTTTTTGTGTGTGTGCAATACACGTACTTTATTAGTTTTTATCTCAAATCATTCTGGTTTTTTTTAACTGTGTTTACAGTAAGAATACTTGAATAAAACAAAAGAGCTTGCTTCATCAGAAAGATAGAATCATTTCAATTTATATGTTTGTATCTTACTTATAAAAATCCTCCCTAGATTGTCCATCAGTTTTACTGATATGGTACGGTACTGTATAAGGACACAGCTGGTGAAAATGTCCCAGTAGCATGGGGAGAATATCAGGATGTTCAGCTAACAACCCAACAGTAACGGCTGCTATAGCAAAAGCTGAACTGTGCAAAGCAGATACCTGCTCTTCTCCTTTTTTCTGTAAGAGAACATAATAAATAAAATTATAAAATGTAATATAATAAGATTAAAACAGCCATGTGTCATACTGGTGATGTTGTCATGGTCATATAAATCATGTGATCTATATTGATTTTCGGCCCGGTCCAATAATTTCAATACAGACTTGAAATGAATCCTAAATTACATGTAAACATATATTGTGCATGTAATTCAGGATTCATTGCCAGTCCGTATTGGAAATATTGCCCTATATTCACATTGTTGCCAGTCCGTATTGGAAATATTGGCCCAATATTCACCTTTGATGTATGTAATACAGCATTCAGAACAAATCTGTATAGAAAAAGTTGGAATATTTAATAAAATAAAATTATAAAATGTAATATAAAGAAACAGCATAAATTAAAGAAACAACCTTTCGTATGATACACAGTGAAACCTCAGATAGAAATAATTATGTATAAATTGATTCTTTTCTTAATGAAAAACAGTTTCAGGAATTAAACATCACTAAAATAAATATTTTATTTCATAGGATTCTTGCTTTGTTTACATAAAGGTTATACTCTTTTGTTTAATGTAATATGTTGACAGTCATCAAAGTATGAGGGGCATAAAGGGATAAAGGGGGGGTGTATCTGCACAGAAGAATGCGAAATAAAATTGCCAATGAACGATGAAAGAACAATTAAAAATTGCTTGCATGTTGATCTTTTTACCGATTTCAAGACAAAGAGTGAATAACGAGCCTTTTTCACGACTGCATGTGAAATAAAAATGGCAAAACATGTTGCACAAAAATAACCCTTTACCATCACTTGCAAAATGAATTGAATTACAAATAAATGCTTTCCTCAAAAAGTGACAAAATAGGAGGTGTAACGTACATCATGCGGTTAAGATTCTTAGAAATTTAATAAAATTCAGTCAGGGGGTCAGGGTAGTTCACTGAAAATGACAAAAGGTTATTTTGGTGCAGCATGAATAGTATTTGTTATATCAAGATCAAAATTTTTTCAACTTTTTTTATTTGAGGGTCAGTTGTGCAACACAGGTGCCTCCTTCAACATGTTCTGGTTAATTAATTTTACATGCATCATGATTTTCAAAGTTTATTTTGCATGCTCCGTATTATTAAAAAATACACTTTCTTGTTCGTTGAATATTTGCATTTTAAATGTTCAAAAGATCATTATATAATTTTTAAGAAGCCATAAGTCATTTATTTCAGAAATGTGTATCCTAATAAGAAATATCTAGTAAAACAGAGAGTTAATATATATACAGGAAGACTGTGAATCAGTCACAAAAAGTTTATATCAAGGTCTTTTTTTCGTGCAAAGTTCATGCCAGTTATTATTTCACGTTTTAAGTGAAATTATGTCATATTTCATGTTTTTTCAATGCAAGATCCCCACTAAACAACCCTCTCCATTAGACCATAACATTAACGAATATACCATTTTTCTTTATTTTAGAAAAATGACTATACTTACCACAATCATTTTGGCGATCAAGTATTTACAGAATGGTAATGCCTGAGGACAGGCAGACAAAGAGAATCTTCTCCCCGACAAATCTACTGTCCGTCCAGCTAGCAAGGTCAATAGTCTGGTCAGTTGGTCATTCAGATGGTCACCACTCACTGGAGATATATTGTTGATAGGAGTGTTTATAGATTTCTGGATGTCAAATTTCATCTTCTTCATCTGAAATAGAAAGTGTTTATCAGAGGTATGTCTCACTAGCTGGACAGCAAAATCAAAATATATTAATTTGAATAAGAAATTTTTGTGTGCATTTATTACTGCAATTTTTCAAGAATGGACAAAAGGAAAAGTTCATGCTTTCATTGCTTTTCTCCTTCTCATCTCAAAGTCAGACTTAGGTAGTCAACATGGGATCCAATCTCTCACCCCAGTGTAATTTCAAGATGGCCTAGTCATAAATAAAGTGGCAGCAATCACAATATCCAATAATTCATATCTATTGTTGATGACTTTATGTTGACCTTCATCTGCCTTTTGTTATTTGTGCTTGCTTGCTTGCTGTTTTATTGACATATACGCTACATCACATTTTATTCATAATCTTTGCATTAAAATATGTTGCTGTTGTACATCTAGTAAAGTTCATTTTGAGTCAGTTTTTGCACTTTAATAATAGTTTGTATGCAATGCCTTTTTTTCTGCAGTGAAATGTACACGTTCTTAAAAAATATATGTGTATTTGGAATTCTCTAGACTCTTAATTATTTCATTTGAAGGATAAAAGTTGAGTTTTATATAAGTAATTTCTGTACAAATTGTCACAGTCTTGTATATAAGGCTCCCATTTCATTTAACGACATCTTGTTCAGACTTAAAAACCATTTTATGTCAAAAATCAATGTCTTCACCACAGTTGAATCAAATGATCAGTGGCAGATCAAGAACTTTTCCTAAAGGAAGGGGGGGGGGGGGGGGGGAGGTCTCCAGTCCTGCTTCAGTGATTCCCTATATAATCAACCAATTTTTTTCCCACAAAAGGGGGACCTGGCCCCCCATGGCCACCCCTTGATTCGCCTATGATGATAAAAGGAAGATGAACTGCTAAAATATAGAAAAATAGGAAAACTAAGGGAAAAAGGTATTGCTGGTTTATAGGTATTAAATAAAACATCAAAAAACTTAACAGATGTCAGATAAAGTTGAGATTGGAACAGGAAATTTGTCAAAGAGACAGCAACCTGAAATTGGTTGATAACATAACTGATAAGTACCTGTGGATTGTTGAACAATGTTTTAGATTCTTCTTCAGCTTTCTTTATCAGCACCTGGAGGTTGGTATACTGTGTGAAAGCATTCTGATCTACACATCTTAACACAGCCTCTGTAAAATCACAAACATATGGACTTGTTAGATACAATGATGAAACAATCCTATACCTTAATCAACTAAATATCCTGTAAAACATCACTTTATATTTAAAGTTGCCTTATCTTATTAGTAACGATTAGACTTAAGTAATAAATTGTACTTTCAAGGATTTCAACAATAATCAAGGACTTCTGGGAAAGTTGGATATGATTTGATAGCTACACTAGATTTTCACTGAACCCATCAATGAATGATTAATTCAATACCTTAACCAATACAATATTTAAAAAAATTCAATTGATTGCATAATTTTGGATAAATTATATGAATATACGTTTTGTAGTAGTAAATGTAGGTAGAATGTCTAAATATATGACTTATTGATATTTTATATTTTGATCCTTTCACAAAGTCGTAGGTATATATTAAAATAGATACAAACCTGTAGCAGGTCTTGATGTTGATGATGGTGCTGGTGTGGAGGTGGCAAGAGGAGTGGATGGTACTCCTGGTGTTGGAGGGACCTACAAAATATGAAATAAAGGTTTACCACAATCACATAGAATAATAAAAATCACAAAATCTGAAAAAGGTTTAAACTATTTAAAGTAATGATTCAATCTTATAAGGGACGACATAAAAAAATCAATGAAGGATAAAAAACTTAATTCAAATAGTTTGGGGTTGGGGTGTCAAATTGCTGCAAGTTTTGTATAAATTGACACCAATTTTACATATATCCTTATTGGTCAATCAATTTTTCCCAAATTAAGTTAAGAGGGGGGTAGGGAGGTCAGTAAAAAAACTATATGAATTAAGTTTTTTATCCTTCATTGAACTTTTGATGTCGTCCCTAAGTATTTACCAGTTTTCACTAAATTTAATTTTTCAAATAAACTTCATTGGATACCTTATGCTGTGAAAAAGTGCTCTAATTCAGTAAATATCGTATATTTTGGATGGTTAAGAGTCTTTATATTAGGGCATGCTATTTATTCCATACAAATTGATTAAATGTTATAAATGTTTCCAAAAATACAATGAGGCTACTTATTTTGCAATTTGTATTGTACTAAACATGATCAAATCATAACTTTTAATATTATTCATATTGCCTCTCAATACTTGAAATAAAATACTATATCATGTCCATTGAGTATTTCATGGCAGACAAGACAAAATAACAGATCTGCTTTAAGTTAATTATTATAAGCCTTACAACTGTAACTTTAGCAGCAGCAGCTGCAGCTTCAGCCCTGGCCTTGGCTTCTAGTTCTGCTCTGGCTTTCTTTTCAGCTTCCTCTTTAGCTTGTTCTTCTTTAATTTTCTTTGTTAACTCATCTACAAAAATTCATCATTATAAACATGATAAATGTATGTTTGATTCATAAACCATTAGCTACACAATATCAGTGACCATTCTACATTTATATTACATACCTACTCAAATCACTTGTCACAATTACATATAATGAAGAATCATTACAATTGACCAATAAAAAACAAGCAATTTGACATTTTATTGCAATTTTCAACATTTTGCTTTGATCTTTTTATTCCCCATTTATGGGCATTATGTTTTCTGGTCTGTGGGTCCATCTGTTCGTCTGTTTGTCCGTCCCTCTGTCCCGTTTCAGGTTAAAGTTTTTGGTTGAGGTAGTTTTTGATGAACTTGAAGTCCAATCAACTTGAAACTTAGTACACATGTTCCTTATGATATAATCTTTCAAATTTAAATGCCTAATTAGAGATTTTACCTAATTTCATGGTCCACTGAACATAGAAAATGATAATGTGGATGGGGCATCCATGTACTTAGGACACATTCTTGTTAGTAATAATTTCTCATATTAAACTAATGGAGTGATATCAGTTTTTATAGGTAGAGTAGAAATATAATATCACCCTTTGATTTGATTGTACACATAGCTATTCTCCCTATTTACCTGAAACAATCTTATGATTAAGAAACAGCAATGGTTAGAAAATAAAGATTCAATCAACAGACAATGTATACATTAAACAAGAATGTATGCATAGTAGACGGATGCCCCACTCACACTATCATTTTCTATGTTTAGTGGACCGTGAAATTGGGGTTAAAACTCTAATTTGGCATTTAAATTAGAAAGATCATATCATAGGGAAAATGTACATTAAGTTTCAAGTTGATTGGACTTCAACTTCATCAAAAACTACCTTGATAAAAAACTTTAACCTGAAATCATTTTCTATGTTCAGTGAACAATGAAATTGGAGTCAAAACTGTAATTTGGCATTAAAATTAGAAAGATCATATCATAGGGAACATGTGTACTAAGTTTCAAGTTGATTTGACTTCAACTTCATCAAAAACTACCTTGACCAAAAACTTTAGCCTGAAGCAGGACAGACGGACAGACGGACCCAGACCAGAAAACATAATGCCCCTCTACTATCGTAGGTGGGGCATAAAAATGGGACAGTCTAACACCATCAGAACTACAATAATAAATCTGGGTAGCATTCAATATTGTAGCACTACCTAGATTTTGGCTATTGAACATATTGCTAGTCTAGCTTCTAAATAGATGTAGATTGCGCCAAACATTCTTGCTATCTAGAGAATCCAAAATGGTGTCGGAAAGGTTATTACTAATGACTTCATTTTGATAGGCTAGTTACGTAGCATATCGTCCAACAAAGATATAGTGGCTATACTAGCTGCTACTATATTAAATGCAACCCTGTCCTGTTAGTAAGTCATAGCATGAATCACATCAAGCTGTAGCTAATCAGAGTATAACTGAACCATGAAAATGAGGTCAAGGACATTTGACATGTGACTGACTGAAACTTCGTAACATAAGGCATCTATATACAAAGTATGAAGCATCCAGGTCTTCCACTTTCTAAAATATAAAGCTCTTAAGAAGTTAGCTAACACCACTGCTGCTGTAACTGCCGCCAGATCACTATCCCTATGTCGAGTTTTCTGCAACAAAAGTAGCTACAGTACGCCCAGAGAGTTTGTAATCGCGAACTTTTATCACCGATTTCCGAGTGTAGCGGTGTGACACCGCGAATCACGGATTCTACTCCCAATTTCCTCCAAAGATTCTCTCCCAACACCGCGTGGCTGTTAATTGGTTTATTGCCCATCGGATGAACTGAAAATTAATGACGCGTGACAACATAATCGGATTAGCCAGATTTATTACCTTTGTACATTTAATCGATCTTGATTGCACCTGTGTGCTTTAAAATACGTTATTTAGATGTCCATTCATTGTCAGATAAAAGTGTGACATTTTTATCTAAAATAAGATAATTATTCTTGTATGTATATGCCCATGTCATTGTCATATGAAATAAAACGTAAAAACGTATAAAAATACGAATAAAACACTTATTTAGTATTTTCATTATAGTCCGATCAGGTCATAATTTTTGTTTTTTCAACAAAGTTTCAACAAAGATGATTTGACCACAATTAGAACCTTTTATGACCTACTCAGTGAGCAATATCCGGTTCATTAATAGTTTAATATTATATAATTAATATCAACTGGTTTAAAACAAAATGATGTTTTTACGGTAATTTGTCCAATCTAAATCAAACCCTAGAGTTAATTTATCGGACCAACAAGTGAACTCTGTTACTTTCAATTTATTTTGAAATGTAAAATATTATGTTTCACTACCTCGGTAGATTACCGACTTGAAATATTTGAATTTAAAAAAGAAACAAATAGTTTTGTATGCAATGTGGCAGCCCTATATTCATAAATACTGAGATAATTCCCCGCCCAGACACAACACAATAATCACAACCTTATTTAATTATATGAAGAAATAAAATCATGTGTTTTTTTATCTGTTATGATCTGTTATTGATCTTTTATTTTTTTAAATAAAATTGGATTGGCGCAATCCGTATTTTACTGCTCGTTAAAAGTTCTCGGGGAAATATAAAAAGAAGTATTTATACTATAGAATATTAAAATGAAATTATATCGTACAAGAAAGAAATATGTAAAAAAAAAAATGTGGATCGGATTTTTACGATCGACACATTTTCACAGAGGATCTCACCAACGTCCATCAGGAACTGAACGACATGCATCCTGTTTTCATCTACCATTAATGTATAGTGTTGACTATGGAAGTATAAATAATGTCCAGGTTTATGTCCTCTGTTGACCGAGAAACGTATAAATAAAAGGCTGGTGTTCGTTTATTCAGAAAAGGAATAAAATTTAGAATCCGGTTAATCAATTGTAAAAGGACCTTCTAGAGCCTCAATCTTAACGCACACAAATGTCAATCATTACAAAGCAAGTTTAAACCTTCAATGAATTTTCCCACGGTTATCCAGAAAGGTCACCTGAGTTTACTGTTACATGGTACTATTTCCCGCCAAATAAAAATCTCGTGGACAAAATTGATGTCACTATTTTTAGCATTCAATATTGTGAGCGAAGTCAAGTTCAAGTTCAACCACGCACTGTTGATCACTGAGATGCGTGTCGTCTTCCCACGGCAATTAATTGTTTTAAAAATATTTAAAGATCACTGTTCTAAATACAACACAAAAGTTTACATTCATTGTGCGTAAATGAATATTATGCAACGACGAGTTGATGCAGCTATAGCAGTATTCCTGTTGTAGCCGAAATGTATTATATCCTAAAGTAATGCTAATCGTGAAGAGAAAATGCCGTAGACTTATTAAGCATAACGAATGGTGAATAGTATTTTCTTTTTTACTTGCATATACAAGTTTTAAGACACGTAATTTTCTTTAAACTCACTGCTCACATTTTATACCTTCAGCCTTAGTTTCCGTTTATTTTCACGCAAGTATGTCTCTTTTCGTAAGTTATATAAATTACCGATAAATAAAAAACGAGGTCATAATCAAGTATAGATTTTTTTTTATAAAACTTTAATGCAATTGAAAGCATTAACAACAACGTTTTGGATTTTAAAACTTTTATTTTGTAATCGTAAAATGGAAATGGCGTAGAATTATTAGCATAACAGATAGTGAATAATATTTCTTTTTTACTTGTAGTATAAAAAACTTTGAGACGTGTAATTTTTCTTTAAACTGCCCTCATTTATTCTCCGTTTATTGTTGCACAATTATATCTCTTTTAGTAAATTAAATATTTATTTACTGATAAAAAAACGGAAGTCAAAATCAAATATAGTTGTTTAAAAACTTGATTAAAATGTACAGTGTAATTGAAAGATTGAAAGAATTAACAACAACGTTTTGCTTTTTATTTTAATCTTTCTTTTGTTTCAAGCAATCAGATATAACCTGATAATCAATAGACAGGAAATACAATTGTTTAATTACATTAGAAATCTCACATACCTTGAATGTCGCGTGCCGGCATAGATCAGACGGATTAGGGCAATTAATTACCTGGTGTCACACCGCGTCACACCAGACTGGGAGAGATGTCGCTAATACAATAAACAAAAGGTAGCGGATTTACGCGGAAGTCGGAGGGAATACTCCCAAATTTCTCCGAGAATTTTGGGAGGGATGTCGGAGTTTCCTGGTGTTACACCAGGAAAAATATCGGAGTATGGAGTTTGGGATTACAAACTCCTTGGGCGTACTGTAGCTCTACAAAAACCTACCATATTCTTTTCTCATATATTCATATGCATTTAGGCAAAGCTTGAGAATTTCTGTCATCTTAACAACTTCATTTGTATCAACATCTCTTGAAGCCATCTGTGAGACTTCGGCCAGTTTATTGTTGACTAAATTAAGTGCCTTTTTCAAAGATTCTGGTAGCCTGTCTTTTGGTGTAAACTGTTCATACATAGTTTTGAGTCTCTCCAGTAAAGTAGCTATATCATTTCTTATTGTCTGGGCTATCTGGATTCTTTCCTGTCTTCTTTTTCTCTACAATGAAAACATACTTATTCATATTGCAAAGAATTCTGCTCAAACCAGTGACAGTGACTGTCAAGTATTTGGCAGGGTTCATGTTGCTAAGTCTTTAGTTTTCTATGTGTCTTGTGAACTGTTATTTATCTAGTTCTGTTTGTTTTTTTCTTTTCTAGCTATGGTGTTTTCAGTTTATATTCAATCTATGAGTTTGAATGTCTCTCCTGTATTTTTTGCCACTCTTTTAAACTTGCAGTAAGGTGAGAATTTGTTTTGCTCAGTGTTGAAGGCCTCACTGTGACTTTGAGATAGAATAATAATAAAAGCTGTTCTTTTGTTTTTTCTGGTGTTTTTTATTGTGCATGTTCTGATTTTATTGACATGGATGGATACCTCATATTTTCCCCCCTGTTAGTTGTCAAAGTAAATAAAATTTAAAGTTTTCACAATTCAAAAACTCATTTGGAATTTTGAATTGTGTTCATTTCTTACCAGTATGACCTAAATTTCAGAATGATATTTAAACATGAGGCATCTGTCTTATAATCTCTTGCATGTAAAACATATAGATAATAAGTTTACAGCCAATTGCATTGAGTGTGTAGGCAAAAGTAATATCATTGGTTAGCTTGCTTGCTAGCTGAATCATGAAGTAATTATTAGGCTAGGTAAACTACCCTCCTTTGAGAGTAGACAAGTCCTACAGATAATCAATTTATCTGTCTATAGGATAATTAAGACCTCTTGGAAAAGAGGGTAGAATACTTTATCTAATATGATTTCATAGTTCAGCTAGCAAGCAAGTTAACCAAAGATATTACCTTTGCTTATGCACTCAATGTAATCGAATGTAATGGTGCTATAACAAAGTCACTAGTCCAGCATGACAGAAGGTTATTATAATGATCACTAAACAAGGAATCATTTAGAATATGTCTCTAAACATGTCAAGCAACTAAGTTAAAATAAACATTCAATCGAAATCAAAATATTAAAATGCCTGAATTATTCATATTGTATACTAACTTTCTTTTTATTTCTTCTTTTAATTTTTCATGTTTCTTCTGTAACATCTATAACCATAAATAATAAGTTAGTATTGTATGAATATTAGTTCATAAGACCCATTGCCCCAGTTGCACTATCATATTTTAACATCCAGTGAAATGCTTAATTTGGGTGAATCACTGAATTTGGAATATATTTTAAAAGAGTTTATATCATAATGAAAATTGTGTATTAATGCTGATGTTTCTATAACTTCAGGATTAACTATATTGAGCTTCTCCTTCTATATAAACCAAAACTTTAACCCATTTTAGGAAAGAAAGACTTCAGAACTGATAGACAAGCATACCAGAGAACAAAATGCCTAATTTTACTATAGTAGTGCATAATCTAAGTGCTTGTGGGAACTGAAGGGTGAAGACTGCTTTCATTTTTGTAGTGAGATCTTAAAAATTAAAACTTTCTTTATACTAAGCATTAATATTCAAGCATACTGTGAAACTACAATTAGGGACAAACAAATAACTTAAATTTAAATAGTTCACAATGATATCATAGATATTTTATGAACAGATACTAGACTAATACACCATTTACAATCTATCTTACATCATTTTGTAACTTGAAAATGTGAGTATAAATCATTGATAAATTTCTTGAAATGTATATAATATTGTGCTCAATGCACTATATGTTTTGTTTTCTCAAAAGCAGTGATCCAAGTCTTTAGAATTGATGACTATCAAGCTAGACACATACAACAAAAGACATAAGAATATACTTAAAACAGAGATATATATAGATATAAGAAGTATGGTATGAGTGCCAATGAGACAACATCATCCAAGTCACAATTTGTAAAAGTAAACCATTATAAGACAAAGTATGGTCTTCACAGAGCCTTTTCAGAATTAAAACATCAATGGTCTTTAGTAAGTAACAAGTAAAACATGCCCCAAAAATGTATACATTTGAACAATATAATGGGAGAGTTCTAAGGATATGTCTAAAAACAAAAATTATTTAATAATTTCAATCAGCAAAAATGTAAATTGATCTATGTCAAGCCACTAATATAAATCACCATACCTGAGCATGCTCTCGGTGATCTTCTTTTAACTTTCTCTGTTTTTCCTGCAGTTCAATTGTTCTGAAACAAAATTTAAGATCTATCAATGTACATTAAACTGAATGAAATTGTAGAGTGCTTTAGATTTACAACTTTTTAAAAATACTTTCTTACTTAACATTCTGAAGAAAATATATATGTGTTCAAGTTCACATTCCTGAATTAAGGTCTGTTGATCAGACTTTTTTGTTCTGTATGCCCCATTTATGGGGAAAATGTTTTCTTGTCTATGCGTCTGTTCGTCTGTCCGTTTATTAGTCCGTCTGTTCATTTGTCCAATTGTTCGTTACTTCATCTGTCTGTCCGGCTTCAAGGTTAAAAGTTTTTGGTCAAGGTAGTTTTTGATGAAGTTGAATTCCAATCAACTTGAAACTTAGTATACACGTTCCCTATGACATGATCTTTCTAATTTTAATGCAAAATTAGAGATTTTACCCAGTTTTCACACTCCACTAAACATATAAAATGATACTGCGGATGAGGCATCCACATACTATGGACACATTCTTGTTTGTAAATGGTTTCAGACAGAGAACAAAGTCTTGTGACAGATGTAGGGAACTTCAATGTATTCTATAGTTATGACATAAGGGAGCAGATTTTGATACATTATTTCAGATAAACTATTGCATAACAATAAAGGACTTACAGTAAATCATACATTTTGGTATGTTTTGGTCCACTTCTTCACTTTTGTAAAAAATATTGCTATCTTTTTAGTAATACATCAAGAAAATGACAAATTTTCAAACTTAGCAAAAGAGGCAAGAAATAGAACTAGAAGAGTAAGGTTTTTTGGAAACTACTTTTTTCCTGCTATGAAATATATCACTATAATAGTAAACAAGGTAAATTTTATTCTACACTTATATTATCCTGTCCCCAAGAGCATAAGAAAGATTGAAAAAATATTTTTGATTCAGAAACTGTGTGTGCATTGCTGAACAATGGACAAAGATACTAGATTTTTATTACCATTTTGGAAAATGCTGCATCCAAATTATGTTATCAAAGTTTAAATTATAAGACATTATAAATTTTCAAAATAAATAATAATTTAATTCCCAAGATAAAAATACATGTATTATTAGCATACTGTTGCATGAATTGTAATTCTGTTTCCTGTTGTTGTTCTTCAGCTTTGTTTTGTTGATTTCTCTGTAATACTGACAACTTATTCTCAGCCTCATTCTGAAGTTTCTTTGTATGTTCTGTAAACCTTTGTTGTTTGTTGTATACCTTAATCTAATGAAAGAAAGTTATGTTTGTAAAGTTCAAATTAAAAAATAAAGATGAAGGCTAGCTGGTTACTAATGTAGTTAGACATAAACGCCATCTTGACTCATTCCATTCATTGTTTAAAACATTTAACTCACGAGGAACTGTCAAGATGAATTACAACAACACAAGTAAACTCCGTTTATAAATAAACTAAAATTTTGCAGCTTTTTCCTTTCATCTCATAACTTTTTTGTTTGTTTCACCTGTGACTGCAGCAATTTCAAATCTACTTTTCTCATACAATATTGTATAGCTTATTATATGGTATGGGTTTTGCTCTTTTTTGAAGGCCCCTACCTAAAGTTGTTTACATCCTTGTCATTTGGTCACTGGGGGAAAGTTTGTCAAATTACCAGTCATTGGCCAACATACCACATCTTCTTATGTTTGACACTTTTTTTTGGAAATTTAGATATAGTCCTAGACTGAGAATAATTTTTTTTTTACACATCAGTTACTTTATCAAACAGAACCTGGATAGAGGTCTTTTTATAGTAGCTGAAATTTTTATAGTAGTAGAAATTTTTATAGTAGCAGAATTTTTTTAATGAGGATATTGAAATGAATTTTGTTGACTAATTGAAATCATGGTTTTCATTACCCATTAAACTTACCCAAGTAAATACCAATACTGACCTTGATCTCCTTGTCAAGAGAGTTTTCATACTCCTTAACTGCTAGTATACTCTTTGTGTACTCTGGTGAAACTGGAATAATGTTTTTTTTATTTGTAGGGGAGACAGTCTCAATTGGTGATGTAGGGGAGATAATCTCCACTATCCTTGGTGATGAAGAGTCTGTTCTGATGGTTAATTGGACAACATTATCATATGATGATTCACTGGCACTACTAAACAATTATTACATATTAATAAATAATGAGAATATCCAATTTCATAACAGAAGTTGAGAACAAATTTACAAGCATAATTTGTATATTTTATAGTCAATAATGCTTTGAAAACTTAAAAACGTTATAGATTAAATACAAAATTATCAAGAATCCACAGAAAATCTTTTTGGATGAGTCCTTTTTAGACAAAATTCTTGTCAGGTGTAAATATAAATTTCAATCCTGTTATCAATGATGAGTTTATTTCTCAATCTGTTAAAATGTGTTTCTAAGTGTATTCACTATTACATACATTAAAATTCATGACATTATGTATTGTGTATATTATATACTAACACACTTTATAACTGCAGTGAAATTTTACCACATATTTACCTGTCTGGAATGCTACTTTTACGATGTTTGTGTAAGACATGGTCTGTAAGTCTGTTATTGGGTGAGTTATCAAACCTTTTGGAAATACTTGGAGGAGGAGAACAATGCTCAAAGAACTCCTGAAATATAACAACAAAATCAATACACTAAATATACATTTGAATATGACAAACTGACTGTTACTGACATTATATTCTGAGTGTTCATTTATAGAAAACAAATCAAAACAGATTTTGAAAAAAGGGGGAGGGCTTGGAAAAGGTCCTGCCCCCCCCCCCCCCCCCCCCCCCTAAACCTGTTTACTCACAAAAAAATGAACAAAAAGACAGAATATATGTATTATTGCTATTTGCTTAAATTGGGACATCAACATACTTTCACAACTTTGTGCGGGTAATTATTGTTCTGCGTTTACTTTTCTACATTGGCTAGAGGTATAGGGGGAGGGTTGAGATCTCATAAACATGTTTAAACCCGCCGCATTTTTGTCCCAAGTCAGGAGCCACTGGCCTTTGTTAGTCTTGTAATATTTTAATTTTAGTTTCTTGTGTACAATTTGGAGTTTAGTATGGCGTTCATTATCACTGAGCTAGTATATATTTCTTTAGGGGCCAGCTGAAGAACGCCTCCGGGTGCGGGAATTTCTCGCTACATAGAAGACCTGTTGGTCATGACCTTCTGCTGTTGTTTTTTCTATGGTCAGGTTGTTGTCTCTTTGTACCATTGTATCTTTATGGTGTTCAAGAAATAAAGAATCTTGAATCTTGAATCTTTGACACATTCCCTATTTCCATTCTTAATTTTAATTAATTGCTATAATTACTAAAAATCACACAAGTTCCTTCCGAATTTTTTCATCAAACATGTCAAAATTTAACAAATTAGATGTTGTACATGTTGTAATTAAACAGTTATTGTTGTTTCACATCAGGTTATTTGAAGTATACATGGTATATGGAACAAGTAGTTCCTTGGGGAATAACAATTCAAATATCAATAGACCTAGTAAATCTTAATTAAAACACATAGACACATTGACACATCTAGGCATCAACACATAGACACTTAAAAGGGGGTCTCATTGGGGGGGTTCTGATCCCAGATCCTGCTTACTGTTTTGTCAGATTCCCGTATTTTGCTTACACTATGTACGTTAGCAATACTCATTTTTTTGTAATTTCCCGTGTCCTGATAGATTTCATATCCCGTTTTCATGGCATAATAATTTTGACTTACACGCCTCACGCTTACAAAAAAATCAGCAATCACGCATCACGCGAATCCAGGTCTATTCACGCCCATTCACGTTTGCACCCACTCATGTTCACTCCCTTTCACACCCTACATATTCGCACCCACTCATGTTCACTCCCTTTCACACCCTACATATTCGCACCCTACATGTTTGCGCCCAATATTTAATTGGTTTTGTGTTTAATAACTATAGCTTTGTAATCAAGTTTTGGCAAGTGTATTCTTATATTTGTTGTCATTGTCTCAAAATAAAGTGAGACAGCATTTTTTTTTGTGTTGTTAACAAAAAAAAAAATAATCCTTTCTAAATAAAGTGGGATTCTGTCAACGTTTTATTTTGTGTTGAATAACTCTTAATCATGTTTTGGTTAGTGTATTGCTATAACTTTGTTTCATTGACTTGTTTCAAAATAAAGTGAGATTCTGACTACATTTTTTTTTGTGTGTTGAATAAACTTTATCATGTTTTGGTTCTACATGTTATAATAGTGTATTGCTATATTTTATTGTTTCAGATCAAAGGGACCAAGCTGTTAAAAACAATCATCTTTAGTGATTTTCATTTAAAATCTTGAAGTTTTACTTACACCAAATTAAAGCAATTTATAACAACAATCATGATTTTCCAATTATTCAACTGGAATTTGAATTAAAATTGGGCGCAAACGTGTAGAGTGCGAACGGACCTTGGGTGCGAACGTTTAGGGTGCGAAAGTGTCTTGGGCGCGAACAAACCTGATAACGCATCACGCTTAGACCGCCAGACACCTTATCGCTAATCCCAGGTGACCCGGTCGCTTTTGATGCATACAACAATCACTTTTCCATTGTGGAGTCAGATATTATGTTTTGTGACGTCAAAAATTTATGGGAACCTGTGTGATATCTAGTAATGGCGGAAAAATAGCGATAAGGTGTATGAGACACAGGCACTTGTTTCTATCCATAGGAAGGTCGACTATCCATATAAATAGAAGAATATGGATAGTCGACCTTCCTATGGATAGAAACAAGTGCCTGTGTTATGAGACCCACTTAAAACACACAGACACACGCAAACGTAGACACATTGAAACATATATACATTGCCCTGAAGACAAATCGACATGCAGGAATAAAAGAAATAAACAAGAAGAGGAAAACGAAATTGTTAATTGTGAAAGTTATCTTCTTGTTTTGGAAAAATAAAGAATAAGACGATGATGAACCTTTGAAGGAGGTCTTCTGTCATATGTTAAGCTTCCTTTAGGTGTGTTCTTCAGCGCCTTTGAAATATCCATCTGATCGAATATTTAAATTTGAATTAAATTTGCTAGTAATCAAACATCATGATGAGTATTTTCAGGGGTTCCCTCTCTGAATTGATATTATTGGAAAAGTCGAGAGAGTTCCGACATATGCACTTCCGAATGTTTAAATTACCTAAAATGGATAATCATGGTCCCGGCTACAAATTTAGGTTCTGCATTGACATACCACCCCGAATTATGAGTTGTAGACTTGTGTTCGTTACGTTACTGAAATACGTATTTATGAGAATAGAAAATACAACCAAAAATGTCTTTATCGATTATAATAAACCAAGAGAATGACATACGTGTGTATCTGATAAGTTGAAAAAAGAATCATATAGTTGAAGATTATGCCGGTATCATTGCAGATGTCAAGGGTTGTTGTAACTTTATAATATTTAAACTGTGTAAAATAGGTTTAGAGCAAAGTGTCTCCTACAGAGGGACATGTCAGTCATACGGTTAAGACTATAAGGAAAAACACTTTAGATTTAAAGGCAAAAAAAAAGGGAAAAACAAACTGAAGGCCAAGCTTTGAAAAATCTATCTTTAAACTATTTATTGGTACTGACGTAATTGTGTTTGCTGGCATATGTTTTCTGTTTGTTTAAGCAAAACTACAACAATTATCCTTAGCAACCATTGATAGACTGTTGTTGGGCTGACTTTTCCCTATCCAAGACGGGCGAAATATACATATGTACTAGAGCGGAGACATTCAAACTCATAAATCAAAACAAACTGACAACGCCGCTATGGCTAAAAAAGAAAAAGACAAACAGAAAAACAGAATAAACAATAGTACAAAAACAACAACATAGAAAACTAAAGACTATTTATAAGCAACACGAACCCCACCAAAATCTGGGGGTGATCTCATGTGCTTTGGAAGGGTAATTAAGCAGATCCAGCTCCACATGTCATGGGCATCCGTCTTGTTGCTTATGTATCATGTGTATTGATGTGTCAAATACATGTGTTTATATGTCAAAAACTGTCACAGTCAAAATAAGTTTACATATGTTCTGTATATTAAATATTCAAGTGTTTGTTTCCTCATCTAAAAGATAGACCTTAAGGATAAACTGCCACCGTGAACGATACACAAACAGTAATCAATCAATAGTTAGGGAAAACGATACAGAGAAGATTTTTTCATATTATTGTTTTACTTGTTACAGTGACACTGACATTTGTATTTAAATGTACATGTGATATGCACTCTCGAAATAGGCAAAGGAAAATATATACCTGGGGAATGCATGGTTTTCCTTTTTGAGCTATAACAGTTTGATTGTTTCGTGTTCCCTTTCGTTCCTTTTTGTGCGATTTTGATATAACATGTTTTAAATAGTACGCCATGGATTGCAAAAGAAAACAAAATAATGGTCACAGGTTTTTTTTTTAGCTTAAATATAGACAAATTTGCACCCTTGTAATACGTACTTTCCGACATGCATTAGTACGAATTATTGTCATGAATTGGATTTAATCGGAGGTAGAAAAGTTAACAGTTCTCATTTATCTATATAATTTTATTCCTTTTTAGTATATTTTGCACGTTAATATATCCCTTTTCTTTTGGAACTTAATTCAACTTAACAAAACTGTAGAATCCTGGTGTAAAAAACAGTATGAAAACTATTGAATTTGCATAGAAAACAAAGTGTATGAAACTTATTTCGACGGAAAAACGTCCCCAACTATCAGAATTGTTTATTACCTGTCAACATATTTTTAATTGAAACCGGCTCATTCTTTAAAATTACTTGGAACTGATATTGATGAAACTTTAAGTTAAACGGAACATGCTGGTTGTATATATCTTAGATAATCTCATTAAAATTAGAGGCCCCTTATGGAGTTTCTTGTATGATTAAGGTAGCACAATACAAAGATTTTACAACTCCAACTCCCAAGTTTTAAAATGCTGTAACTTTCTTAATAATGCTTGAAAATTTATAAAATTGGTAGTTTTGGATAGCTAACAGATTACTATTTCAAATAAATGCAATGTTAGTATTATGCAACAATTATGTAACCAATTATAATGTTAACTTTGTCTAAAATATTTTCCATCAAATTTCCACTTTCAAATGAAATTAGTATCTGCATAGGTATCCCTAGAGGGTTAATTTTATTATATGTTGTTCCTATGGCCATTATTTACAAAAGGGTGTCTCAGATTTCAGATAGAATGTATAGAACAAATTTTACTCCTAATTGAACATTATCTTCTTTTATGTGGTTAGGATGTTTACACTAATTAGAGATTTATGAGAGAATTGAACACCATAGAGACAATCTGAGACACCCTTTTGAAGCCCATGATGTGTTGATTAAGATTCCGTTAAAATTTTCTGTATAGTTAAAGAGATGATAGAGCTAAATTCATTCAAGTGAACTTACCCAGATTTTGCCACTAATTACATAATAATTGATTACATAATGATTGCATAATAAAAATATTGCATTCATTTAAAAGATTAATCTTTTATCTATCTATATATACCTCTTTTATTATTTTCTATGCATTCATAAGAAAGTTACAGCATTTCAAAGGTTAGTGATTGGAAGTAAAACAATCTTTGTATTGTGCTACCTTAATGCAAAGACTTTTTACAAGTATCACTCACTCCAAACATTGCTTGCCAGGCCCCCTCCCTTTTTTTAAATCCTGGATCCGCACTCTTGTTTAAACTTTTTGATCATTTGCATATACATGTAACATGCATGTGCACATAAAGCAACTTATGTAAAAAACATAAATTCTACCATAACAAAAATATTAAGATAACATGGATAATATATGATTTCCAATGCAATAACTCTCCGCTCCACCAGAGACCAAATGACGTATAGCCAGTTTAGGTCACCGTACAACGTTGAACAATAGACTATATCTACATAGTCTATTATGGTTCAATTTTAGGGAACGTAACTTCAAAAGATTGCGATAGTTTTGAAAAACTCCTGATAATAGCAGTAATAAATATACTTGAAAATTAAAAGGACACTTTGTAAAGTTCTAAAGTTTATTGAATAATGTACATTTATACCCCACCCTGGTGGTTGAAGGCATACATAAATCAACAAAATAAGTAAACAATTACATCATAAAAAAACCAATAAAAGAACAAAACATTATACACATATGTATCTATCTTGCAGTTGTTGAGTCCACCCTCCTCAGTGACCATGTCGTTTTAACAAATTGAGCAGCATACAGCATAATTGACGGAAACGAAAGACATAAAACCAATTTATCATAATCCTCTATATTATCTATATTAGAATAGATATTATGCTTAACTTTCTGTAAAAATTCAAGTCTCAAATCTTCATTTTTTGTTCTTCGCCATCTATTTTATCTAGACAACAATGTTGACACAAACGTTCTTCTCTTTTTATATTTTGTATCTGCACCTTTCAATTTCGTAAATATGGTCACTTACCCTTAATTTAGTAATTTTTTTCCTTGTTTCAAAGTTTTTATTTTTTCCCTCTCCTCTAAAGATAAAGGGTACTAGTATATGTTTTTCTTTGTTTTTTTCCCTCTCCATGAAAGATAAGGTGTTTATGTTTTTCTTTGAGGTTTCACTCTCCTTGAAAGATAAGGTGTATATGTTTTTCCTCTCCTTTAAAGATAAGGTGTATATGTTTTTCCTCTCCTTTAAAGATAAGGTGTATATGTTTTTCTTTGTTTTTTCCTCTCCTTGAAAGATAACTAAAGGTGTATATGTTTTCCCTCTTCTTTAAACATAAGGTGAATATTGTTTAATTGGTTATCGAATCTGGAATGTACTACCAGCGTGCTTATTTACATGCACAACACTTGAGTAATTCAAACAAGGTGTGTAGGGTGTCCAGATACGATAGATTTCACATATATTGACGTCGTTTTAGCCAGATTTTAATGGAGAACAACTGCACAGTACATAATGTGCACCGGCGTTTTCCAAAATGTTTTCCTCGCAATTATTTCAACGGTACGAAAATACTCCCCTGGGAGACCTGTTCTTTACCGGAAGAATTAAAAGAGGGACGAAAGTTACCAAAGGGACAGTCAAACTCATAAATCTAAAACAAACTGACAACGCCATGACTAAAAATGAAAAGGACAAACAAACAAGAGCACACACGACACAACATAGAAAACTAAAGAATAAACAACACGAACCCCACCAAAAAAACTAGGGGTGATCTCAGGTGCTCCGGAAGGGTAAGCAGATCCTGCTCCACATGTGGCACCCGTCGTGTTGCTTATGTGATAACAAATCCGGTAAATAGTCTAATTCGGTAGGTCACATTCATGAAAGGGAAGGGGATTATAGTTACGACGTAAGGAACATATCCGATATCATTTGTGAAACGGTTATTCCATAACGGTCAACCAACTCGTGATGGCGTCCGTAAAATTTACGAAGGGATGTTTTCAACTTCACCATTTGGAACTCTTGGTTTAATAGCTTCCTTGTGAGCAGCAACCCTCTATCAAGAAAATCATGATAGGAAATGCAAGCACGGGAATATCGTATCAGTTGGGAGATATATACCCCGTATGCAGGTGCTGCTGGAATGTTGCTACTTAGAAATGGAAAGTTCACAATTGGAAAGCTGAAATCATCTCTTTTGTCGTAAAGTTTTGTTTTCAACCGACCCTCATTGTCAATTTCTAGATGTAAGTCAAGATATGAGGCCGACTTAACTGTATCTGTAGTATCCTTTATCTCTAGCTCGATTGGATAGATGCGTTCCACATAGTCACCAAATTTTGAATTATTTAGTGAAAGAACATCATCTATGTAGCGAAAAGTAGAGTTAAAGGATATTGCTAACTTCTTGTCTTTCTTCCTAAGAAGTTCCTGCAAGAAGTCAGCCTCATAATAATAAAGAAACAAGTCGGCAAGTAGAGGGGCACAGTTTGTTCCCATTGGAATGCCGACAGTCTGTTGAAAAACACGTCCTCCGAACGTAACAAATATGTTGTCAATCAAGAAATCAAGCATCTTGATAATATCAGTTTCAGAGAATTTTTTGTTCGAATCAGAGTGATCCTTTACAAAGTAGGATTTATCCCTCCCTAAGACAAGATACTTGTATCTACGTTGGCCATTCTTTTTTACGAAGCAAAGCAATACCAACTCTTTCAATTTGTCTTTAAGTCAGTCATCGTTTATAAGAGTATAAAGAAAGTCCCTTTAAATGTAAAAGGAAAAAGCAGAAATGGCCAAAAACATTGGAATGTCAATCAATTAATCAATTAATTAATCAATCAATCAATTTAAATGATTCTATTTATTATAAACGTAAATCGTATTTATATTGTATATATATTTACTGCACTAGTTGTGTATTTCGTATATCTTATGTACTTTTGTTACACTATTAAACACATATGATTTGTTATCGTACCTGATAAAAGTCTTCAAACAAAGGTGAGGAAATATGGGTGCAAGGAAAGTGGCAGTGGTAAATTATTTTAATTCTTATTACTTTTTTTTTTTAACTAATATGTTAATCGACCGGTCTAGTATTTTTGTATGGGCCCAATACTTATTGAGAAAAATTAAGGTATTGAGTAGTATCTGCGAATCTATATTGATGTGTAAAATACATGTGTTAATGTCAAAAACTGTCACAAATACAAATACAAATATTCTATTAGCACACACTCATCAACAATAAATGGTTAAGGCTCATGGTATATGAATTACATAGTTGGTCAAACATAATAAGTATTGCAAATAATGACTATATTAATATGTAATATTATAATTATAAACAATGATTATGAATTAGACATATCACAGTCAAAATAAGTGTATATTAAAGAAGCACAATACAAAGATTTTTTCACTCCCAATCAAACAACTTTAAACTGATGTAATTCTTTTCATCCTTCTTTATATTTTATAAATGAGGTACCAAAGGAAAGAAGAAAGATTAATCTTTCAAATTGTGATAATTTCATTATTAAATGAATTATTACATAATCAATTGTTATGTAATTAGTTGCTATATTTTGATGTCTCAGATTCCCAAAAACATTAATAGAACAAATTTTATACCCAATTGAATTTAGTGTTCTCTTATGAATTGATGTTGCAAACTTCATTGAAGATTAATGAGAGAATGAAACATGTGAAATAGAATAGGAGAAATCTGAGACACGGTTTTGGAGGTCAAACTGTGTTGTGCAAGAATCTATAAAATATTTTGGGATGCTATGAATAACAAAGAAGCTAAATTCATTATATGGACATCACAATATAGCAACTAATTACATAACAATTAAATATGTAATAATTATGTTATAATGAAATTATCACAATTTCAAAGATTAATCATTCTTCTTTCTTTTGGTACCTCATTTATAAAATTTAAAGAAGGATGAGTGGAATTACATCAGTTTAAATATGTCTGATTGGGGATGAAAAATCTTTGTATTGTGATACCTTGAATATTTATTTTGTTTTCTCCGATAATTATGAAAGATAGACCTTAACCGATAAACTGCCGCTGAACGTTTAAAGCAAACAAATATCAATCATATAGGGAAAACTATACAGAGAAGATCTTTCACATTATTTTTTTCAAATGTACATGTGATATGCACTCTCGAAATAAGCAAAGGAAAACATAATTTACTTTTTGAGAAATAACAGTTTGATTATTTTATGTTCCCTTTCTTCTTCCTCTTCTTTTTGGTCGATTTTGATATAGCATGATTTAAACAGTACGCCAAACATTGCATAAGAAAAAAATAAGGTCACATGCTTAAATTCTTTTTTGCGAAAATATATAGATGAATTGCACATGTTGCACACCTGTAATAATTTCCGACGGATACGAATTAATGTCATGAACTTGAATTAATTTGAATTTGAGGTAGAAAAGTTAACAGTCCTTATTATCTATATAATTTTTCAGATACATTAATGATTAATCAATTCATATACACGAGTTTTTATATAGTTTGTTTGTTCAACATGATAATAATCAAGTTTATATTTTGAATCACGTGAATGGACTAGATAGAAATGTAGTGTCCTGTAAATAGGTTAGTAAGACTATACCTATGCGTCATGATAAAAAATAGGGGGAGGGGGGAGTTCAATTTTGTAGTAAACTAGTTACATTAACATAAATCGTTTTGCTTTTAATATTTTTCGGCAATGTACATATATGGTTTGTATGCTGTAATTTACACCCGCACTTTACAGCTTAGCTGTTTGAATCCAACTTGTTGTCTGATTTTTTTGTTAAAGAAATCGACCGTGAGAGTTTAAACGCAGACCGGGAAGAGTCGATTTTTTCACAGAAAAGGGGGACCCGGGGCACCCCTGGATCCCGCTATGTACATCATTGGCTTTCAAATATTCGGCTTTGAGGTAATATCAGAAAAGCGCTTCGAAGTCATCAAATATATAACGTGTTCTTTTCATTTTTAACATCTCCGTTGATAAAATTAAGAAATTATGGAGAAACTAAGATTCAAACGCCCTCAGGCTAAATTGTCTTTTTGAGAATTTGGCTATTTTTTTAGGCCCTGTTTGCTCATATAGCTCTGGACGGGTTTAGCTATTATTAAAAAAATTCTTTTTTTTAAATTTTATTTTAGGGTCTGAGCGTTCCAGATAAAGGTATATCCAGAATAGCTCGCTGCATAATAATTAATTTTATGTCTTTATTAAAAGATGCGATTTAATATATCTTCATGAATTGAAAAAAATACATAAAAGTAAAAGTTTTTATATAGTTTGTTTGTTCAATCTTCAACATTGAATATATACAATACATGTACATTGTAGGAATATATAATAACATTTATCTGTAGGCCTACGATCTTTAGAAACTGGACGAAAAGCAAGGCTCGACGAACTTTTCTCCTGTTTTGTAGTGAGTACAAATACATTTTATATTTTCCGGCAATGTACATATATCGTATATATCTAATGTTGAAGATGGTTAACTACAAAGTTGTACCCCTCCCCCCCCTTTTTTTTAACCTAACGCAAATCAATGTACATATATAGTCTTACTTACCTATCTACACGACGATAACTCCATTATATTTGTTTTTATCCTGTTTTGAACAACCGACACTTTAACGGTTTTGTTGTTTTAATCCAAATAGTTGTCTCTAATTTTATAAAGAAATTGGCAGATTTTAAACGCGGACCACTAAAAGGACCCAAAAATGAAAGGTCATTCAAAAAGAAATATTCACATTTCCATTTGCTCAATATGGAAACGGAGTAACAAGAGACTTTATTTGCACAAGTTCGTGATATATGTACAATAGCTGGGTAATTGCAGGACAAATGCATTTAAGTTGTAAGGCAATCTAATTAAAATATTGATCTCTGATTACGTTATACTACATATGTAGTATAACGTAATCAGAGATCAATATTTTAATTAGATTGGTTGTAAGGCAAACCGGAGGGAAAATATAATACAAACACAAACGAAATGAATATAAACAAGTCTAAATTGAAAACAAAGTTCAAACCTATGATTGCGTTGGATAAAAACCGCAATTTTTATACGTGTGCATGTATAACAAATTTCGTTGTAGAAGGTCTAAATACAGCACAAACAACATTTTCTAAAAAGACCAAAAAGAGTGAAAAAATATATTTTAACAAAACGCGTTTGACTAACAGGTTGAACAACTGATTTTCTTAAACCATGTTGACTGTCATTAACGATTACCAAATAAATTGATCACAAGGTGTAACAAAATGGATCTCTATATTAATTTAATACCAAGTTGAAAACAACAAACTTGCGGCAAAGATTGTAAACCACAAACAAGAGGCGCATACATTTTGTTTACTCCATATCCGGATATCGACAGTCAATGTCTCTTCAGTGATGTTAGGTATCGGAAAAGTATTTAGAAGGCCATATAATTTACCTCAATTTAGGATAGACTCTTGAATTCTAAAGAGTCGAAATAGGATGAACGGATGATATAAACCGGAGAGAAAATATAATACAAACCCGAACGAAATAAATATAAACAAGTCTTAATTGAAAACAACGTTCAAACCTATGATTAAGTTGGATAAAAACCGCAATTTTTATACGAGTGCGTTAGTCTTGTATTATTTTAATTTTAGTTTCTTGTGTACAATTTGGAAATTAGTATGGCGTTCATTATCACTAAACTAGTATATATTTGTTTAGGGGCCAGTTGAAGGACGCCTCCGGGTGCGGGAATTTCTCGCTACATTGAAGACCTGTTGGTGACCTTCTGCTGTTGTTTTTTTCTATGGTCGGGTTGTTGTCTCTTTGACACATTCCCCATTTCCATTCTCAATTTTATTTGTTGTAGAAGGGTCTAAATACAGCACAAACAACATTTTCCAAAAAGACCAAAAGAGTAAAAAGTATATTTAAAAAAATGCATTTGACTAACAGGTAGAACAACTGATGTTCTTAAACCCCACTGACTGCCATTAACGATTGCCGATTATATATATTTACAGGTGACTGGGTCAAATAAAGGAGTTGGATTTGGTATTGTTCGTGGACTTTGCCAGAAGTTCCATGGAGATGTGTACCTTACTTCAAGAGACGAAAGACGAGGACGAGACGCTGTTCGTGAGTTGGAGAAAGAAGGGTTATCACCGAAGTTTCACCAATTAGATGTAACAGACAAAAGAAGCATTTACACAATTAAAAACTTTCTTGAGAAAACTTACGGTGGCTTAGATATACTCGTTAATAATGCAGGCATTATGAAATCATTTCATACAAAGGAGGAAGGCAACAAAGTCATCGAGACGAATTATGTAAGTGTTGTCAACATTTCGGAAGCCCTTTTTCCTCTCCTTAGACCAAATGCTAGAGTCGTCAATGTTTCAAGTAGAATGGGCAACATTACAGCTTTTAATATGAAAGAAGATACAAAAATGAAGTTTGCCAGTCCAAACCTTACAGTGAAAGAACTTACTAACCTTGTTTGGGAATACTACAATCTTTTTGATTGTCCTAACTTTAATCCTAAATTATATATTGGACAGTTTGCATATGGTGTCTCCAAATTGGGACTTAACCGGTTGACGAGTATATTACAGCGTGATATGTCTACCGATCGGAGACACATTTTGGTTAATTCATGCTGTCCTGGGTATGTAGACACAGACATGTCCGATCATAAAGGCCTCCTGACGGTAGATCAAGGAGCTGACACTCCAGTCTATCTTGCACTTCTGCCAGCAAACCAGAAATCCATAGCAGGTGAAATGGTTTGTGAAAGGGTGGTATTAAAGTGGGATCAACGGGAGTTACATCCTAATCCACTGATAAAGTCTATGATGCCTTCTTTGAAAAGTTTATTATGACTGAAACTTATGCAAAAATTACAATTTCGATTCAGAATAGGATTCACAGCACGGAACTTTAGCTACAAAACGATTGAATTATTATAACGAATAAATAAATGAACAAAAAAAAAAATGTTTTAAAATAAATGATTAAAAAAAAAAAAAAAAAATTGGTTAAATAATAAAACAAATGCTTTTACAATCAAGTTTTAAGTTGTTCCCTTCTGCCGAGTAATGTGACTGTCTCGAAAAAGAAAATATGATAAAAAAACAAGACAAAATGAAAAAAAAACACGTCATCCGCCCAAAGCGCTTTTCTGGACTTACCTTAATCATCAGCAATGCTCAAAGCCGAATATTGGAAAGGCATGGATATAAGAGCCGAAACATTAAAGAGATATATGAACAAATTGACACGATTGATTACAAAACAATATAACAAATATCACGGTTAGTATTTATATTAGTTTTATCTATCTACTGAATCCAGCTGCTCGTTATATTAACATAGTTAAGACAGATGTCTCCAAAATAGTCCTTAATGATAACTTTCCAGTATATTATATGACGAGGAAGTTGAATAAAAAGATTTTACAAGCTTACGACATATACAAACATGATATCGATGTTTTAAAAACTTTAATGAAAACAAGTTTTTTGAAGATTTATATAAAACAAATTTTATACAAATAGAACACATTATTGATGTTCAATCTGCCATGGAAATGTGGTATCAATTATTTCTGTCAGTAATTAACAAACATGCGCTCGTGAAAGTGAACAGAATAAAACATGTAAGGCAACCAGATTGGCTTACAGATGAGGTGAAAGAAGCTCAGAAAAAAATGTTTACCAAAGCAAAGGGGACTGGGATAACTTCCGTTATTGGCGCAATAAATGTACAAATTTGATATAAAAAAAACTAAACAGTTCTATTTCAGGCAGGCAATAGAAAATAACGAAACACATAAAGAAATCTGGGCTTTACTCAAAGATTTAAAGTTCAAAATGAAATTCCATCTACCATGACTTTCAGCAGTAAGAAATATGATAATATACAAGATATAGTAAACAACTTTAACACATACTTTAAAACAATTGGAGATAAATATATTACAACTAATAAATCCTTTCCAGCAAATACACTAAATAATTTCGTGCAAGATAAAATCCCCCCGAATGTTAAATTTAAAGATTCCATTTATCAAAACGGATGAAACTAAGAAATTACTTTCAAAGCAACTGGCCTAGATGATGTTGGCTCATTTTTCCTTAACTCTTTACCGTTCCTTTGACCCGAATTCGGGTCATAAGCACTTTTTTTCGTAAAATTTGGATTAAAACCTAAGTTCTTTGCCATTTGATATTCAACAAATTTCACCAAGGGCAATGAAGGGCTTAAATGAATCCTGTGAGTTTCAGCTACACGTTAAAATGGCAGTTGTGTATTTTGGGGTTGATCTTTGTGATTGAATAAAGCAATTAAGCTATCATCGTTTTAAAAAAAATCAGCTAAAATTTAATAGAAAAAACTTTAGAATTGTGTTAATCTCGAATTATGAAAATATTGTGTTTTGTTGCTATAAACCGAAAAAAATCGGTTCGTTATGAATCTTTTTCTTTCAGGTTTGTGTTGAGCTTTATAAAATGAAGGTTCATTGAGTTATTTTTTTTTATCAATTTCTACGAAAAACGAATACAAACAGTGAACATTGTCAACATGTCAGTAATTTTCAGCAACTATTTCTTAGAATTTCTGCCCATACCAGTAAACACATGCATATTGTGGTTCCAGAGGCCAAATAGCATAAATAAAATGCATTTCTTACTATACTTGTGTTACTTGTTTTTGAATTAAAATCATGTTTACCCCCTCTCCCGCTCCCCCCCCCCCCCCGTGGTTTACAGACCATCCCTCATTGTGTCTTCTTTTAAAGATGTAAAAAAATTAAGTTTTTACGTCTTTCTGAATATCTTATTATAATCTAATATTTGTATGTGAAAGGTCAACATAAAAATAAATATTACAAATGACATTGAAAATAAGTATGAATTTAATCAATTTTAACCGTCTGGTTCCGTAGCTGAGGGGATGCATCTGAGGCTAGTAATCAAGCGATCCGGGTTCGCATCCCGCAAGGATGAATGTACGGTATAAAACAACCAATATCGATATTAAATAACTTGACTTGAATTTAATTTAATTCTAATTTCAAATTGAAAATGCTTTTTTTCCTTGTGACAAAGTTAATGTCTGTCTTTTGTTTATAGTCGTAGTGGAATTAACTATTTGTGGATTTTTATAAATTCTATATATAACTTTTGGACTATTTTCAATCTCGGTCTATATCTGAAATTTATTCTTACATACTTTTGATTTTTTTAAACCCTATATGTTAACATTGCCTATGTAAATTTTAAAATTGTTTGTTTGCACATTGAACGACAAATCTATGTGACGTATAAAATCTTCGGACGTCAGACACACAAATAAATAAATGTGTTTGTAGATAGATGGTTTTGTGTTCTGTTAAATTGTTCCTTTTAAAATTGTTATACGATGATGACTGATGTACCCATATTTTGACTATTTTATTTATTGTGTCTGTTTAGTTAACGCATCAATGTAAATATAACGGAATTTGATGAGACTGTCATCAAAGTTAGAGGGTTAGCGCTATAAAACGTGGTTTAATCCACCATTTTCTACATTTGAAAATGCCTGTACCAAGTCAGGAATATGACATTTCTTGTCCATTCGTTTTTGATGCGTTTTGTTATTTGATTTTGCCATGTGATTATGGACTTTCCGAATTGATTTTCCTCTAAGTTCAGTATTTTTGTGATTTTACTTTTTACTACAACCAAGTCAATGTCAAGTTTCTTCCTAGAAGAAACTTTACTGCTGGTGGATTATTCCCCGAGGGCATCCTTAACTTGGTAGCTTTATGCATGATGAATACAAATAATACGAAGAACAAACCGGCTGGGACGTCGCCCGGGTTACCAAGGTCCTCTTTTGCTGCACGGAACACTGTAGCATTTGATTTGTGTGTTCCACGGAATATCCTCCGGGATACCCTGATTTGACTTTTGTTCATCCAGAAGGTAATTATTATTTCAAAAATTCAGATAGCTTTCATAAATTAAAGCCTTGTTGCGTTAATGTTTTCGACTGTTTAAAGACACCTGCTACAAGTGAAACAACACCTATCATTTCTTCTTGTAAACATATATTAAAAAGGAAAAAGGAGTAAGACGTGTGATATGTTAATCACGACTCCTGATTTTACTAGTAATTTAACATCTAAAACATATTATACTAAATCTTTCGAGCCTCTGGACTGTTTCACGGACAATGTCGTGTACGGAATCGAATACACTGTGTTTGGACTACTTTATGTTGGTGAAACTCGTCAAACTTTGCGTAAAAGAATGAATCTACACCGGTCTGATAATAAAGCTCCTCAATTTAGGGTTCTTTATAACCATTTTAATCAACCGGACCATGATCCTTCTTTATCTATGAAAGTACGCATCATTGAGAAAATTTATCACCACACAAATAGCCCTGTACTAAGTACTCCTTTCCGCAAAGATAGAGAAAATTTCTGGATATGGGAGTTAGGGACTGCAATGCCATATGGTTGCAATGATAATATTAAAGGAGTAGGAAATTTGTCAAGTCCTGCCTGCAGTGATGTTAATGCAATGAGTTTATTTAATACTACCTTACGACAACAACGTAGTCATGGGCAAAACATTACCATCGTCCTAATGTAAAAAAGTCTTCCAAATCTAGATCACCCTCTGGGAGCTTTGATGACCTTCTTTCACATCTTCATCATCCACTAGAGTTACATTTTATAAGAACTATTCTCTTTTCACTGCCAGTTAATTTTCTAAAACGTTTGAGAGATTATAAACTTGACAAAGGAGGCACCAATACATTTTCTGCACTATACAGACTAGTCAGTATTATTTGTGATGTAGCTCTTTTCCGTCTTTTCAAACCAGTAAGATCGGAAACTTTAAATTTTACGGACGCCATCACGAGTTGGTTGACCGTTATGGAATAAAAATTTCACAAATGATATCGGATATGTTCCTTACGTCGTAACTACAATCCCCTTCCCTTTCATGAATGTGACCTACCGAATTAGACTATTTACCGGATTTGTTATCACATAAGCAAACCGACGGGTGCCACATGTGGAGCAGGATCTGCTTACCCTTCCGGAGCACCTGAGATCACCTCTAGTTTTTGGTTGGGTTCGTGTTGTTTATTCTTTAGTTTTCTAGGTTGTGTCATGTGTACTATTGTTTGTCTGTTTGTCTTTTTTTTATTTTTAGCCATGGCGTTGTCAGTTTATTTTAGATTTATGAGTTTGACTGTCCCTTTGATATCTTTCGTCCCTCTTTTACATGAGGAAAAAAGGAAATTCCTTCCTGTTGATTTTGCCAATAGAGGAATTGATGCAATCAATATCTGCAACGCATCACAAGGAGGTAACATCTAAAATTCCTATTTATTTTCAAAATCAGTCTGTTCCTATTGTATCCTACAGTTACACCAAAACCATTGCATCTAAAATATTTAACTATAAACAAGCATTGCAGGACCTTGACTTAGAACAATACATAAAAAAAACCTCCGACATGTGACTGTTCCCACTCGCCTTATTATTACAGCCCCTCTGGTCATGTTATAACTGGGGATCTAAACATAATTCAACATGAAAATCTCCGAAATGTGATAGCTCATGGTCCTAAGTTTAGAGAACCCCAACACACCAATTGGAACCATAACTTCAAAATACTTATGGATTCCATTGTGGACTACGTCAGAGCATGGACTAAGCGAGAATAAGTTGAACAGGACACTTTGTCAGAATGGGTTAAAACTATCAGGTCTCTGATAAAACGTCGCATTCACAAGTTGAAAAACTGTGTGAACGATCTACCAAAGTCTGTTTTCAGAGACAAAGAGGCCATTACATGTCTATCATCTCTTCATGATAAGTATGTTGTTGTTCCTGCGGAAAAAGCTTCAAATAATATTGTCTTTGTATGTAAATTGTATTATTACGAATGTCTTGTAAAATAATTGGGTATAAAGGAGCAATCAGGAATTCCACATACAAAGACATATCATTTGACAAGGATGAGATTTTAGCAAATCATAAGTCCTTCATGGTTTCAATAAACATTACATTCAACACCAAATCGGAGGACTTACCTAGTTTGTATTGGATACCAAAGCTTCATAAAATTCCGTACAAACAACGGTATATTGCTGGCTCATCTTAATGTTCCACTAAAGAATTGTCCATTAGATTGACTAAAATTCTGTCCGCAGTGAAAGGGGGTCTTCAGAAATACTGTGAAACTGTTTACTCGCGTAGTGGTATTAACCATATGTGGATTCTTAAAAATTCTAAAGAACTTCTAGAAAATTTGAAATCTCGGTCTTTTTCTGAAATTAGTTCTATCAAAACTTTTGATTTTTCAACCCTGTATACCACTATTCCCCATGTGAAATTGAAAAATCGCCTTAAAGAAATAACCCAAAATGCCTTTCAACATAAACATGGTAGCATACGCTATAAATTTATTACTTTGAGATTTCATAAGGCATATTTCGTTAAAAGTGACAAACAAAAAGGTAAAACATGTTACACAGAAGAACAAGTGGTCAGTATGCTGGATTTTCTTATCGACAACATATTTGTTGAGTTTGGAGGTAGACTTTTCCAACAAATTGTCGGCATTCCTATGGGAAGAAACTGTGCGCCTCTTCTTGCCGACCTCTTCTTATTTTCTTATGAATCGGAGTTCCTCCAGACACTTGTCAAAAACAAGAGGTTCAAAGAAGCTAGATTATTTAATTTCACTTTCAGATATATTGATGATGTTCTTTCCATAAACAATCCGAACTTTTCTGATTGGGTTCCATTAATATATCCCGCAGAACTAGAGATTAAGGAAACAACAGACACGGCTCCCTCCGCCTCATTTTTAGACTTATATCTCGAATTTGACTTACACAGTCATCTCAGTACCAGAATCTATTACAAACGAGACGATTTTAATTTTGAAATTATAAATTTCCCCAGCTTAGTAGCAATATATCAACTTCACCTGCATATGGGATATATATTTCTCAATTTATTCGATATTCAAGAGCTTGCAGCTCCTACTCGGACTTCGTAAAACGTCATCAGTGTCTGAGTGGAAAGTTGATGAACCAGGGATATGTCAAAGAACGTCTCGTCCTTTTTCTAAAAAAGTTCATCGGAAGGTATCAAGACCTTGTTGATAAATATTCCGTATCAACTTCACAAACAATACACGATGGTCTTGATGTATAGATTCTGCGTACTGATGTTGTTTATCATCTTAACAACGTGTTTTATAGTTCTTTCATTTGTCTTTGTTCTATTATTAATATTACTTTTACTGTTGAATGGTTTAATGTGATATCCGTTTGACGTGGCTCGGTACTTATACATCTCGTCAATGTGTTTGTATTGTCTTTCATTTTTTGGTGGCGTGTTTTGTATATGCGACTTTTTGTATTTCTTTGGTTCTTATAACGTGACTCTGTAAGGGACTTTTTTTTTACTTCTTTTCCACTTTTTTTGCAATAAACATGTAATGTATCCAATTTTCAAGTTCCAGTTTCAATACAACCTTCATAAATGCTGAATTTGTAAAGATAGAGCAAAATTTATACTACAGCTCATACTGCGGCCAATATATAATTGGTATATAAAGTTGCGCATTGACTGTTTTTAAAAGAATGGTGTAAAATACTATGTTTAATAAATATGAATTGTTTCTGTGTTTGCTTTGATCAGTATTGCAAGTACATCTAGAAACTAAAGTCTTGGTGTACTCTTAGTTAGTTTTTTCCTTATATGGAAGTTTTTGATTAAATACCATGAAAAGACCACAAAAAGGCTTTTCAAAGGCTTTTTTAAGCAGTTTCATACCAAATAAAACAACAATTATGTTTCATTATACTAAATCTGTGTTTTAATTACTTGTAAATTTCACAAAATGTCATTGACAATCACTCTACAGAAATTCCTGATACCCCAACATTAGGATGGGTTCTTCGCCAAAACTAGACAGCCAGAACTGAAGTAGAAAAAAGTGCCAAACATGAAAAAATAAGATTAGATATGACCAAACTTTACATTTGGGAGATTAAAGTAACAATTTAGAATATTTAAAAGCAATTATTTAACATAGAAATCCAATTACAAACATTATAACACTTGTTTCATAGATGAAGGACATGTAGTCATGAAAAGTTGTCTAGTATATTTTTTAAATAAAGAAACGCAATGCGTTATGTAAAAATAAATGAATACCTTCATGCGGTCAGATTATTCGAGTGTTAAATACTAGAAAGGTGCTTATTTACCACTTGTTCTACAACTTAACATGGGGAACACAGCTAAAAAAAAAACCACTATGTCAAAGGGAGGTAATCCATTTTTTCATAATTGATTTTATACATTATGAGGAGAAATATGTGCAAAATGTGATGTAAATGTGGAGAATATTTATGCCTTTCATTGATATCATAACTCTCAAGTGTAATTTCTATTGTTTCTGTCAATCTGGACACAAAAACTGATTTTTACCATATACGCCATGCTTCTCTCACAGTACACTGGGTGCATCAAGGATAGCCGCAGTTAAAGATAGAAATTTGTGTAAAAAACAACTTCAAATGGTTCCAAAATCCTTCCATTACATTTACATTTACAGGAAACGAGTTTTGTGATTATTGTGTGGCCTTGGACAAGTACAGTGAAAAAGTGCATATTTTCCTATAAGGGACTTTTTTACTTTTTTTCCCACTGTTTTGCAATAAACATGTAATGTATCCAATTTTCAAGTTCCAGTTTCAATACAACCTTCATAAATGCTGAATTAGTAAAGATAGAGCAAAATTTATACTACAGCTCATACTGCGGCCAATATATAATTGGTATATAAAGTTGCGTATTGACTGATTTTAAAAGAATGGTGTAAAATACTATGTTTAATAAATATGAATTGTTTTCTGTGTTTGCTTTGACCAGTATTGCAAGTACATCTAAAAACTAAAGTCTTGGTGTACTCTTAGTTAGTTTTTTCCTTATATGGAAAGCCAAGGCGTTGTCAATTTATTTTCGATTTATGAGTTTGAATGCCGATAGTTTGTTGAAAAACACGTCCTCCAAACGTAACAAATATGTTGTCAATCAAGAAATCAAGCATCTTGATAATGTCAGTTTCAGAGAATTTTTGTTTAAATCAGAGTGATTTTTTACAAAGTAGGATTTATCTCTCCCTAAGACAAGACACTTGTATCTACGTTGGCCATTCTTTTTTATGAAACAAAGCAATACTAACACTTTCAATTTGTCATGTAGTTTGGAATGGGGAATTCTTGTGTACAGTGTAGAAAAGTTAAATGTTTTAATACTATTGCAAGATGAAAGAGTCTTAGATTGTATGTACTCTAAAAGATCTGTATCCACATCTGATTCACGCGACCTCTAGAATAGGCAGTTCCACAATAACTTTGAAGCCCGGCTTTGATTGCTGATGAAATATATGTTGATAATTTATAAAGAGGTTTCGTGGATCACTTGGAAGCACTTAGAAGTCCCAGCAATATACCGTTATTTGTAGGGACACTTATGTAGTTTAGGTATCCAATACAGAGATGGAAGATCTAGTTCTTTGGTTGAAATTCCAAAGGAACATAGAACAGACCTATCATTATACAGTATTTCCTCTTTAGTAATTGTCGTAGGGTATATGTTGAGTTTCCAAGTGAATTGTCCATACCTAATTCATTTACCAAGCAGTTTATGTAATTTGATTTATACACAAAAACGATGTTGTTTGGTGCTTTATCTGCGGGCACAACAACATATTTGGCATGGAGGAAGGACAAGTGTTTTGCAATACTAAGAAAGTACTTTTATTCGTGGGATACCAATTTTCGTGGTTTTCGTGGATGACTTTATCCACGAATTTAAGTGTCCAACGAAATAAAACAACCATTGTCCAAATCAATACATGGAAAAATCACCATCGGTAGGTTTTACTACTGATATGATCTAGAGAATATATTGAATAACGCTAAATCTGAGAATACTTTAATAGCAGTCACAGAACTACAACCGCATGCAGGATTATACCCGTTTAATCTTTAAGAACCTAAACTGTACATTTTTAATTCTCAAAAAAAATATTTTTGATCGATGAAAGTCAGATTTCCGACATTGATATGCTAGTTCGATAAAGTGTTCATTTTATATCCTCATAGTTCTCGTACATATGGGAAATAATAATTTCATGCTGGGCTTGATTTTGATAAGAATTATTTGACAGTTCAAGATACGTTTATAGCATTTGTTTATGTTACTATTTTTATAGGTGATATGTTTATGGCCTAATTGACACCTTTGATGGTCTTTAATCTGTTGATCACTTGATCATGGGTTAATAAGTGTTATCACTACGATTTACACGGGTCAATGTTTACTTTGCAATTTCCTTCAATCCAGACTATTTGTAACCTTCGTTTCTAAAGGCTTTAATTTTTTTTTTTTTTTTTTTAGAAAACTAAAATCCACGAATTTAAAAATTCACGAACATGTAAATATTGCTCATACCACAAAAATGAATACCCACGAATTAAAGTAATTTTACAGTATTTGGGTCCGTAAATGAAGTCTTTATCTTATCTTTAAGACAACGAGCTGAAGTTTGTTCTATACTTATACGTCATAAATAATGACAAAAACGATTTGAAGCATAGACAAAATGAGTATCATCAGAATACTTCAATGTACTTTTATTATTAAAAATTCTTGAGAGACAAGTTTTATGTGATGAAAATATTAACCATGCACCATGTATTTAAAATCGGCGAAAGTTGACTTAGTTATAAAGTCGTTTAATACATTTTGCACGAATCATTCAATTGCTTTTAATTGACAACACTGAATGAGCTCTAAACAAGAGAGTATATGTTAAAAAGGTTATCATACCATTTATTAAAATATGATACCAATAACGGAAGAAAATGAACTTTAAAATATTTTTAGATCCATATTCTCCAATATTAGCAGAACATTTTTTCTATTATCGACGTGAATGTTATGTTGTTCTGTAGATATGATATATCATGTAATTCTGATCCATTAAAGTCTAGACGAGTATCTTGTAATTTTGATGTTATCGGAATTATTGAACCAATGCATGCATATATACTAAACTTAGTTCTGTATGCACTTTTGTTTTTATATCTATCGGTCGTCCCACTGTCTGTATCACTCTGCTCAGCTTTTAATAAAATTGCATATCACGGCTTTGTGACGTCAAATACGTTGACCTGGCCTTAATAACTTTGACCCAAAAATATCATCGACGTCATAATGAATGAACCGAATTTGATAAGTTTGACCCGAACTTATCACGTCATCATCTGGTTTACTGGTATAACAAAGACAACACTTTTTGAACTCGTTCGCTGAACTCACTCGACAAAAAACTTCATATTGTGACTTGCAGCTGATATTTTACAATTATCAATATGTAGACAACCTGCATGATAATCGGTTCATATGACGAATCTATAACATATTATCGACAAATAATATTTAATTAAGTGATTGTTGATCGCAAGCTAATTAACTTTTTATGCCGAAGTTTACCGGATCGTGACATTGATGAACAATCTATACAGAGCACGTAGAGCACGTGATAATGAAGTGAATTGATAGAACCATAATTTTTTTTCCATATTTTCCTTGCATTCCTATTTCTTAATTTAAACCTTTCCTTAACAGTTGTTAAATAATTTTTTGTATTAAATGTGTTCTTTAAGAATCTGTTATTACTATTTACCCTCCAGTGCACGTTTGTTTACATTCTTTCGTCACGCTTTCCCTCTCACACATGCGCTGTGCGGTGGTCGAAGTTCTAACGAGAGGTCTCGTAGTTAAGATCGCTGCATATGGGAAAATATCGGCGAATTAGTGTACTGGAAGACAATAATTCAATAGCGGTATATTTATGAAGATTTTGATAATGTAAGGGACTTTGTTTTACATAAAAAGTTCACGTACACTTGTTTTATAGTAAAACAGCCATTCACGTATATAAAATATATTCATTTTTTTTTAAAATTTAAAGTTTCATATGACTTAAACACAAGAAGATATAACTAAAAGTTAACGACAACTGTCTATGATATATGAGAATGTTGCAAACTTATTGTCACAGCAATTACATAATCATGTGACCAGAAAAAAATATATCCTGAACTCAGCCCGATATCAAAAACAAACATTCATTTGGACAAATGGTGACTTTTAGAATAATGGGCCAATAGACAGTCTTACGTACCAACACTGTGGTAGTAACAAAAAGAAACCATATGATGCAAATTCCGTTCGAATAACACCGGTTGCTTGATTCATTTTCAATTTTGCTGTCTCAAAGGTTTGGTTTGAAGAAAGAGGACGAAACATCATGTACGATACGAGAAATTCATTATTTTATTAGTATAGTTCAAACTTATAATGTCTTATGATAAGAGTTAATACTGTTCCTTCACAGACAGTTTTAACCCATCATTTTCTTTGGAAAAAGTCTATACCAAGTCAGGAATATGACCGCTGTTTTCCATCTCTTCCGTTGATTGATTGCGTTTGATTCTGTCAGCTTTCATGGACTTTCTCCTTTTGAATTTGCCTTGGAGTTTGGTATTTTTGGTATACTTTTTTCCTTCCTATAATGTCGACTTTTTCATAGTGAAGAGTTGCGTATCCTGTGTTTTGGCAATTTGACATAATACAAGGTCAATCAGCCAAACTTTAGATTTGAGGACATTGGTGAAATATTGAGTGGTCTTCTATTTTCCGCAGAGATAATGTAAACAAACTTGGTTCTGGGAATAACTCTTTCATCACTGTGAAATACATTTTGTTTACTATAAGGTACTAAATGATTAGACATTTGACGATACCAGTTGACTGCCATTGTCCGAAGCGACAATACTTGCTGTCGTATGATGTCGATCTCAGTCCCTATATTTGGTATTTAGTACAGTTATATTAACAGGCCAGAGATAACAAGCCTACTGATGGAAAAGCATTGTGAAGGAATATATCTTGTTTTGCTGTATAGCATTAATGCTTGACGAGAAGAATATACCGGTACAAAACGTAGCACAATATTAGTTACATAGTGGGCTAGTAACGTAAACGATATACATACGGGGCAGTAAAGTCCATATGGTACGAGAGAGAGAATGAAGTTCGAGTCCCCTATTGAATTTACTGACCCCGTATATATGTTTATATCGTATAAGGTCACTAATTAAATATGTAACACATTTATCTTACCGACTATCTTAATTTTGTTGTACTGACGTTATTGTGTTTGCTGTGTTCTCTTTATATGAAAGCACTTTTACAACAATACTCTAAGAGGTCCATTGGTGGCCTATTGATGGGCTGAATTTCTGTCCATATCCAACATATTCAGTCATAATTTCCCACCCTTCATTTCGGTCCATTCATACCTTGCAGAACTTACTTATTGTATTGATAGTTAACCTGTTCTCGTCCGAAACATGCATGAAATAATTATCAATCAATCAATCAATCAATCAATCAATTAATCAAACAAATGTTTCCATTTATTATAAACGTATATCGTTATAACATTGACGGTACCAATTTTACTGTACTTGTTGTGTATTTCGTAACGAAGATGTATCTTACGTACTTTTGTAACATAATTAAACACATATGTTTACACATTACACTTTGTTATCACAACTGATAAAAACCTTCTGAAAAAGGTGAGGAAATATGGGTGAAAGGAAAGTGGCAGTGGTAAATTATTTTATTTCTTATTACTTCATTAACTAATATGTAATTGACCGGTCTTGTATGTTTATATGGGACCAATGCTTATCGAGAAAACTACCATTATTGCGTAGTATCTGCGAATCTATTGATGTGTCAAATACACTTGTTAATGTCAAAAACTCTGACAGTTAAAATAAGTTTACATATGTTCTGTATATTATTATTTTTTCTTTCCTCATATGAAAGATAGACCGTTAGGATAAACTGCCACTGAATGTTAAGCAAACATTCAATCAATATTTAGTGCAAACGATACAGAGAAGATCTTTTCACATTATTTTTCCATTGTAACTGTGACAAATTTGTATACAAATGTACATGTGATATGCAATCTCGAAATAGGCATAGGAAAATAGACCTTCTTCCTTTCCATTTTGTGCGATTTTGATATACCATGTTTTAATCAGTACTATAACGTGACCAAGGGGAGGAACGACAACGACACAGACGGACGGACATAGCCATACTATGACTCAACAATATATCCTGTGGTAAATCCCATGAACTTTATTTATATAATAGTTCTTAAATAACTGGTCATTATCGTTATATATGGACTGCCCACAGAACAGTGGTATTGACTAAGATAGTGATAATGACTGAGCCGAAGGCGAGGTCATTATCGCTGATACAGTCAATACCACTATCTTACGGGCAGTCCATATATCACGATAATGACCAGTTATTCTAAAACTATTATGTTTATTTCATTGAGGAAACTTGTTTCAGAAAATTCTCATAGATTCAAAATGTCCAAAGCAAACTCGAGTAGTTGTACAATTTCTATGGCAAAGAGTTAAAACCAGTCGTAGCAATAATGTCATTCATTTTAGTGCAATATTTCAGTATATATATATATGAATACTAAATCAAGTTCTCTATAATTTTATAATTTACCAAAACATATAGTAAACAATTTAACAACTTAAATATAAAATTGAAAACAGGAAAATGTTTTATTGAAGGGACATCTCTCTAAACCGAGAATCAACGCCCCACCTGTCATTAACAGAGAAACAACGCCCCAGCGGTCATTACCAGATGAAAACCACGCCCCAACGGTCATTAACAGACGGAAACCACGCCCCATCGGTCATTATCATGTCAAAATCCGTTAACGACCGGTTTTCTGGTCCGTTTCGTTCTGTTAATGACCGATGGAATTTATTACTGAAGAATAATGAATGTCAGGTGGTCCCTTTTTATCCAATAAGAGAAGCTTATTCTCAACCGATATGAAATAAAAACTAAATAATACGATATATATTTACAAATTTATTCACTAAATGTACATTACTTCAGACTTATTGACAAATTAACTACAAAGTTTAAACATATAAACTTTGAATACAGGTCCTCCAGAATCTTAACTGATTCAAGTTTTCAAGTAAATCACATCTTATAGTATCATAGATGACACACAAGCTGCCAGTATATTTAACAACTGACCTTTATCAGAAAGTTTAATTAATTTCACTCAAGACTTAAACAATATGCATAACTAATTTTATTACCCCTTGACATCGTTACTTGTCTTAACATGTAAACACTGTACTAGTGTTTGTGTAAAATTAAAAAAAAATGTGTATAAAGGACAACACATGTTTTCCGTTACTGGAAAATCGAAATGATCGACATTACTAATCAAATGCAGTTTGTAAAAAATAAAAATTAAGATGTGTTATGATTGCAAGTGGGACACTTTTCCACCAGAGACCAAATGACGTGAACAAAGTACTGTTTATGACTAAAAATTAACATATGCAACTATTCCAGTCATAATTACGTTCGATAACGCTCTGCATGTTACTGGTTTAATTAGGATTATGTCAAAGGACAAGGTTCACAAATGGCACAAAATGGCCTAAAATATCAACTTTATCATAAAACACCAAAAAGGTCTCAATTTGGTTTATAAATGGGTCTATTTCAAAAGTGTAAATGCTAAATATATCAGTTCTTTTCATAAGACTACAAGATATTCGCCAAAGTAAGCCCATTTTGGACATTTTGTCAAAATACATGTATGATGATTTTGTGCATTTTTCAGAACTAAAAGTTTTTGAAACACCTTGGCCACCACCTACGGTCCAGAATGTGTTGTAACCAAAAGATTCCAATTTTGATATAGATTTCATTAATATAAAAAAATTTGGGATCGTAGATGGAGGCCAAGGTTAATTATGCCAAAAACAATTAAAATTTTGGACAAAAAGTACCAAAATTGACCTTTTAATACAAATTATGCTCATTTAAGGGGTCACTGCTCCATAAATAGTAAAGGAAAGTGCCAGAAATTTTTTTTTTTTGTCTAAGTAGTATTATCACAAGTATTTCTATGTGACATTTGTAATTGTTTGCCCCAATTTAAAAACATAAAAAAATCAGGGCCAGTTTTAACCCTTCGTGAACCTTCTCCTTTACTGGTTACCCGATAAATGATTTAAAGAAAATTAAACAATATATTTATTTCACCTCGGTTATTTAATATCCATTAGAGGTCTTCTTTTATAAATATAAAATAATATCGTAATGAATTTCATTTAGAATCGGACAACACTAATCTACATTGGTTTTATTATTATTTATTAGGTATTGTCAAAATTTACATCGTGATTAGGTGCCATATTTGTTTTCAATCTTTGATCACGTTGATGTAATGACTTAATTAGTATCTCCTTAATCTAGCTATGCCCTTGGCTATCGTTATAGTGACCATAATATGTCATATTTAATTGCAATGTAAACAGTGAAATTAGATTAAATTATGTGCATGTACAAAATAAGTGTCAAACAACGTCCATGTTTGAAAATTATTTGGTCGCCATATTTTTTCAAAATTTTATAAAATAAACCGCATGTAACAGCTTTATCAAAAGGAACCAATGTTTGATTCTATGCTGCTTAAGGTAAGACAATGACTGAAAACGCGAGCATCCAACGGTTATTTGATTTTCAATGTAACAATCTTACAAAATATATTTTTACAAAGTCGTCCCACGCTGTCAATGAGGTCGCCATCTTGAAAAATAATACCAGATTTTCTGAAAATGACTGATTGCATATATATATATATACGATATTTCAAGTATTTATGAATATAGTAATAAGTACATATTCCCACAATTATTCCATCTGTTTTGTTTAAATCGCAAGTTTAGGTTTAACACGACAGAAAATCCAATATTTATCGGAGTTGGATGATTAACAGGGTGAATTTATCGAGGCAACAAGACAAATTTTCAAAAGCATTTGGAAGGGAGAAGACCAAAATTTAAACTATTTCAAAAGGCATAAATATATGAGGAATCACTATATATTCCTACACTTTTTGTATTATGAACTTAAAGTACTTTATTTTATCGATTCTTGAAAGCCCCTGTGCATTTCTATACAATTGACTTGGGCTTAATACGGGTGATGTATGACGTCATCAAAGTCACGTGATTACTGCTATAGTTGGATATGCAAGTGGGCCATTAAGTAAATTAGGTAAATTCAATTAATGAAATCAATTAAACATGATAGCCATTTCTAAACCCTTTCTTTATAGGTTAGATTATACTTGGTCATGTTTTATGAATATTTAAAGCCGGAGGCGTAGCCGAGGGTTTTAAATGTTCATAAAAATGACCAAGTATTGTCTGACAAATTTAGAACATATTCACAGTGACATATTCATAGTGACATAACAAAATTAGCCTCTCATTGTAATAATCAAATTTTGATATTAGCTCACTTTAAATATTGCAAAATGGGTGTTTCATTTCTAATGACCATTTCTATTAATGGAATGAAAGAGCAATGACATAGTTTTGTGGTAACACAAAAGATAAATTATTCAAAAATGGAGATGTTTTCAGCTTTAGGTACAATTTAATCTTATATATCTAGAATTCCTTCATTTTAAAAAGCACACAATGTTATCAGTGTATATAAATCATTTTTTCTTAAATTGTATAATTTCTAATAATGAAAAAACTTCACCAATGAATTTTAATTTACAATTATTTCAACATCAGATGCTTGTTTTATTTATTGATGAGTATATTGTTTTTATTTTATTTTATAAAAATTAGATTAAATACTACATGCATTTTACCCACCCCTTTTCCCCCTTTTTTTGTTTATAGGGGGACTATATATGTACCATTAACTATCATTTTTATAATGTTAAAATCTCTTCTTAAAATGCTTTTATAGTTTTATAGTTATATTTGATTTCATTTATTATGCAATGTATATTATATAATCTGTATATAACTTTGTAGACAAGTATGTGACACTTTAATACAATAAATTATTATTATTATATGGAAATGGCCTTGGGGAATTGAACACTTCGTTAGAGCAGTTTTTAAGAGTTTACTTTTATGATTAGTCTACAATGAAAAATCAGTCATGTATAGCATTTTATAGTGCATGGAAAGCCATGTATTATGAGAAATAGAAGGTTCCCATTGGACGAGAATGGGTGTGTATGTTCTTAAGTATGTAATGAAAACATGTTTTTTTTATTTTTAGATTATCATATATTTTTACAGGTAACTGGGTCAAATAAAGGAATTGGATTTGGTATTGTTCGGGCACTATGCCAGAAATTTAACGGAGACGTGTTCCTAACTTCTAGAGATGAAAGAAGGGGACGAGATGCTGTTCATGAGTTGGAGAAAGAAGGATTATCACCAAAGTTGCACCAATTAGATGTAACAGACAAAAAAAGCATTAACATAATTAAAAACTTTCTTGAGAAAACTTACGGTGGCTTAGATATACTCGTAAACAATGCAGGAATAATGATACCATTTCATACAAAGGAGGAAGGCAACCAAGTCATCGAGACGAACTATGTAAGCGCTGTCAACATTTCGGAAGCCCTTTTTCCTCTCCTTAGACCAAATGCTAGAGTCGTCAATGTTTCAAGTAGATTGGGCAACTTTACAGCTTTTAATATGAAAGAAGAGACAAAAATGAAGTTTGCCAGTCAAAATCTTACAGTGAAAGAACTTACTAGTCTTGTATGGGAATACTACAATCTTTTTGATTGTCCTAACTTTAATCCTAAATTATATATTGGACAGTTTGCGTATGGCGTATCCAAATTGGGACTCAACCGGTTGACGAGTATATTACAGCGTAATGTGTCGGTCGATCAGAGACAAATTTTGGTTAATTCATGTTGTCCTGGGTATGTAGACACAGACATGTCCGATCATAAAGGCCCCCTGACGGTAGATCAAGGAGCTGACACTCCAGTCTATCTTTCACTTCTGCCAGCAGACGAGAAATCCATAGCAGGTGAAATGGTTTGTGAAAGGGTGGTAGTAAAGTGGGATGAACGGAACTTACAGCCTAATCCACTGATAAAGTCTATGGTGCCTTCAATGAAAAGTTTATCATGACTGCATCCTATGCAAAAAATAAAATGTCAATATAGTACCGCAGGCAATATTGAACCAGCATAACTACTGAATATGATTCAACAGCATGAAAATTTAGCTACAAAACGATTAAATGATTATAACGAATAAAAAAATGAACTTATTATAAAAAATAAAAAATAAATATGTCTTTAAATAAATGATTAAAAGAAAATATTGTTTTATCTATACAACAAATGCTTTTACAATAAAGTTCTAGTTTTTTGCTTTCTGTCGAGTAATGTGAATGTCTCGAAAAAGAAAAAATATAGTTAAAAGAACACGTTATACATTTCATGCGTTCAAAGTGCTTATCTGGATTCACCTTCATCAGGAACGCTCAAAGCCGAATATTTGAAAGGCATGGATATAAGAACCGAAACATTGAAGAGCTATATCACCAAATTGACACGATTGATTACAAAACAATATTACAAATATCACGGTTAGTATTTATATTGTTTTTATCTATTTACTGAATCCAGCTTCTCGTTATATTAACATAGTTGAAACAGATGTCTCCAAAATAGTCCTTAATGATAACTTTCCAGTATATTATATGACGAGGAAAATTAAATAAAAAGATTTGACAACCTTACGACATAAACAAACATGAAATCGATGTTTTAAAAATTTTAATCAAAACAAGTTTTTGGGAGATTTAAATAAAACAAATAGAACACAAATAGAACACATTATTGATGTTCAGTCTGCCATGGATATGTGGTATCATTTATTTATGTCAGTAATTAACAAACATGCGCACATTAAAGTGAAAAGAATAAAATATGTAAGGCAACCAGATTGCATTTGGCTTACAGATGAGGTGAAAGAAGCTCAGAAAAAAATGTTTACTAAAGCAAATGGGACTGGGATAACTTCCGTTATTGGCGCAATAAATGTACAAATGTGATAGAAAAAACTAAATAGTTATAATTCAAGCAGGCAATAGAAAATAAAAAAAAACCTAAAAAAATCTGGCATTACTCAAAGATTTAAAACCTAAAGTACAAAATGAAATTCCATCTACCATGACTTTCAGCAATAAGAAATATGATAATATACAAGATATAGTAAACAACTTTAACACATACTTTACAACAATACAATTGGAGAGAAATATATTAAAACTTATAAATCCTTTCAAGCAAATACATTAAATACTTTCGTGAAAGATAATTTCCCGTCCCCGAATGTTAAATTTAAGATTCCATTTATCAAAACGCATGAAACTAAGAAATTACTTTCTGAGCTAGAAACGTCAAAAACAACTGGCTTAGATGATGTTGGCTCATTTTTCCTTAAGATATCAGCAGAAGCTTTAGCACCAAGTATAACATATTTGATAAACGTAAGTATGCTAGAAAATCTAAAAATAGCCAAAGTGAATTTAATATTTAAAAGTGGAGATAAAAACATATAAACATGTTTAACCCCGCCGCATTTTTGCGCCTGTCCCAAGTCAGGAGCCTCTGGCCTTTGTTAGTCTTGTATTATTTTTATTTTAGTTTCTTGTGTACAATTTGGAAATTAGTATGGCGTTCATTATCACTGAACTAGTATATAATTGTTTTAGGGGCCAGCTGAAGGACGCCTCCTGGTGCGGGAATTTGTCGCTACATTGAAGACCTGTTGGTGACCTTCTGCTGTTGTTTTTTCTATGGTCGGTTTGTTGTTTCTTTGACACATTCCCCATTTCAATTCTCAATTTTATTTTTATTTGTAAATCTGAAAAAACTGTTTGATCTTGTCTCATTCTCTGCCATAAATTACATTTATAAAAAGTATCCGATCATACAGTGAAATGGTTAGAGTCATACCTCTCTAATAGACCACCAAAATAAATGTGCTCAGGTAATACAGCTTCTGATTAAGATTTTATTAAATATGGGGTTTCTCAAGGATCTTTTTTAGGTCCCATACTGTTCGTTTTCTTCATTAATAATATGACTTTAAAGGCATCAAATTCAGTGTTTGATATGTATGCTGATGATACTGATTTATCACCATTTTGATGTTTAAACATCATTTCGTTAGTGTTGACATCATGGTTTAGTTTTCTCTCTATCTTTTCCTTGTTAATACCAGTAAAAGCCAACTTACATAAAAACGGACAGAAACCATTTTGTAGATAACTGAATGGCTATTGACGACATGTATACATTATGATGGTTTAGATGACTACAAAATCCTTACCAAGACTTATTTCTTTTTTTTTTTAAAATGCAAGATTTGTATATTATTTTTATATTGTATATTTTTTGCTTTCATGTTTTCATATATTTGATATGAAAATTTACATGAGAAAATAAGGAAATTTGGAATGATTGCCAATAAGACAAATATCCACCAAAGTTCAAATGAAGTAGATGTAAGCTACTATAGGAAACCGTACGGCATTTAACAATCAGTAAAATTCATTGGGCAATTCAATCAAGAAAACTAGCAACCTAATTTAAAACAGATATGACAGACGTGAACCAACGACAACTACTAAACTACCTGCTCCTGACAGGCACATACATAATGTCACGGGGTTAAACATGTTTGTGAGCGCTCAACCCTACCATAACATGGGACACGGGTGTGAAAGCATAACATATAAAACAACTATGAAAATCAGTTAACCAGTTAAGGTAGCACAATACAAAGATTTTTTTACTTCCAATCACTAACTTTTAAAATGCTGTAACTTTCTTATGAATGCATAAAAAATAATATAAGAGGTATATATAGATAGATAAAAGTTTAATCTTTTAAATGAATGCAATATTTTTATTATGCAATTATTATGTAATTAGTGGTAAAATCTTGGTCAGTTTGAATTTAGCTCTGTCATCTCTTTAACTATACAGAAAATTTTAACGAAATCTTAATCAACACATCATGGGCTTCAAAAGGGTGTCTCAAATGGTCTCTATGGTATTCCATTCTCTCATAAATCTCTAATTAGTGTAAACATCCTAACCACATGAAAGAAGATAATGTTTAATTAGGTGTAAAATTTGTTCTATACATTCTATCTTAAATCTGAGACAATTTTTGTAGATAATGGCCATAGGAACAACATATAATAAAATCAGCCCTCTAGAACTACCTATGCAGAAGCTAATTTCAATTAAAAGTGGAAATGTGGTGAAAATAATTTTAGACACAGTTGACATTACAATTGTTTACATAATTGTTGCATAATACTAACATTGAATTAATTTGAAAGAGTAATCTGTTAGCTATCCATAACTACCACTGTTATAAATTTTAAAGCATTATTAAGAATGTTATAGCATTTTAAAACTTAGGAGTTGGAGTTATATAATCTTTGTGTGTGCTACCTTAAGAGTCAAATTTACCCACCATACTTCGTATCGAATATGTTGTGCTCATATAACAAGCAGTCGGATTTATCCTTTCTTTTGAATACTGTAAAAAGTAAAAAAATAACTGTGTTAAATACTGTATCATTTATTGACATGTCTCATTTATTGAGGAGACATTACATTCGCAGTAGTTGTTTGTCTATTTAATGAAACTATAAACAATTTCACAACAATAGGAGAAAAACCATTTCCTCCGGAAAATGCATGTACCAAGTCCAAACTATAACAGGTATTGTCGTTTCGTTCCGTTGATTGATAAAGTTTTATGTTTGCTCGTGTCAGTGTTTATTAGCTTTCCCCGTTTTGGGTTTCGGTATTGATGTCAATAATTTTTTCCGATTTCTATATCTTATAAATCAATTTGGAATAAACAAATCATAACTCAGGGGCAGATCCAGGATTTCAGGTTAGGGGGACTCAATTTTTTTTAGTGGCCGAGCAGAAATTTTTTTTGAGGCAAAATTGTTGTAATATTCTTCTAAAGGGGGTATAATGTAGATATCTCGAACTATTAACGAGTATTGTGTGGTAAAATAAGCGAGAAATTAAAGTATCAAGCTGAAACCGACGAAATCTGTGAGCTTCTATTCATTAAGACTATCCCCATATATTTCGCAGAAAACGGGACAGAAGACAAAAAGGATAGAGACACACCTCAATCCAGAATACACAAGCTGACCCTCCATATAAAACAATCTTGCGAATGTCATGTCAATAGTTGCTGGGAAAAGTGGTGTTGCATTAATGTGAGTAAATCGAAAATCTTCAGGAGGGAAATGCAATAATGAAGTAATAGATTTGTATGCGTCCTAGTTGATCCTCTGGACCAAATATGAAGTAACTGACTGACGGATGGACGGACAGAGGTATAACAATATGTCCCTGTTCCGCGATGAACCTCCGAGTTATGATGGCAAGTGTTTCGGAGGTCGTGTCAAAATTTATATATACTGTGTTTGCCGCAAACCAATAAAATCAGATTGAGATGCATTTACGAAGTTGTGTATGTTTTCTGGGGATTCCATGCATGTAATACGGTACATAATTCGGCAAAATGTGTGGTTGCAAGTGAGAAATATATATATATAGACACCGAGGATACAAATTTATAAACAAACCTTTCGCTTGAAAACAGTATTTCTATCTTTCATTAAGGATATCAAGAAAAAATCTTACCTGGACTGTTTTCTTGTTCGTGCCATTAAGTGAGAAAGGGATTTGTTGGAACTTCGATTATCAAAGAAATTGATAATAAAAACGGTTAAACGAACATACAATGTAACAATTGTTTTTACTTTAATTGCTTAAAACCTAATATGTTTGTCATCAAACGCAGCTCCGCGTTTGACACCTTCCTTTGAAGTATATAATATTTATTGAACTTAAATAAATCGTAGGTCAGTTGATTAGTAAAAACACTGTTTTATATACTTTAAAGATCTTTGAATGTTAAAAAAGATGGAATGGTATCTTCTTATACTTAAATAAGTTGAAGACAACCCATGCTTTGCAAATTTTAGAGGGGGGGGGGGGGAGAACGCCCGCCACGCACCCGCCTAAATCCGCCCCTGTATCTGTATATGTTAACAAACAACGTAATTGGTGCTTGTCATTAAGTATTACCAACTCCACTTTATAACTCTATAGATAACCCTATGTGTTATTTTAAGCGGTATTGGTAGTAGTCGACAACAGAAAAACATAATTTCTTATTCTTTCTTTAAGGTCTGAATGCTATCACTTTTGACATGGTATGTAATAATTAACTAACAAATTAAATCCTGGTTCCTATGTTGAGTTTATTAGAAACTCAACAAAGATTTTTGAAAGCGTTTTTTTCAACATTAATTTTGGCTTATTCATATGAAGCAGAATTCATCAAATGTCATGATAGAAAAAGGAGGCAACGATTATACTTTAGTTTTTAATGTGTTAATTTGCTCAGCCTTTGTTTGATTACTATGGTTTTGAAGACTAACTTTTGTCTTTTTGTCGTTTTACGTGTTTGTCATGATTATGTAGGTTTCTGTTCGCCTTCTGTTTTGATTATCACTTTGGAATTCCGATGCCTCTTTTTATTTGTGACATCTTTTCATTTTGAGAAGGTGTTAAAAAGTAAAATTAAAAATACTAAACTCTGAGGAATATTCAAAACGGAAAGTCTATAATCAAATGGCAAAAACAAAAGCTCAAACACAACAATTGGCATATTCCTTATTAGGTACAGGCATTTTCTTATGTAGAAAATGGTGGATTAAACCAGTTTTCATAGCTAGCGAAACCTCTCACTTATATGACTAGAAAAAAATTTAAATTGTAAAGCTACATAGAAAAATCATACAAATTGATGTAATTTAAGACTATTTGAAAGATAGATACTTTTTTATAATGTTTCAAACAGTAAGTAACAAACTAAACAAATATCATTACTGAACCCGGTGACTTTGAAGCCTTAAGTATGTGTGTAAGACATACTTCAAATATACGTTTATAAACAATTTTTAATCATTTGATAGATGACCCCTTTCATATATAGTTACTTAAGATTTAACTTTATCTTCCTGGTTATTTTTACGAAAAATGTACGGGGATTTTTTTTTTATAAAATGAGAGACGAAAAAGTAACTACGTGACAAACAACAAGCAAAAAGACCCTTTCAAGAAGATGAAAATTCAACAAAACCAACATCACCTGAAAGATGGAATGGAATCAGATGCTACTCAAAGTGATCTTACATTGCATTAAATACAGATATTAGTTATTCTTGATTGACAAACATTTAAAATTATACACCGAAGACGTTCATACTAGATTTTTTCACACGTGGAATAAATCTGAATATTCCACTCCTCTGACGTCATTCATCATAACCGTTTCACAGTTTATATCGGATATGTTTCTTACGTCTTTTAAAACTACAATCCCCTTCCCTTTCCATGAATGTGACCTGCCGAATTAGGCTATTTACCGGGTCTGTAAAAACATGAGCAACCCAAAGGGTGCCAAATATGGAGCAGGATCTGCTTAGTCTTCCGGTGCACCTGAGATCATCTCCTAGTTTTTAGGTGGGTTCGTGTTGCTCAGTCTTTAGTTTTCTATGTTGTTTCATTTGTAATATTATTTGTCTGTTTGTCTTTTTCATTTATATAAAAATTCCGTATACGTGTATCAGCAGCAATAAGATCATGTTGGATTATAACTTGGATATTTTATAAGTTGTCAATGCATGATTTTACTTGTGGGTCACTTAACCAATGAACATTTCGAACAGTTAATTTATAATTTCTATAGAAATAGTACAATGACACTAAGCAGAGGAGTAGTTTGTAATATAGTGAACAGTGCTTAAAAAAACCAGATAGCTTAAATAAAATTTATATATCAATGGTTTGTACAATCGGAGTCGAATATGGCTGATTAAATTTGTAGAATATTATGTATTTGACTTCTATTTAAAACGGTTGAAAATAGAAATGAACAGTTGCTACCTGAAAATATGGTATATGCCCAACTTATACGATTAAATGTTTGATTAAACTGGTTAAGATAACCAGAATATCAAGATATAACATACAAAACAATAAGTCGCAACATGATTACTTTTCTCGTTGTTCTTAAGTTAATTTATGTTGACAGCAATTATTTGAGTCTAATTATTTGTTTTTTGTTTATATCTAACATGATTTGTTTGTTGGAGAAAAAAATGTGTTGCCCTGTTGATGTCGTAGGGAGGTTTTAATGTCACCGAGTTTCTATCTGATAGACGTACACTCCACAGTATTTCGCAGGCCCTTAAATGCCGACCGGCTTGAAGATGATGGATGAGGTGGGGTGAGACGTATACTCCAAGCCACCTTATATAATTTTTCGAAAAACATTTCGTTTACAACAGTAACTGTTTTACACAATTCACTTTAAAAGACACTTACGGTAATATTGATGACATTTTTCATGCTTTCGTCTTACATGTCTGACAACCTAAACAAAACAAGAGGGGTTTAAGATTCACCTGCATAAATCGGCGTGTACATTTGTAGCTCATTTATTTAACATCATCATATTGGAAGGAAAATGCATATACGAAAAAAAAATAAGAAGATGAATAGTGAAATTATTACATATTCAGAGAAACAGTTTTTGTCATAAAACATATACAGTATACATATATACATTTGTACAACACGATGATAATGAATGATAAACATGAAATGATATAAAATAAAGAATACTATAGCTTTGCATATGAATGGGCAATTTTAAAAGACATATACAGATACTTAAAGGTTAATTGTAAAAATTGCAATATAAGCATTATATAAATGACGATGCTCACAAACTAATATATTTACAAAAAAACACATGTTTAGCTGACAAAATATACATGAAGATCTAACAAATATCAAAGTTAAAAAAACAAGTTGATAAAAATTAATGGAGGAAGGAAAAATTCATTAAGATATTCAGAAATAAAATCGTTTATACTATTTATCGATCTGGAGATCAGCAAGAATGTGTGATAAAATAAATTGTGTAGAAACTGACCAATTGTCATCAATTGCAGAGATTGTAGTACAGGGGCTCGCAAATGTGTTAAGGAAAATTTAAATAAATTTATGGTGTATCGTTGTAATTGTTTGCATAGAAATGTTTATTAAAAGAACTTGACACTGCATCTAAACTTTTACACACCATTTTCGTTGTAAAAGAACTGATCCAAATCGTGAATATGCCTGTTGTTTTAAAGTCGTAACACTGGTTGAAATAGTTAAACGTTTGATTTTTATCAGTTTTAAGAGACTTATTTTTTAAATTGCCTTGGGTTGGATATTTTTGTATTACTTGTATTAATGTAATACTTTTTTTTAAGAATTCATAAGGTTTATGACTCTTGGTCGTTAAAAATCTCATGGAAGAGGTTTATTGAGAATTTAAACTATACATATACAAAAGGACTATTTTAATGAGGTAAGATGCTGATCAGTTTTGTGCACGCAAATTCCTGTAATAATACAAAATGTAAGACCAGCTGCATATGGAAGAGGATAGCGACGCTTCGATAAATGTTATGTTGGTATAATTGTCACAAAAGTTAATTATTCAAGCCATTATTATGGAAGAGTAAAACAAGAATAACATTGTACGACTTTTTAAAACGAAACTCCTTGTTTTAAACAGAAAAAGTGAATTATAATACTTTTACCTAACCCCTGTGGTATTAGTATAATACTCGACTTGCAAGTCTAGCTACTAGTATGTGTTGTGCGTAATTTTCATGTGATGGTGGTGATTAGTAATTTTTGTTTTATGTTCAGTATTTTTTTCAATAATATTTAGTATTAATCATATAACAATTAACTTTCTAACAAAAAATAAAATCACAAAAAATACTGAAGTTAGAGGAAAATCTAATCGAAAAGTCCATAATCACATGGCAAAATCAAATAACAAAATACATCCAAAACGAATGGACAAGAACTGTAATATTATAACAAAATGCTTACATAATGTCTACTAATTAGATAAAATGCAGGTATGATAAAACGTATCAACATTCAAAATTTGCAAATTGCTCAAATTTGTACCTGAATGGATAGGCTAACAAGATTGCATGCATTGTTTGGCTATATTACTACATTTTGCATTAATTAAGCGTGCATTCATATTTTCTATTGAGGCAAATATAATAAATGCGGAGTACATATGATTAAGCTGCTAACTTGTTTGAGTGCTTATTCGAGTTTCTGATAGTTGACTTAGAGCTTTCCCGGAGAAGATAATTAAGAAAAAGGAACGAAAGTTCTTATAAGTTATTTTCATTTTGCAATTTTTATCAGTTATGATATCAAATATTACGAGCACTGAACACCAACATCTTCAGAATGATCACAATCATGACTTGCCCACCCATTGTGGCTACAGCTGGATAATGAAGATTCATATCCAAGACATCCCATTTCGTCTAACCATATTGTCCCGCTCCCATCGGCAGCAGTGTAAAATGATTCTGAACGACTACAAACAGAGCATTATATTAAAAGGTCATTAGAACAACAGTAGATATACCAAGGTAAAGGAATGATGAATAGGAATTAAAAATATATATATATATATATATCCAAAACAAATTAACAAACAAATAACAGTACATGATAATTTTATTGAACAGTATATATATTTAAATTATTTCATGTGAAATTTATGTATTTGAAAATCAACAACAATAAGGTTAAATATGCATTCATTATTTTCTCTTTTGTTTAAAGAATTTACTGCTGGCTTCCGGTTTTGCTTTACCTGATGATGCATTTGTTATATTCATTATACTTTTCATATCAATTACGTTCCATGTATTTATCAATAGACAATTTCATATTACCGAATTTTGACTCCAGGTTCGATAATTATTCCAGGGTTACCTATTATGTGGTAGGACATCCAGGTACTTGGTCAACAACGAGCAGCCAAAATTAGTTAACTCAAATATATGATCGGTGCATTTTGGGGGAAAATTATTTTTTCCGATGAAAATTTGAAGTATATAAAAACCACTCCTGCCGAAAGATCGAACGCAAGTGTTTTCAATCAATTGCACAAACGAGACTTTGATTGAAAAAAAGCCGATGGAAGTGATAATTACAAGTAGATTTATTCGACATATTCTTGCAATATATAGCTATAATCATACAAATGCTAACATACCTAAAGCCAAGTCTTGCACATGCAACATATGCATCATTAGAATCAAAGCGATCGTCGCAGACTGTGCCCCAGTTACCGCTATGGTAAACTTCTAATCGACCTCTTTTTGGATCGGAACCAACAATACGTACTGTAAAGATATGTCATACAAAAAAAAAAAAAAAAAAAAATTTGATACACCAAATATTCTACTCATCATTTGTTCTACAACACTTTTATTAGAGATCATGAAAAAAATATAGGGATTTACAGGAATGATTAGATGATTTTATGACAATTGTCAGAAAGTTATCACCGATCTTTCGAATATTTAGTCGTGACGAACATTTAAAGGGGCACTAGCTGTCAAATTCATGGTCACCGATTTGACTCAAATTCTCATATTTTATTTATAACACTGTAAAACATTTATCCAAACTATCAAAAGTCTAAAATAAACAGTTTACAGAGCATGGGTAGATAATATATAAGTTCGTTTCGTGTGTATTTTAGTCCAGACGCCATCTAATTAACTATCGATTTGACCTCAGATGACCATATAAGCGATGTAAACATACATAAAGATATGAATAGATTAAACCAACACGTGCAATTGGATTTTTATATGTCTGTTTGATTTTATTTTATAGATTAAACATATATGTTTATCATTGTTTTTATTACCAATATCATTTCAACTGATCGGGCGGAGCTTATGTTTTAATATGCATAAGGATAGTCTATTTTAAGATGTGTGTGATAAGTATGATTGCCGTTATAATTATAACTGATTTCTAATCACCTCATGTGTCATCAAATGAATTTACAAAACAATGACTGGACACTTCATTGATGAGTTTATCCCAAAACACCCATCTACAGATGGACTGGTTTATTATGAGCGAACCGATTAAACTCCACCCAGTCAAGTGAAAAAAATCTAGTAATAACCGTATAAGAATGATTTTATGTGCATCGAATTAGTAATCAAATGATTTACCGTAGTTTCACTTTCATTTTTTTTCAACCGACCCTCATTGTCAATTTCTAGATGTAAGTCAAGATATGAGGCCGACGTAACTGTATCTGTAGTATCCTTTATCTCTAGCTCGATAAAAGACATACATTGATGTTTTTTGTATTTGTTGTTTTGATTTTTAAAACACGTCGAAGTTGTAGGCAAAATCGTATTTAATTCTTTCACATGACCCATTCACTGTAAATTTGAGTGTTGAAACTGATGCTTTGTTTAAACTATGCTTCTACGATAAAACTTTTACTAAAATACGAAATACTAAACATCTCGACTCATAAATTACATGAATTAGCTTTGTTATTAAAAGAATATATTCATTCATACTTGGATTAATCCCACTCTAAAGTTTTCGATTTCGCATGGTACCTGTGTGATTTTTGTCAGTTTTGAAAGTTTTCACAATTATTCAGAGAGATAAATATAGAAAGATATGGGAAATTATAATCATTACAATAACTTCACCAATCAAGTTACTAAAAGTAAAATTACAACTATTCAAATAAATTTTGTTTACTTCCTCTGCTTTTTTGGCATATCTCCTTATTCCCATCATATCCACTCGAGCACAAACACCATGCTGTTACACCATAGTGAACACAAGGACCAAAGGTGCACAAAGGTGCACGATTTAGAACTACATGGTGTTCCTATATTGCAGAAATAAAAATTGTTCTTGTAATATTGAATGAAAGAACTTTCTGACTACAAGTCTTTTTTAGAAAGTCACTTTTATTTGATTAACAGCAATGTCAATGGTTTAGACTTAGAGATGTAAGAAGTAGATCACAATATTACAATTTTGAAGTTTTTCAGGCTAGGTTTTAAGGTGGCTGGGGTGTCTTCTTGGATTTTGAATTAAAAGGTATTAATTGGTCTAGATTTTGTGAGAAGCATGTAATTCGTGTCTAAGATATTTCATGTTAATATAGAAAATTATGTGATTTATCATATTTTACGGATATATTTTCAAAAAAGAAAACCTCTTATAGTTGGGGAGATAACTCGAACAAAAAGCAATTTTTATAACAGAAATTGTTGTGAGTTGACCTATAATAATATATAGCAAGAAAACAAGTCCGGTGACCTCATTTGTTTCTTTTTCTTAAGTTAGAATTATCAATCTTCTCGGATTTTATCTTAACATTCTATAATGTAGTTACTTTTATCACACAAAATTGGATTTTCCATGCATAATTTTTACGATTTTGTATAAAGTATGCATGGAAGATCCAATTTTGTGTGATAAACAAAAATACGTTATAGAATGTATACAATATTACACAACCTGAAAAAAAGTCCGGTGACCCATGTTTTTTTTTTTTTATTATATTCTGGTTCAAACTTAATTATCTTTTATATTTCACGTTTATGTCTTGATTTTTTTGTCCTGATTTAGAAAACTAAAGTGTAGACCTTAAAAATGTCTTTTGGAGATATTATTGGAAAGTGTGATAGTATGAGATGTTTTTATCGCAATGCATATTACAAAATCCGATTTAGATATATAATACCGATCGAATGGAAACATCCTAGTTTGTTATCCCAAATACCATGTAATGCATTTATATAACGAAATGAATCTGGGATATGAGGTTTTAATAAATAGGTCTAGCGTTATGAACATATTAAAAACCAATTCTGGTTCAACCGGTGCTTCGTTTTGTTGCAACGTGATACAAGATTTTTGCAAAACAAGCGCATGTCGGATGTTGATCTACTCTCCATGACAGTGAGATACAAACAGCAATTGCAACATTTCTAAAGAATTGACAAAATAACGCGCATATCGGGATTATGTGTCGTTAAACAGTTACAACTCATCTCCTTGACCTGGTGTAAAGATGCTAGCAAAGTAGTAGACATCTATAAACTTACTTTCACAGTTTGTTCCTGTTATTCCTGAAGGACAACGACACGAAAACTGACCATTGCTTGTTACTGTACAGGTACCACCATTACGACATGGACTTGACCAGCATCGTGTAACTATAATGACATACTTCTTATATAGGTTCCATAATATTTGTAAAAAAAAACTATCGGTAATGCAGAATCTCCAATTTCGAAAGGTAATTTATTTAGAGTGCTTGTTATTTAAGAAATTATGTTCATTAATATATTAAATTTAAACTTTTCACAATTATAATGTGCAAAGGTACACGATCTTTATCTTGTAGTCGACGTTGTGCATTGACAATGATAATTTTAATGATACTCGAGGCCAAATTATACCAACTGAAAATTAACAAGGCAAGTTTTGTGATAGTATACTAATGCTACCGACAATATGGTAGTATTTTGCATTTTTATGTAGCATGCATTTCCTAGGAAATATTTGGATATACATTCTTAAACAATATCGATAAACATGTTAATCATCAGTCAACAAAGTTTGACACTTCTGAATAAAAGCTTAGTTTTGATAGCGATTTTATTACAAGCTATATTGTTAAAATAGTTTCTCTAATTCTTCATCAATTTATCCCCATCTGCACCCATTGTATATATATAAAAAAAAAATAATCAACGTGTGGTTCGTTTGATCTCAGTTCTTCATTGGTTAAAATCCGATTATGACGTCGAATTTTCTTGCTTTCCTCTGAATTTCCTATTGTGACGGCACTCGATGCAGTGGTAGAATATATATATATATCTATATATATCTGATACCTTTTCAACTATAGATGATTAAGTCATCCATTATGTTATAATTTTATCGCAAAAAAAATAAATAAACATAAATATGAAACCTTCGCAGAATAAGCCGGAGTATCCAGTTTTACACAAACATCGACATGTTGCCCCTTCTTTCCTCTTTGTTCCCCCATTCCTACATGATAATCCGCTACATGAATCCTCTGCAAATTACAATGAAAAATTGTAACACACATGTTTAAATAGTGCAAAGAATTATTTTGATTACTATTACTTTTTATCCAAAAAAAGTCTTCAAAAGTTTGTAAAAGGTTTTTTGTGCTTGCTTTTGATATATGATAAATTTAAAAAGAAACAGTTTAGTTTTGGATTTTGATTAATCTGGATAGATGATATCTGATGAAATGAATATCAAATTGTATTGACATGTAGTAGTAGAAGAACTAGTAGTAACAGTTACACAAATTTTAAATGATATCTTATGAAAGTAAGTGCTTACACAAATCTAAAAATAAAAAGGGTGCTGTACAAAAAGGTATAAACATTTCTACAAAGGTTTAACACATATTAAGTACACTGAATATGGAAATAATAAGATGGGATGCAACTGCCAATGAGACAGCTCTCCACTTAAGACCAAATGACAAAGAAATTCACAATCAAAGGTAATTGTATGACCTTTAAAACTTATCAAAACCATTACCTCATAATCAGCTATGAAATGAACCCCGAAATAATAAATGCAAGAAGTTCAAAACAGTGATCGATAAACAAAAACGATAAAAAGCAACAATAACATTAACGGTACCAATTTGTCTGCACCAGATGCGCATTTCGACAAAACATGTCTCTTCAGTGATGATCGTGGTCAAAATATGTGAACTCCAAAGCTTATATAAAAGATGAAGAGCTATAATCAAAAAGTTACGAAAAGTATAGCCAAATCCGTGAAAGGAATCAGAGCTTTGCATGAGGGAGGTCCATTCCTTAATTTGTAATAATTTCTAACATTTTGTAACAGCAAATTTTCATAACACAAAAAAAAATCCGTATTTTCATGCCAGTAGCGTAGTACTGGCTACTGGGCTGGTGATACCCTCGGGGACTAACAGTCTACCGGCAGATGCATCGACCCAGTGGTAGTAATAACATTAACGGTAACAATTTGTCTGCACAAGATGCGACAACGACAACCACTGAAGAACAGTCTTCGGTATTTGGAGAAGAGTGTTTATAATATGACAGTGGAAAAGGTTTTACTCATCAGACTAAAACAAAGCTAAAAAGAGTCATCAACGTCCATAACAGCTTATTTAAAGTCTAAAATAATCGTTTACAAATAAATCGTAAATCTAGACTCAAGTATTAATGCGTACACATACATGGATGTAGTGTAAATAAACTCATTATACATACCAGGACTAAATTTTACAAATACGCCATACGAGCGTTTCGTCTCATTAGTGACGCTCGAATCCAAAAAAGTTTAAAAAGCCAAAAAAAGTATGAAGTTGAAGAGCATTTAGAACCAAAATGCATAAAAGATTTGCCAAATACAGCTAAGGTCAGTAACCATCAGAGAACGACATGACCTCTATATGAAATGCCAATAAAGGTATTGCCAGATTGAGGAATCGTGAAAGTGCATAATTATGTGTATTACGATTGTATAAACTATGGCGTAATGTACTGATATTGCCATTCGTTTATCGAAAAATCGGGCGGAACTTTTGATTTAATTTGCATATGGACAGTCTATTTGGGGATGTGCACAATAAGGATGATTGCCGTTATAATTATTATTAATGATTTCATATCACCTTTCAGTGTCACCAAAAAGATATACGATGATTGAAACTGCCTATTCTAGAGGTGGCGTGAATCAGATGTGGATACTTAAAAATTCCAAAAATCTTTTAGAGTACATACAATCTAACTCTCTTTCATCTTGTAACAGTATTAAAACATTTGACTTTTCTACTCTTTATACAAGTATTACATTCCAAACTAAAAGACAAATTGAAAGAGTTGGTATTACTTTGCTTCATAAAAAAGAATGGCCAACGTAGATACAAGTATCTTGTCTTAGGGAGGGATAAATCATACTTTGTAAAGAATCACTCTGATTCAAACAAAAAATTCTCTGAAACCGATATTATCAAGATGTTTGATTTCTTGATTGACAACATATTTGTTATGTTCGGGGGACGTATTTTTCAACAGACTGTCGGCATCCCAATGGGAACAAACTGTGCCCCTCTACTTGCCGACTTGTTTCTTTATTATTATGAGGCTGACTTCATGCAGGAACTTCTTAGGAAGAAAGATAAGAAGTTAGCAATATCCTTTAACTCTACTTTCCGCTATATAGATGACGTTCTTTCACTAAACAATTCAAAATTTGGTGACTAAGTGGAACGCATCTATCCCATCGAATTGGAGATAAAGGATACTACAGATACAGTTAAGTCGGCTTCATATCTTGACTTACATCTAGAAATTGACAATGAGGGTCGGTTGAAAACAAAACTTTACGACAAAAGAGATGATTTTAGCTTTCCAATTGTGAACTTTCCATTTCTAAGTAGCAACATTCCAGCAGCACCTGCATACGGGGTATATATCTCCCAATTGATACGATATTCCCTTCCCGTGCTTGCGTTTCCTATCATGATTTTCTTGATAGAGGGTTACTGCTCACAAGGAAGCTATTAAACCAAGAGTTCCAAATGGTGAAGTTGAAATCATCCCTTCGTAAATTTTACGGACGCCATCACGAGTTGGTTGACCGTTATGGAATAACCGTTTCACAAATGATATCGGATATGTTCCTTACATCGTAAATACAATCCCCTTCCCTTTCATGAATGTGACCTACCGAATTAGACTATTTACCGGATTTGTAATCACATAAGCAACACGACGGGTGCCACATGTAATGCAGGATCTGCTTACCCTTCCGGAGCACCTGAGATCACCCCTAGTTTTTGGTGGGGTTCGTGTTGTTTATTCTTCAGTTTTCTATGTTGTGTCATGTGTACTATTGTTTTTCTGTTTGTCTTTTTCATTTATAGCCATGGCGTTGTCAGTTTGTTTTAGATTTATGAGTTTGACTGTCCCTTTGGTATCTTTCGTCCCTCTTTTAAACTGACTGCATTATATGGATCGAACAAAACAATTAAAAACAAACTTACATTTAATACATAAAAAGAAAAAGAGGAACGATTATTCTAGTACATAAAAACATAGTATAGAACGAACGTTATTCTGCAATTCTGTTTGTGAGTTATTTGCATTTGTTCCTTAATCCATGGAAGAGACTTTGATGATTTTCTTTTGTTAAATTTTATACGCATCAAATAAGTTCTGAACAAAAATCTATAAAGAAAAACTCTCTAGTGTTTAATAAAAGAATGAAAAAGGTCGAAGCTCAATTTGCGACTTTTAACCAAGTTATACTTTCATATCTGCAGTTTCCAAAATGTGACATCTTTTCAAAATGTGTTTCAAACTGCGTTTTACAAATTATAATCAACGACTGCGTCTTACTTTTTACTTAGCGAATAAAGTGTATACATATATCAACCGGTCCAATGACCATAACTGGACAGTACATTCATGTGTTTAAACCGAAACACCTGTCCATAGATTAAGAAGTCTATGATAAGCAATTATCTCAATTCCGTCCAGTCAAGTAAAATAAATAAAGTTATAACATAAAATATTTACACTTAATCAAATCAACAGTTTCAATATGTAACCTTTTGAAATAAGGTTACTTATAGTTTTGATAAATTTAACCGAATGGAACCTAAATTTCTGAGCTTATTAAACCACATCGATCTCCGTCAACATTATAATGTGTTATTCTGTTTGATGTTATCCAAAACGACTGAGAGACGGACATATTAAACGAGTTAAGATATAAAACACCGTAAGTCAATGCAAATAAAAAAAAGAAAAACGGTCCGTTTGGTCGTAAATATTTGTTGAGAGTTTGCCTTGTCAACCTGCAGTATCTTTTAACAGAAAGGCCAGTTAAAACCGTTTGATTTATTTAGAGTAAGTTCAATGTTATAAGTTTCCCCAGTTTATTTAGAATATGTAATTATGAAATGTCTTTACTGAGTTTGATCATAAACTATGATTCGTAACCGTATACGAACCAGTCTGTTTTTAAAAGTCACAATAAGTGCTTATAGGAATACATACAACCTGTCGATACACTTTATTGCCAAAAAAACGCATATTCATAATGTCAAGGAGAAATTAAACCGCTTCAATTATCTCATCATACATCCAGTAAGTATATCTATCAATTGATACATCATCATTAGAAGACGGTTTAAAATGAGCTGCAGCAAATATATTTGCAATCAAGTTATTTAAACGATCATGAAATGAAATAATAGAATAGTGCTCGTTAAGATTGTGTGTAAGTCTAGTGTAAAAGATTTTAAAAGTCAAAACTGTCTGAAGAATAATGAAGACCATGATCACTTATTTATTTAAAATATCCAAATTATTTTGACACTCCAAATATTGTAATAAACACTTTCTTCATATGTTTAGTATAACTTAATAATGAGTTATGCGAAAGAAAATAAGTAACTAGTTAAAGGCACTGAAAACGTATGAAGAAAAAAAACCAAGACTCAATTACAGATATTTTGTCACAATAAGAAAACATCAGTTTATTGACACTCACATTGAAATATTTCTTAATTGTAGTTAGTTCATTCCTGAGAATGTTCAGCTTCTTTATATAAGGTGTAACTTGAGCTGTTATTTTAGGTTGAACAAAAATAATTAAAAGATGCCCTCCCGTGATATGGTATGAAGTCAAATATTGTCTGACACTAAATAGGTTCAAAGAAACTCTTACATCTTATTACATGATAATTAAAAATACCTTCACATTGTTTGCCTAAATATCCCGACTGACATACACATGCATAAGTCTCATCCACATTGAAACATGTTCCGGCATTTCTGCAAGGATTAGTTGTACAAGGTGTTACTGAAACAGACACGATAAAAGAATGTCAAGTCATAAGAATATTCAGAGGTCTTGTTGTGTATTTATCGTCTAATTATTTGCTTCATTTTATGTTTTAGTCTAAGATCAAGGGACAGTAAACGGGCCATGTCACAGATTTTGGTAAAATTTTGCATATTAGTTCGGCTCTTTAGATTACATCTGATTTATTTATCTTTTATTTATTATTATTTTTTTTTAATATAACGGATTGAATTCTTTCAAAATAGGTGAACATTTGTATAGGAAGCACGTAAAATTGACGAAAAAACGTTTTATTGATATCGAATACTCATATGGTCATCGACTTCGTTTTTATGTCTAATTACAAATCCGTGACATTGTCTGTAGTAAAAACCGTAAAATATTGACGATTTAGGGTCTACATTGCCAATTTTGAATCAACAACATATAGTTTTTAAAGAAAAATCTATGGAGCAAAAATTGGAAATTTGATGATTTAAAGACAAATGTTAGAACGTTTTTCGCCGATTGTATGTGCTTTCTGTACACTATACAAATGGGCACTTATTTAAAAAAATTGAATAAGTAATATTTAAGGAAAAAAAGATAACGGCATTATTTTTTCGATTTTCAGATAAAGTTCAACGAGCCAAAATTACACACCATAGCAAACATGTAAAAAATGGCATCTCAGGTTTATTTCATTACTTGTTCACAAATAAGGGTTTTTAATAAGCATATATATATTTTTTGTTAAACTTACCTTCACATGAGTTGCCTGAAAATCCCTTTAAACAATTACAGCTAAAGCTGTTTCCTGATATAGCACAACTACCTCCATACAAACAAGGTTGGCTGGTGCATGGTGTTACTGCAAACAATTTTAAAAATAAATATCAGTCTCCCTTGTACTTTAGAAAGAAGATGTGCATTATTATTTAAAGACTCTGTTTTGTTCAACATTTTATTTATATGTCATCATATGCACTGGTGTATATCGTTGTGTCGATTGATACTAAAGGGGAGAAGCAATAATCCTCCGTAATAAATTAGGACATATTTGGTATGCTCTTTAATATTGTATTTTATTTGGCACTTTTACGTTTCTTAAATTCGTGCGGCACCGATAAGTCTTTGTAAAAGAAACGCGCGTCTGCCGTTATGTTTTCGTATCGATAAGGAACAAATCGCGTAAGTCGAATGCTATTACATACCTATCTTGAACTAAAAATGTATTGAGTTACTTGTTTTTCTAAAGTGTGATTTAGGATGTAATTTTATCCAAGTGTATTAATCTTCCGGGCTTATCTATCCTAATGAATTTTACTTAATTCATTTATTCGTAGCCTATCTTCTTCGAAGAGATTAGTACTACATGGCAGTGTGATCAGGTTCATAAGCATGCAATCAAATTCCTAGTAGCATTACTAACGGTGTTTTGGTTTTTGCTTTGCTTTATTTTGAATATTGGCTTGTTTTTAAGTATTTGTAATACTTATTGTGTTATTGTATAGAGTTATATTTTTTATTCTTATGTCATAGATCATGTAAAAAGGTTTTAGTCTTGGGGCTACCAAGGTTGCCATTATTATTATTGTTGTTATCTTAGACAGCAAAGTTTCACATCTGTGTTGTCAATTAACAAGTGAGTTAAAACATTTAGTTTGTAGGAATTAAATACATTGCATCACGGGAAAACGTCTATAACAAATGCCGTTTTTTTAGCTAACTAAATTATGTCCAATTTGATTAATTTAGTTAATTTCAACCTCCTTTGTTGGTTAAATATTTCCTTATCGAAATAATATTTATATGATTACATGCATTGGATAACTTTTTCGTCAATACAAGTATATCATTTATTAATATCGGAAAATTGGTGTATCGTTTCATACTCAGTAAACGAAAATTAACCCGATGGTTTAAAGGTAGGGCGAAAGCAGCTATGCTCTTCATATTCGTACTGTATTTAGCCTAATCAATATTTTTGACTAGAGCATCTTTTATTCTTTTAACCAGTGTTCAAATCTCGTAAATTGATTATTATCCTACCTCTTATAAATTTTTAGAATATCATAGTTTGAAAGCTCACACTTTTTAACCTATAAAATTGAGAATGAAAATGGGGAATGTGCCAAAGAGACAACAACCCGACCATAGAGCAGACAACAGCAGAAAGTCACCAACAGGTCTTCAATGCAACGAGAAATTCCCGCACCCGGAGGCGTCCTTCAGCTGGCCCCGAAACAAATATATACTAGTTCAGTGATAATGAACGCCATACTAAACTCCAAATAGTACACAAGAAACTAAAAATTAAAATAATACAAGACTAACAAAGGCCAGAGGCTCCTGACTTGGGACAGGCGCAAAAAATGCGAAGGGGTTAAAGATGTTTGTGAGATCTTTGTGAGATATATAACTTCTGTAGAGAGGGCGTGTTTTATTTTGATATATGGTTAATAGCGTTGGCCGGTCCGTATATATAATACAACACGACGTTGAAAAATTAATCTGAAACGTTTCCCCTTGACAATAGATGAAAAAATTGAAGACAAATGATTGCAAATAAAATAAATACAGACATTTTTGAAAGGATAACGAATTATTTTTGTTGATATATATTTTTTTTAAGGCCCAAATGTAAGTAGGTTCTCACTATGGAAGATTTGTTTGCTGTAATAATCCACTAGTCTGCATTCCACACGTTAAGATATCAAATAAGATGAATACACAATGTGCTAGCGACTTAATACGCTCTCACTCAATATAAATCCGTTATATATCGTGTGTGATCAGTAGCACACTGTTTAACTAATAATATCACCTTATCTCATTAGAAAGTATCCATTTTTTTCTTCTATTTTTGTACATTTTATTTCATTGAACAGGAATAAGTTGCGTCGCTTTACGGAACGATGAATATAATCAATATAGTGTATATCATGTTATACTACATTATGTTACGATACTCTCAATATTCATTTTCGTAATGTCATAATTTGATTACTTTAATAATTATAAAATCATTGCCCTGTCACCCCGATGAGTCTACAATTTATATACTAGTATCGCTCATCGTTATAACTAGTGGTTGATAGTCATACAGTTTTTTACTGGTTGAGAATTTTTTCATTTATAACAAAATTAAAATGGTTGCAATAATTAGCAAAAAAAAAAAAAAAAACCCACAGAAAAACATACCTTCACATAATAATCCAGAGAAGCCACTTCTACATGAACACTGACAAGTTGTTCCTAATAAAGTTTTTGTTCCTCCATTTCCACAAGGGAGACTGTCACACGGATCAACTGTGAATTTGATTAAGATATATAATAGGAAGCTGAACCCCATATGCAATAACTTTTTAACCACTAATTTCTGTTTTTTAATGTGAAGAATTTAAAACTTAAATAGAAAAATAATTTTAATGCTGATCAGAACTGTACAAATAGAGTTCTTTCAAATGTCTAAGATATCATATCTTATATCAACACAAAAATTTGTGTATATATTGGTTTCTGTGCTATTTGTTTTACATCTCCAGCGCTAGACTTTACACATCTTCAGCGCAGGACTTTAAAAGACACTTTATAATCTGTGTGAGACCATCAGGGCTCCGTACTATTCTATTTAATACAATCAAAGTAATGTACCTTCACATAATTTTCCAGAGTATCCCTTAGGACAAAAACATAGATTGCTGCCATTTACAGTTAAGCATGATCCCGAATTCACACACGGACTACTGTTGCATGGTGTCACTGAAGCAAGAGAAAATTAAACAAAACAATCTAATTGTATCACGTAGTAATTATCCGTTAAATATAGATTTATTTCATTTATAATAACACTTTCACAGCTTAAAAAAACCTAATTGTATTCCAAGATTTGGAATCCAAATAAATATGATATTTATTATTTTTAGATCGATATTGATACAATTTTCCTCTTGGCAATACATCCCGCTCATAAAAAGACCACATATTCTTTGAAATATTTTGCATTGTTCAAACTGCTTTAAAACAGCTATTCAAAATTCCTTATTTCATTTCATTTACGTTTCATATATTCATAATTCTATTTTGCTGTATTTGTGAACTGTCGTAAATTAATTTTAGGTGTTCGTTGTTATTCTGTGGTTTAAAAGTCGAAATGTACTATTATATTATTTCTTTATATATTTTCTGTCCTGAGTGTTCTTGAATTTATTTTTACTTAGTTTTTGTGACGTAATCTTGTCAGTTTAACGGTATTTTATAGATTGTCATATAAGCAGGAGGATTTGGCTTACCATAACATCAGGTTCAACCAACCTTTTGTTTTCTAAAAAATAATATGTCCTGTACCAAGTGGGAAATATGGCAGTTGTTATCAAATAGTTAGTTTCTATGATCTTCAGGGCGATCAGTTTTGTAAAACAATTTATAATAACAATATGCAAAAATAATTTGGACGATTTTATACTTAGGACTGCAATATAGAATTATGTTGCATTCCTCCAAAATTTGATTTAATTTATTAAGAGGTAAAGAACAGACCTTGGTTAATAGATAATGTCTATCGTTGTTTTTTGAAAAAGTAATTAGGTCCGAAATATTTGTATTGTTATTACGAAATTTTCTATGATTGCGATGAACTTTTTTAAAACTATATATCCAAAATGTTTCTAAAACATGTAAAACACTGCCTAACAATGCACGAAGCCTCTCAACATGGTGTTCTTCAAATAACGGCTGTCGTAGCTCATGTATATGTTCCAGACCGTATGTGTATTTGGACCGTACGCGTACGGTCTGGACAGTATGCGTACTTTTTCAAAATACTCATACGGTCGGACCGTACTCGTACGGTATGACTTATATTAAGAAGTTGGTCAAGTTTATTAGATACAAATGATTAACATAACTTAACACTCCAATTAATATAAAATAATTCCATTTTAATATTTTAACTTGTTTAAAAATTCACGCTAATTGTAATTTAAAATCTGTTAATCTCTACTTGTATTTAGCATGTCGATCTGTAATACATTAATTGAATTTTGATCACTGAAATTGAAGATATCAAAGTAAACATAATGTGGGAGGACAATTGTTTTAGAATATTTAGCAACTTTACAAAAAAATGCAAATGCAAATGCAAAGGAACATGCATGAACTGCAAACTTGATAATGTAAAAAATATTACGTAACTTGTGTCACCTTGGGCGAGAGTACCAAAGTAGGATTCAGATATACAATTAAACAAATATTTAATTTCAATTGTTCGTTTGTTCATTTTATCAATCTAATTGTAATAATAACAATTTGTAAAACTTTAAATAAAGATTGTGATAAATGTTTGTTTAAATTTAACCCATATGATCCAATAACATGTATAAACAGCTCGTACTGGACCATACGCGTATACTCATACGGTCTGACCATACGCGTATGGTCGGACCATACGAGTATACGTATACGGTCCAAATACTCATTTGGTCTGGAACATAGACACTGACTCTTCTGTCCCACAGCTTTAGTGTTCTGTTTAGTGTATGCTTTTTATTTATTTGTGCATTTGTATCTTGCCCAGCTATTAAAAATGTGCTATTTTTGTAGCTTGCTTGTTTTGATGTAAATGTATGCATTATGCTTATCTATTGTATAATGCATGTGCTTTACTATGTGTGCTGTGTAATCTGTATGCTTATGATTTATTATTTGTTTTTAAATATCAATTCGGTTAAGAGCTCTGTAGAGCTCATATTTACTATGTTAATTTGTACATATCATTCCCGACTCTAAATGAATAAAAATTAACTAACTTACTTACTTACTTATCCATTCCATACCCAGTACAATTGGCATTGGGAACTGGCTATAGGACACCGGTCAGTTGTCGCCAGCTAGTGTGACACTGATACTCATTCTTCATGTAGTAATTATAAAAATTGTCATGTCTTGTTTAATGATCATAGGTTTCAGATAAATATGTAAGAAAATCATAATATATTTACAACATGATAAACATACGAACCTGATGTAGAACTACATTCTGTAAGATTGTCTTCACATTGAAGGTTTTCCGATAGACTATGACTCAGTTCTTGTATTGTTTCATTCATTAACGTCAATGAATGACTAAATGAAATCATAGTTTTCATCAACGCAGCCTTTGTTTCATTTAGCTTGTCATTGTTCTCTGTATTAATATCGTCCAACTCTTCCATTTGACATGTCATGTATCTCTTGATGTTTTCAAGTTCATTTTTCCAATATTTTTCTTGATTTTTCATATCTACAATTTCAATTTCGTTATTCCTAACTCTTTTAAGTAATTCACGGTAATTGTTTTTCATCACGTTAACTTCCGCTATGAGGTTTGTCACCTTAACTACAGCATTCTCCGAACTTTGAGTAGTAACACCATTCACGTATTTGGTGCAGTAGCACGAGACTAAAGATACTATAAGAACTAACTGCATTTCCATTTCAGCCAATTAAACTTGTAAATAAGGATTCTTAAATTCACATTAACGAGATAATTTCTTTCTTTGCAAGCAGAATGATGCACACAAGACGTTGAATTAGGAAATAATGATCCTATCATGTACAGAAATATATTTTACACTTGATAAGCCAAAACGTTGCAAAAAATCCAATTTTCGTTACCCTCTTAAGATCACATTATAGCTAAGTTGAAATTACATCACAATTATCTAATATTTCCGTGAAACACTTTTACTGAGTCCACTTAATATTATGTTACTACTTAGAGCTTCAAAATTACAAAACATAAGTAAAAACAGTAAAAAAGTAAAATTAAACAATGCAGAAAAGAATGGAAAACCCGAAATCTTGAGCAAAAACTCTTACAAAGTTAAAATCTTTAATTAAATGACAGAATTAAAATAATCTCATAGCTAAGTTGAAATTACATCACAATTATTTCACATTTCCGTGAAACACTTTTACTGAATACATTTCATATTATGTTACTATTAAGAGCTTCAAAATTACAATACATAAGTAAAAAAGTAAAATGAAAATATGCAGAAAAGAATGGAAAACAACTGTAAGAGATCGATAACCCCTTTCCTTATTTCTTACATATAAATAGACCCTTTATCTGAAAACTGACCTACGCACGAACACTTAATTTGCAGACTGAACCATAAGAAGGGGATCAAGGTCAAGTGACTGCAATATCGTTGGTCGTAAGACAATAAGTAAAGAGGAAAATACCATGACTGCATAACCTTAATTTGACGACATGTTAGTCTCAACAAATACAACTGCACAAATCTACGCACAATATGTGGTCGACCAATTCCGCATAGCACGAAGTGGACCAATTCCGCAACATTGATGAATACAGATTTATAAATTTATGCACATACAATTTGATGAACTAACCCATGCGTGAACAAATCTTAATGGTATATTTAAGTAGTTATTACAAAATTGGTGTACTGCAAAAATGCATATGAAAGATGTAAAATGTCAGACAATAAGCCATTAGTATAGAAAACGTGGTTTGTCAATTTATACTGCCAGGAAAGTGGTAAGGCTTTTCTTACAACATGAACATCCAGCGCCGCCGATATGACCAGATGTGTAGTAAATTTAAAGTAACAACTTTATAGCGTGATTGGAAATTCTGTTCAATAATGAACATACATTTTTTCCATTCTACAACAACCAAGGAGTTTATTTTGATAAAGTGATGAATTATTCAGGAATATTAATTCTTAACATTCTACTGAAGTCATTTTGACAAACGGACAAAACACAAAGTACAGATAATAAGGTTCTAAATTGTCTAGCTAATCGAATGTAAGATAGATATGGAGCTATGATATTTTTTAAAAATGTTCCGATATTTAAACAAAATGTTCCTCAACTTATGTTTAAACAATGACAAATTACAAACGTGAGCTATCAATAACCCTATGCTGAAACACGTGCATTATATAATACAAACAATTATCTATTTAAACTTTAACGCTGGCTACTTTTTAACTTACGAAGTTGAAAAAAGAGACTAAGTGGAGTGACTTATGTCATACACTTTACCTAATTTACAAATGTTTCTATTTGGAGTACTGTTTTCCATCTTCCTTGTTATGATATAAAATAGATTGGGGGAAAAACCCTGTTGTTGCATTGCTTGATAGAATTACGTACAAAATTTATATGTGTGTTTTGCGTTATGGAACTGTTCAACACTTATAAGAAATGTAAGTTTGCGCTTCTAGTTTTGGTCATGACTATAGAACAGTTCATTATTTGGTAAAAAAACATCAATCGACGGAAAGTGAAATACTCTTCATGGTGTGCCCACCCAAGATATGATTTTTGAAATATAAAATATAAAATATTTAGATTGCACAAGTCATGTCTTCTTTGATTGTTTATGACGTTGGAATACTAAATCCCTGGGATGTGTTTAAGTTGATTTTAGTGTCTGATGCATGATTTTTTTATTATTAATTTTTTTTGGCTTTTAACTAGCTGTCAGTTACTGCGAGTAATCTTATTTTCTTGTTAATTCGACCTGTTGATACTGTTTATAATGTTTTTTTTGTAATTTATATTATAATAATATGGATCTTGTCTATATACATTATTTGGTATATCTTCTAATTTGCACTTCTTCATACAACATTTGTATGAACATCAGGATTAATCTCCTGAAATATGTACAGGGAAGTTTAAGCTAGCTCTAATTGTATATTTTTGTTGTTGATATTCACCCTAATTTGTTTCTAGTGTTAAATTAATAATTTTTTATGACAGAACTTTCTTGGTATTCCTAATTATTAGGAAAATTTTATACACATAAGTAGTATACCTAAAACGACAAAGTTAATTTCATTTACCTGTAAATTATTAAAACTGTTTTTTTTAAAGTGATTATTTTTGAAGGGTTTCACACTGATACCTTGCCATGGCTTGTTTGGACTTGTTTGTTTGCATTTTGGTCTTAACTGTTTGTTCCTTATATTTAATCAACTGTGCATTTGCATTCAGATATCGCAGATCAAATCTATTCGTATATAGTGTGTTAATTAACGTTTTTTGATTGAGTTAAGCCTGCAAATTGATATTCTATCGTGTGTTTTTCTTGTTGTGATTTATGCTATTGTTTCAGAAAAAGGGAGAAGGTTTGGTACTATTTAAACGTTTAATCCCGCTGCAAATGTTTGCAGCTGTCCTAAGCCAGGAATCTGATTTACAGTAGTCGCGTTTGTTTTTGTAATTTATACGTGTTTCTTGTTTTTTATATAGATTAGACCGTTGGTTTTCCCGTTTGAATGGTTTTACACTAGTAATTTTGGGACCCTTGATAGCTTGTTGTTCGGTGTGAGCCAAGCCTTCGTGTTGAAGGCCGTACATTGACCTATAATGGTTTACTTTTATAAATTGTTATTTGGATGGAGAGTTGTCTCATTGGCACTCACACCACATCTTTCTATATTTAGATAACTTTAACGAGCAACAGTAAAATAGTACTGTGAATAGAAAATTTAACATAATGGTTCTTTTTCATTAAATCTGGACTAATATGGAAAGCTGTACATGCACCTTTGACCTTGTGAGTACTCTCATGTGTTAAAATTTCTTCTTGCTATTTAAGTGAATATTCAAAAAATGAAATATTCTGCGTGGATTAAGACTCCAAAACACATTTTGTGAAAAAATGTCCTTCTTGCCTTTTATAAGTATGGTTATCAAATCTTGTACACAAGTTAAATAAGTGGAGAAATTTGATTGGTATACTTCCAGTGAGGTTAATTTTCTGATATGCAATGAAATGGGATGTGCATTTTTCTATAGTACTGAACAGGATAAAACTTTACTCATGCCAAGTATTTCTTTATTTGAAACAAAGATAAATTCTGCACATTTTTTTGAAAAGAGCAAATTTAACAAAGACTAATCAGGGGAAAATAAATGGTGGTATTATTTCTCTCCATATTTAACCTATGTACAAGATTTAGTAACCATGTAAACTCAGGTTTACAAAATATTCTATAGAAACCCCAAATAAAAGAAATAATGGTGCTTTAAAATACCCAAGACATATGTTTATGAGACAGAAATGTTTCCTGCAATGAAATGTATGATTAATTACCAAAACCTTTCAAATTCAAGAGAATATTTTTTTCGACCTATTTTCGTATACAACTGGATGTGACGTACCATGATTTGGTGGTATTACACTTACACATTAGGACAGATCAAATATCAAACATCGGTGGAAAGCGTTTTGTGTTTTTACCCACTTGTTTGACGTAAATACGTTTTACTGGTATTGAAATACTCAAAACTAAAAATGCAAATCGGAGAACTCTTATGGATCTATCGCATACTGAATTAAGTAAAAAAAAGCGACACTTCATATATCATACCGCTGATCAAAAATAATAAATCGATTGAGCGAAAACAAATCCAAACTGAAACTGAGAGGGAATCATCAACTATAAGAGGAAAACAACGGAAAAACAGAAACACTAAGGGTATCATCAGCTGGGTAGCCAGCACTTTAGAACTGACACAGTTTCTAACAAACCTTTTTAATATTATTCGTTATTATAAGAAACTAAGTTTTTCAACTTCCTCAGACAAAATTGACCTTCATTTTTTGCTATAAATAAGATCCTTAGATTTCTCGTTTGAATTGTTTTACATTGTCATATCGGGGCCTTTTATAGCTGACTATGCGGTATGGTCTTTGCTCATTGTCGAAGGCCGTATGGTGACCTATAGTTATATAGTTATAATGTCTGCGTCATTTTGGTTTCTTGTGGACATTTCTCTCATTGGAAATCATACCACGTCTTCTTTTTTATACTTAGATTAATTTGGTTATTGTTTCATGTCCTTTTAGGTCATTTAACTCGTAAACTGTTTAGGTTAATATATATTTTTGGCTTTCAAATATTCGGCTTTGAGCATGTTGAGCGTTCCTAATGGTGGTAAACCCAGAACAGCGCTTCAGATGCATTAACTCTATAACCTGTTGTTTTCATATTTTGAAAGCTGTTGCTGAATTGAAATCAACAGGTTCCATTTCTGTATATGCTTCTTTAATTCCGGTTTCTACCTGCAACAAATAAATATCCTACCACATGTAAATCTCATCTGACTTACGCTCTCTTTACAAATTATTGAATTTTCCGAAATACATAGGATCTACTACAACAGGAATACATATCTTCAGCTGTATTTTGCCAAAACTATCGGAATTGAGGATATGCAATGTTCTTCAATTCTTCAAGGACAGTACTTTCTTTGGTCGTTTTTTTCTTTGTTTCAATTAAAGCGTCTCTATGAGTATTATGTAGGCGAAACGCTAATCTTGAGAACAATATGTTTAGCCTGATATCTTTCATTTTGCAACATCATGAGCTTGCAATTGTTACGAAAACTCTTGAAAAGGCTTTAATTTTAGTTTCTTGTGTACAATTTGGAAATTAGTATGGCGTTCATTATCACTGGACTAGTATATATTTGTTTGGGGGCCAGCTGAGGGACGCCTCCGTGTGCGGAAATTTCTCGCTACATTGAAGACCTGTTGGTGACCCTCTGCTGTTGTTTTTTTATTTGGTCGGTTGTTGTCTCTTTGACACATTCCCCATTTCCATTCTCAATTTTATTTGTCTTTAACAATTAGTTTTCATATTCAAAAATGTACTAGTAAGTTTTCTGGGGTATGCAATACTTATAATTTTCTTAGAATTGCAACGATTTTTTTAAAATCAGTTTGTTCATGGTTGTATTGATGCTACACCATTGAATACACTACCACATATTCTTGTTCAAGTAAAGATTTACTATTTGACAGACTGGTCTTTTGTTGAATCTGGGTTAAACTATGTTCCAGTTGTAAAACGTATAAAATTATCATAACGTATAACTATTAGGCAAGTTAAGAAGCAAAAAAGCATATAATATTTGATTAATAGAATACCAACAAACGATTGGTATGGAAATTATTGTGTCTGTCTTTTTGCAGGGTTATTCCTTAACTGTTGTAATTGATAGTGGTAGTTGAACTCTCTTTCCTTTACTTATTTTTCTTTCCTTAAGGTCAAATTACAGTAAATGAGCTATGTCACAAGTTTCAGTAAAATTTTGCATACAACTCTGGCTCGATGAACTTAAAAAGAAAACCGAAAAAAAGTATTTATCGCAATGTGAACATTTGTATAGAAAGCACATAAAACCGGCGAAAAACCTTCTAAAATCATTTAATTTCTGATTTCTACTCCATAGATTTTTCTTAAAAAAACTATATGTTATTGATACATAGATTTCCGATACAATGATGCAAAATAAAGATAGGATTATCGACTTCGTTTTTACGGTATACATCATTCAAAGTTGTGTCCTTTGTGAAAAAAACCCAATAAAACTTCGACATAATCGTCACGTCACCGCGTTGCAGGACGTAAAACGTTGATTTTGTGAAGTGGTAACAAATTGATTATTGGACAAAATTGAAGTCGATGATCATATGATTATTTCATATCATTGATTTAATGACTCATTAAAACAGAAATTTATACAACAAATAGTTTTTTTTTATAAGAAAAATCTATGGAGTTGAATTAGAGATTTAACGATTTTAAGACAAATTTTTAAAGGTTTTGCCGGTTTTATGTGCTTTCTTTAAAAATATTTACCCATATTAAAAGAAATCAATCTGCAACATTTCAGATAATAAAAGAGATGAATGCATTATTATTTTTTGTCACTTTTCATTTGAAGTCAACAAGTTAGGGTTGTATGCGAAAATTTATCATGATCTGCGACATAGCCGATTTACTGTTCCTTGACCTTAAAGATGATGTTTCTTTCAATTGGGTATTTCTATAAGATTGATTTTCTCTCAGTTGATTCGATAACCGATTGTTTGCTTTTTTAATATATACGATTGCAATGAGCATATATATACATTTAATATGTTCATTACTTAAAATTTTGTTTACATTCGGAATTACTAAAGCATGCGTTGTTCACAACTTTAACCAAATGTTATCTCTAATAAAGAGGTTTATCAAAAGTTTGATTTCACGTTCAAGAATATAAAAATAGTATCAAGATTTCAGTCTGAAACGATCGTTTTGGTCTGATCATGTCTAAATCGATTTAATTTACCGCTAGGAAAATACGTAAAGACCTTTTCAGACGCTGTTCCGATATGCCTTGTTCAGTCCGTTCATTCATGTCAAGATAATCAAGACAGAAGGCTGTTAGACAAGATATATGTGAAGACGCTTTTGGACGAATTCAGACCAAACATTCAAAGTAAAGTTCAAAATGTGCAGATCGGTTTAGGATCCGTTTAGTGTGTCAGAATGATGAGGAGTTACGCGCCTTCATGTGGATAATACATTTTAATTACAAAAAATGTACAATATAAATGCTAGAATGATTTGTGTTCTCCTATTTATTTACATTGTAGTCCTGTAATGTTGTGTTGTCATTTTAATGTTATATTTCACATGGCCATAAAAGAGGGAGGTTTGGCATGCCACAAAACCAGGTTCAACCCACCATTTTTTCCTTAAAAAATGTCCTGTACCAAGTCAGGAATATGGCCATTGTTATATTATAGTTCGTTTCTGTGTGTGTTACATTTTTATGTTGTATTTCCGTTGTGTCGTTTGTTTTCTCTTATTTTTGAATGTGAATTCTCATTACTATAAGACGTGTCACGGTACTTATCTATCCCAAATTCATGTATTTGGTTTTGATGTTATATTTGTTATTCTCATAGGATTTTGTCTAATGCTTAGTCCGTTTCTGTGTGTGTTACATTTTTATGTTGTGTCGTTGTTCTCTTATATTTTATGCGTTTCCCTCAGTTTTTGTTTGTTACCCCGATTTGGTTTTTTGTCCGTGATAATGAGTTTTGAACAGCGGTATACTACCGTTGCCTTTATTTACGTATATTTTGATTAATAAAACATAAAATCATTGGTTGACTTTTTATTTCTGTTGATCTTTTTTGAAGACCTTAGGGAATTAATATATATATATATGTAAACTTTTGCTAATTTGTTTTGTTAAGAAAATATTTTATTCGCCAATAACTATTTATGATTTTAATTTATATTTCATTTTCGATGTTAATTTATGTATTTATCTACTTGTTCTTTGAAAATAAGAAATTGCAAACTTTAAACATGTACAAATGATTGAAAACACCTTATTAGTTTCATTCGTCTGAATAGATATAGGAAGATGTGGTGTGAATGCCAATGAGACAACTTTCCATCCAAATAACAATTTAAAAAAGTAAACCATTATAGGTTAATGTATGGCCTTCAACACGGAACCTTGACTCACACCAAACAACAAGCTATAAAGGGCCCCAAAATTACTAGTTTAAAACCATTCAAACGGGAAAACCAACGGTCTAATCTATATAAAATTTAAAAAAACGAGAAACGAGAAACACGTATAAATTACATAAACAAACGACAACTACTGTACATCAGATTCCTGACTTAGGACAGGTGCAAACATTTGCAGCGGGATTAAACGTTTTAATGGATCCAAACCTTTTCCCTCATTCTGAAACAATAGCAAAACATCACAACATAGAAAAACACACGATAAAATATCAATTGGCAGGCTTAACTCAATAAAAAAACGTACATTAATAAACTATAAACGAATAAATTTGATCTGCGATATCTGAATGCAAATGCACAGTTAATAAAATATTAGGGACAAACATTTAAGGCCAAAAAGCAAACAAACAAGTCCAAACAAAGCTATGTCAAGACACCACTGCGAAATATTTAACCCTTCGAAAATATTCACTTTAGAAGAAAAAAAAACGGTTTTAAAAAAATACAGGTAAATCTTGAAGTTTCTACAAATGTAGTAAGAAGAAGTGATATTTCAAATAATCAAAGCTAGAATATAGACAAAATCCATATAAATATAAAACAACAAAAAAACATTATAAACATTATCAACAGGTCGAATTAACAAGAAATTACGATTTGAGAGTACTCGCTGTTACTGACAGCTAGTTAAAAGCCAAAAACAATTAATAATGAAAAAATCATGCATCAGAGACTAAAATCAACTGAAGCATGTTTCTGGATTTAACTTCATCAGGAAAGATCAACGCAACATATAATTATAGATAATTTATATGGTTACTTTCGTTAACTATCGATACATTCCTATTAAACTCAATAACTACTTCGTGGCATTCAATAATCATTCCCCGTGCGAGTTACGCTTTTTATATTTGGACAAGCGTCTTTTTCAGGCCTTTATAAAGTAAAGTAGTGCGTCTATACACACAGGCCGCATCAGGAAACCATGTCTCCGAATGCACTTATATTCTGAAAACTGCGCCTAGACCGTGACGAGACAATGTTAAAACTATAAATAATATACCATCGAAAGAAAAAAAAAAAAAAAAGAATAGAGAATAATAAGGTGCTTGAATATAAGAATTGATAATAAAAGACAAAAAGTTTAAAGAATAAAGAAAAACGGCATAAAAAAATAAAGAATACAGAATGAAGGATCCCTCTCCAGATGCTCATAGACTTTTTCGTTAAAACAATATAGCATAATTTAAGATAATAATATCTGGATATAATCGTAACGTAATGAGTTGCATTTGATACTAGTCTAAGTTTAATTTTCTGTTGAATCAGTTAAACATCTAAGTGATCATCAATATGTAATATTTGACATTGGGCATTATTTTAGGAGCGATGCAATACAAATGATATATGTCTAACAATCATTTACTTGAGTTAAAGACTTTTGAGTGTAACAATATGGTACTAATCGATTTGATTTACTGAATTGCATATTACTTTCTATCGAAATGAAATGTTATAAACTGCTCAAGGTCATTGTGCATTTAAAGATGTGTGTGTCAATCAATCAACTCTTCATCCAAGTCACAAAGTATAAAAGACTATAAGTCAAAAGTACTGCCTTAACACGGAGTGTTGGTTCACAACGAACACCAAGCTATAAAGGTTCTTAAATGACTAGTTTAAAACAACTGGTATTAATCAGTTTTAATTAGTGTGAGCCGTTGTCTTCCTGCGGATAGCGTTCTAGTGTACTAGCACTTTAAAGTCCTGCAACTAGCTAGCACAAAGCTGTAACAAAAAAAAAATATTAATTATACATCACCCTTTGGTTTATTATTCATTTAATTTAATTTTATTTACTTACTTTTTTTGTACATTTAAAGCCTTTTACAAATTATTTCAGAAAAACTCTAAGTTATAGCAATTACCTTAGGAAAAAATTAAGGTATAAGTCAAATATATCTCTGCTCAAAATCACCAAATCAGAACTTGATCTGTAACTTGTCATGGTAAAACATTCTTACAAATAAGAAATCAATATCTTCAAGCATACAGAAAAAAAGGTGTGAAAAACTGATTTGACCGACTGACGGATGAACAGACAGACAGCCAGACATACGGAGAGCAAACCTAAAGTCTCCTTCGACTTCATCGGTAGGGAACAAATAAAATTATGCCAATCTTAGATTTTGTAAAGTCTTAAAGACACATCGAGACATCAACACATAGACACATAAACACATTTACACAGACACATCCATACATTGACCCATTAACACATATTTACATAGACACGTTTAGACATATAGACACATCGACAAATCGACTTGCAGCGATAAAATGAAACCCATAAAGACTATCAACTAATTGAATACTTAAGTATGATTTTGTTATCAAATAAACTTCTTTATCGTGTATATGATTCAACAAATTGGTTTGACATTTAAAACTTCTTTGATAAATTTATAAAAAATGTCTCCATTTTCACATCCAAATTTATATCTGTACATGAATTTGTCTAGTAGACATTGTAGGGCTGGTAATTTGTCTGGCAACACTTCCTTCGTTTTCTTAATTCTTAATTTTGCCAAACCCAAAAGTCCTTTACTGTAGTTTGTACAACATCCATCTTAGGTTTTGAACTCCATGATGTGGTCTTCTGTTAACTTAGACCTTTATCTGACAATACATAAGTAGTATATGCTGCCCATTTATCCCTTGCCCTTTTGCGCTAGACAGAACTTTGACACAGGCAGTATGACTTCAACAAAAGACTACATACTGACACATCATACGCTGCTCAATCTGTCATTGACACATCAGAAAGCTTTGATATTGCGTTTGTATTTTATTCTCATGCGAAATCACAAATTAACATGATTAATAAAATCCGATTCGATAGATTAAATGTGTTGATGTGTAGATTTGTCGATGTGTAGAGATGTCAATATGAAGATGTAGTGATATGTCAACGTGTTTTTATTTATAATTTGATTACTGCAGATTAACTCATTAATATTGTGCAACAGGGAAACATTTGTTTCGTATATTCCAGTTGATCCCAAAATTCAACTTCGGTTAATTCCAATTTGATGATGTGTACAGGTATGTATGTACTTGTAGATTCCTCTTCAATTTGGAGCACCCCTTGAGGATACAGTGGAATCCGTGTACACTCCCTTTCGGGATTAATGGAGATGTGTCACTAACGTATTTTCAACAATATTTACAAGGATAATCCTTACTCCAACACAAAGAGAGTTCTAGGACACCGTGAAGTTTTTTATTATGGTTGGGGAAGCCAAAGTACTTGCAAAGAACCACCAGGACACTCGTTAGGAACAGAAAAACCAAAGAGATATCAATAGATTAATCACCAGGTCAAAATGGTCAAACTTTGACGGTATGAGGTCCGTTCGCGCCCAATACACTTTCGCATCCTCTACGTTCGCACCCCAAACGATCGCCTACTAGGTCCGTTCACACCCTAAACGTTCACATCCAATTTGTATTCAAATTATTGGTGATTTATTAGATATTTTTACCAAAAATAAAAGAAAAAAATCCTGAAGAAAAATTAGGGGAATTATTATATGGATTTTTTTTTATCAATTTGATGATTAATTATTAAATGCTAATTATCTATGATTACTGCTAATTGTTACATGTAGGTTATTTATACACAGCAAATGTGGTATTATTGTTGTGTGTTTCAAAATCATGAAGCTTTTTTGAACTTGGTTTGATGTAAATACTGCACGTCTTTAATTTGGTATGAGTAAAACATATGAAAAACCAAAATTTATAAAATAATTGTTTTTAACAGCTTGGCGTCTTTGATCTCACTTAACTTTGAAACAATTGAAAAAATGGGTACAGCAAAACACTTACCAAACCTTTTTCAGAATCTCACTTTAATTTTAAACAATGGAAACAAATATTTATAAAGCTATACATTTACCAAAATTGAAACTGTTGTCAAAATAATTTGTTTTTATAGTAATGCACTTACCAAAACTTGATTACATAATACAAAACCAATAAAAAGGATGCGAACGGACTTTAGGTGCGAACGCGTTTTTGGACGAACGGACTCAGACTCAAAGATTTATCTTTGACCTACTCAGACCTCCAAAGTACCCATTCTAGTGTAAACTCCAGTCTGGGTACCAGGGAACTGAGATGTGTGTAAGAGGATCAGACGGAACGCGGTATCTTCAGCACTGTAGTCATTAGTCTTGACCACTAGACTACGAACTCACACATGTATAAATTCAAAAACTATGTCGGTTTTAAAAGTTCTGAAGAGCTTATGTTTTACTGTATAATGTATTGACCTCATAGATTGTTTTTTGGTATTGACGTATATTTAACTGTCGAAGATGTACAATGACGATATTGATAATCGGAAGAAGACGAATGTGAAAGTCTTTTGGTAAAGAAAATGAAGGATAAGACGATGATGAACCTGTCATATGTTAAATTTCCCTCAGATGCGTTCTGCAGCGCCTTTGAAATATCCATCTGATTGAATATTCAAATTTGAAGTAATATGTGCTGTACTAGTATTCAAATACTATAAACGTAATAAGTATTTTCTATTTTGCACTGATATTAGAAAATTCAAGAGATTTCCAATATATGCACTTCCGAATGGTTACATTACCTAAAATAGGTCATCATGGTCCCGGCTATGAATTAAGGTAAACCACCGGAATATCCCGTCCTTGTTCCTTCAAAGATAACCCGAATAATGTCAGTCGATATATTCCGCCGATCTTCGACTAATATCCGATTGCTACATTAACGATAGGCTGTAGGCCGCTAGAGGGCGCAGAATTATTCGAGTTTCGTCAAAGACTGACAATCCAAAATTATGAGTTGTAGATTTGTAGGCTGGAATTGGAAGCGTTACTGAAACTATTATTTGAATAGAAAATAGTATCAGAAATGTCGTCTTTGATTATTATAAACCCAGAGAGTAACGTACGCGTGTATATCTAAGTTATCTATTCAAAGGTTGAAATGGAAAAAAATGAAAACTGAAGATTCTTGTATCAAATATCAAGGGTTGTTGTACCTTTATAATAACTGTCTAAGATCGGTTTGGAAAGACAGACTAATTTGTTTTTGACAGAATGTCAAGTCAGTCATACGGATTAGAGTATAAGGAAAACACTTTAGATGTTTAAAAAGGAAAAAGAGGCGAAAACGATTATTTTTTTTTAATTTCCAAACTGTATTTGGACTGACGTAACTGTTTGTTAGCATATATATATGTTCTGTATATGTTAACGCACTCTAACAGCAATTCTTTTAGGATTCCATTGGTGGCCTGTTGTTGGGCTAACGTTTTGTCCCTATCCAACATTTCCACATCTTCCAGTGCCAGTCATAATATCAGTTCCGTCATTTCTGTCGATCTATACCTTGCCTTACTTACTTGTTGTATTCGTTTCGTTTTTGTTAACTTGTTTTCGCCCTCAAGCATTTGTCAACATGCATGAAATATTTGCCTCTAGACAGAAAGCATCAATCAATCAACCAATCAACCATCAATGAATGAATGAATAAATCAATCAATCAATCATCATAAGTTAGACGTTAATTGTAAATGCCGTAGAAACAGTTTGAATGATCTATATAGCATTAATTGGCAGTACCAATTTGTACTGCACATTGTCGTGCGTACTATTGTTACACAATTAATCACATATATATTCATATTTCACTTTGTTATCATACCTGATTAAGCTTTCTAAAAAAAGGTCAGGAAATATTAGTGGAAGGAATTTGGTAGTGATAAATCATTTTATTTCTTATTGATGTCTTAATTAATATGTTTAATCGACCCGTTTAATAGACAAAAAAGCTATTTTAAATGTGTATGTGACCAATGTTTATCGGGAAACGTACAGTTAATGCAGAGTAAATGCAAATCAATTGATGTGTCAAATACATAGGTTAATGTCAAAAACTGTCACAGTCAAAATAGATGACAAAGTTTATGAAATCATTTTCAACGGACAAAGTTCCCCAACTATAATAATTGTTTATTAAATTTCACCATAGTAGATAAAACCTGTTCCTTCTTTGAAATTACTTGCAATAGATATTGATGAAATTTTAAGCTCAACGGAACATGCTGGTCGTATAAATATAAGATAATTTCATCCAAAATAGAGACCACTTATGCGCAGAGCTTTATGAAGATAAATGCAAAGACTTTTTACAAGCATCACTCTAGACGTTGAGTGTCAGCACCTTCCCCATTTTTAAAATCCTGGATCCGCACCTGTTACTTTCACTATTGTTTAAACTATTTGAACGTTTGCATATGCATATGACATACATGTGCACATATTAAAGAAAACCATTGACAACTTTTATAGGTCCCCGTAACATTAAACACTGGAATATCTACATAGACTATTAATTATGGTTCAGTTTTATGAAAACGTAAATACGTGGCAAAAGTGGACTCGAAAAGAATACCCGGTTTAATGTGGTATTTCAGTATCATTTCATTTTCTATTATTTCTACTTTAAAATAGTTTTCCTTCACGGAAAGATAAAACTATTTTATATCTTTACGAATGTACAAAATGATAAATAGACGTAATGAAAGTAAGTCAAAAAAGGCGCTTAGGACGCATGAAATTTATACGTGTTTTTTTTCTTCATTTTTTACAGCACTAGGTATATATATATACATATGCTGGTGGACTATCAGTGTCCAACTGTACCATCAGCTCAGTAGTCAGTACTTCGGTACTCACATGATTTATCAAAGAGAGGCGAAAGATACCAGACGTACATTCAAACTCAGACTTACACGATACTTACCAAAGAGGAAATCCTTGAAAATAATAGGTCTGTTCTATGTTTGTTTGGAATTTCAACCAAAGATAAAGAACTGGATCTTCCATTACTGTATTGGATACCTAAACTACATAAGTGTATGTTCAAACAACGGTCTATTGCTGGGTCTGCCAAGTGATCCACGAAACATCTTTCTAAATTATTAACATCCATTCAATCAGCAATCAAAGCCGGGCTCCAAAGTTATTGTGAAACTGCCTTTTCTAGAGGTGGAGTGAATCAGATGTGTATACTAAAAATTCGAAGGATCTTTTAGAGTACATACAATCTAAGACTCTGTCATCTTGCAATAGTATTAAAACATTTGACTTTTCTACACTTTACACAAGTATTTCCCATTCCAAACTAAAAGACAAATTAAAAGAGTTGGTATCACTGTGTTTCATTAAAAAGAATGGCGAACGTAGATACAAGTTTCTTGTTATTGGGGGAGGGGGGGAGGATGGGGGATAAATCATACTTTGTAAAGAATCACTCTGATTCAAAGCAAACATTCTGTGAAACTGATATTATAAAGATGCTTGATTTCTTGATTGACAACATATTTGTTACGTTTGGAGGACGTGTTTTAACAGACTGTCGGAATTCCAATGGGAACCAATTGTGGTCCTCTTTTTGTCGACTTTTTTCTTTATTATTATGAGGCTGACTTTAAACAGGAACTTCTTATGAAGAAAGATAAGAGGCTAATTTCTTTTCATTTGGTCTCTTGTGGAGAGTTGTCTCATTGACAATCATACCACATCTTTTTGTTTATATATATAGCGTAGGCAAAATTTACCTTCGATGGATTCGTCTATTTATAAGACCCCGTTTGCACATAATCTAGGTATTTTAACATCCCAGGTTTCCAACATGCGGTCTGAGTGTATTTTATAAAGGTAAATCCAGAATAGTAAAATGAATAAGCGTTAGTTTTATGTCAATACTCAAATCCAATTTATTTTTTAAATATATTTCTATTTTTCATTCCGTTCCGTAGATACTCTGCAGATCTTTATTGAAGGAAGCGAGCTGCGAGTGACAATCATATTATCAAGAATAAAATGACAAAAAAATACATAGGCTGTTATTTGACTTAAATTTATTCATATAGTTTGATTGTTTTCCATAATGATAATCGATGAATGAAATAGACAGAAAACTAGTATCGTGAATAGGCCAATAAGAATATAAATTGTTTTACGTCATGCTAACACAAAAGTGGGACGAGGAGTACATTTGTGATTAACAAGGTGCTTATACATCGGCTTAATAAGTTATAGCATTGTAACAATTAGAAGGTCGTTTTATATGAATTTTAACGTCCGGTCAGAATGGGGTCGTTCAATTCTATCCCTGGTGTAAAGAGAGTATCACATTTTATACACATTTATAACCATTGCATCTACTCTTGAAGGCGTCCTAGGCGGCCTGGTGCAAGGCAAACGTTATGTCCTATCTTATATACCCTCTTTTTCAGTGGCAGTCCAAATTCCCCGACCTTCGTCCCGGACGACCTCTTTAACAAGAACTACCTATTGTATTTATTGTTAATTTAGTATCTTCCTGAACATTCATGACTACCTGTGCATCACTTATTGCGGACATGTTTCATTATTGTTTTGAGTTACAATTTATGACTAAAATCAGCAAAGACCAATCGAAACAACATCTAATACACAAACATAATAACAAGCACTTTCAGATATTTGAATGATATCTTGGCTCTAAATAATGACGACCTCTACACTAAACAGATGTATCCTGCTGAACCGTCTTTAAATACTAACAACGAAAACTGCCCTCTCCTGGATCTTGATATCTTTATCTATAACGGAAGCTTGATACCATAATTTATGATAAAAGAGTTGATTTTTCATTCCTATTGTTAATTATCCATTGTTAGATGGTGATCTTCACTTTTCACCATCTGATAATGTATGATCATGTATGGTGTTGATATATCTCAACTTGTTTGATTTGTTCGTGTATGTAAAAACTAAAAAGGAAAATAACAAAGATACTTAACTCTGAGGAAAATGCAAAAAGGAAAGTCTCTATTCAAATGGCAAAATCAAAGGCTCAAACACATCAAACAAATAGATGACAACTTGGTAAAGGTGTATGATCATGTGTGGTGTTTATATATCTAAACTTATTTGATTTACTCGTGTATGTAAAAACTAAAGAGGAAAATAACAAAAATACTGAACTCCGAGGAAAATTCAAAAAGGAAAGTTTCTTATGTAAAAAATGGTGGATAGAACCTTGTTTTATGGCTAGCTAATTTAAAACCTCTCACTTGTATGACAGTCTCATTAAATTCCATTACATCGACAACGGTGCGTGAACAAAAAAAACAGACACAATAGATAAAAATTTCAAAAGTAGGACACAGCAGTTAACATTGTGTTATTATATTATTTACTATAAAAACAAACATGAACCAAAGGAGCACAATTACATAGCTGAACCACAAGTTGTGCCTCACATGTGTGGAAAAATATTCTGTTGCAATTATGATGATCTCATAATTTGTAGTAAATGTTAAAACAGAACAGAATTTTGCAAACTGAAAAAGCTTGTTTTGTTTTTTATTGTTGAAAAATGTAACATAACAGTTACAAAACAGTCAATTGACTGGCTTACGGTATCATGTTATCCCCATGTGAAATTGAATAATCGCCTAAAAGAAATAATCCACAATGCATTTCAACATAAAAATAGTAGCACACGCTATGAATTTATTACTTTGGGATATCATAAGGCATATTTTGTTAATAGAAAATAATCATTAACCTCAACTTTTAATTTTAGTTCTTTCCACTACAAATTTACAAAGATAAGGTAATATCTATGATAATGAAACATTTTTAAAATATATGCTCTAGGACTTCTATAACATACTATTATGTTATAATTTTGTAAATATTTGCACTAAATCCAGTACTTTGAATTGAATGGTCTGTTGTAAAAGTAATGTACATATATCTGCTAGTCGTTATTTGGTCGGATGGTATATTAGTTCCACCAAAAGATCCTAGGAGATTGCTAGCTGACGCTCCATTGTATACCTGAAAACAATTGATTAATAATTGTTTTGTTTTATTTATGCAGAATAAAAGATGTATATTTAAAATTCCATCCGTTAGCAGCACCTGCATACGGAGTATATATCTAACAATTAATAATATATTTACCGACTTGAATTTCCTATCATTAGTTCCATGATAGAAAGTTGCTGCTCACAAGGAAGCTATTTATCAAAGAGTTCTAAATGGTGTAGCTGAAATCACTCCCTCGTAAATTTTACGGACGCCATCACGAGTTGGATGACCGTTATGGGTTAACAGTTTCACAGATGATATCAGACGTGTTCCTTATGTCGCAAGTACAATCCCTATGTGACCTACCGAATTAGCCTATTAACCGGTATTTTGATAACATGATCAACACGACGGGTGCCACATTTGGAGCAGAATCTGCTTACCCTTCAGGAGCACCCCCAGTTTTTGATGGGGTTCGTGTTGCTAAGTCTTTAGTTTTCTATGTTGTGTGTTGTGTTCTAATATTTGTTTGTTTGTATTTTCCTTTTTTTAGCCATTGTGTTGTCAGTTTATTTTCGATCTCTGAGTTGGTATCTTTTGTCCTTCTCTTGCATTGTTAATATTGAAATAGTTTTGTACGATTGCAGTTTGATGATTTCAAACTATTTTGATAAATCAAACCAATTTATATCACTATCGTGATCAGATCTAAACCTGTGTTAGAACTATCCGAATAATCTTTCATAGAAAACTTCTATTGTAGTACTGTCAAAGTCAGTTCAAGAGCAATACAATCAGAGTTGGTTCTAGGACTGTCAATATGACGTTTATAATCAACTGTAGTTAAGAATTATCAAAATAATTTTGAGGGAAGAACTGTTCTAAATAACTGGAAACAGTTATCTGATTGAGATTCAGAATATATATAGTAACTGAATTTTCTCTGTCAGTCATGTATTAACCCATGTCAACGATAAAGTCTAAGGTGTATGTGTATGTACTTTTAAGTTTTATTTCTCCATGTTTATCAATGTTTATTTTCTTATAAAGAAAATATTTCCGGTAAACTTGTAAAAATTTTATAAAAGGTTAAATACTTTGATTAAACAATGACCAACAGAAAAAATCCAGTTACTCTACATATTCTGAATATTATACTTTGGTAGTGTTATTTAATCCAAACAAACCTAACATTATATAATCTTATTTAATTTAACATTTTTACCTTTTGAAATTATATCAAATATAAACAGAAGTTAATGAAGCTAAAAAAGCTCAAACAAACCCTAATAAATATCAAAATTACGGAAAGATGAACAATACTAAATAGTTAATCTACAAAAATATGACAATACAACATCGAAGTCCACAGTTTGTAACGAATAACATGAATAATTAAAAATGGAAAAGAAAATGATTTTACACTAAATTGATTATCATAATACCCATCTTAAAAGATCGATGACAGCAGAATTGTGAAGCGACAATCATTTATATGCACACATCATCGACAAGACAACTTTTAAAAAGATATCAATAAAAACAAAAATAATCTCAGTTTGATTAACCTTGTTTGTTTTATTTCTGACCTTTAACTAATTAGTCTATTGTATATAAAATATATGTTTTTTAATCAACAAACCTTTACAAAATCACAACAGGCCTCAAGGTTGAATCTGCTAAAACTTATTTTGACTCTGTTTCTACTGCCAGCATCAAAAGTCCAAGCTAAGTTAAGATTGTTTGCATAGCTTGACGGAAATCCCGGAGATGTTAGCGTTTGTGTAAACAAAACTATAATTGAATACAAAAGGAACATTCATTTTTATGCTCATACAGAAATGCTCATTAGGAGAGTGGAATATTCAATTGTAGGAGAATATTCTAAGTTCTTCAACTTGTTTTGTGAAGAAAAGTGAGATTCAAGGAAGTGTATTGATGACTTTAAAAAGCAATTTATATAAGCAAGGAATATTGCTGGTCATCCATGGTTATCAGTTTTAATATGTGATATCTATCATAGTTAAGTTATTTTTCTAAGAATATTCATGCATTTGAATGATTTAAATTACAAAACACTGAGGAATTATCTGTCTTATTTCCATGATGCATGATATAAGTGTTGCAGACTTCACAACAACTTTCAGGATAACGGATAGCAATCGAAGTCTCATTTTCAAAACATAACTACTGCTAACTATTATAATTATAGTTTATGCTAAGCCTAGAATATGCGAAAGATTACACTTTTTATTCATAAACCCTGTCTGCGTTTAAAAAATCATTTCTCTTGAAGTGGTAAAATATAATTAGCTCTGAAGTCTTGAAATTTAGGAAATACGGTAAATCGGCAGAAGAGCAAATAAACTATTTTAAGTTCAATTTCATCTTTATCTGATCACTAAAGAGGAAAATAATATTACAATTTATAAATTTTTCAAAACGCTGCAACGTTAACGTTGTTGTCATAATTGAATACACGATACATGTACCTAAATTAAGTGATATTTAAGCTCCCTTTTGTTAATATTGAAACCATTCTGAAGCGTACGAAACGTATAAATACGTCTAATGTTATGTTTGACATCAAGAGTATACACATGACGTCATATAGTTAAATGCTAAAGACGATGCAAATATTTCGCCGACTTCTCAATTTTTGACATTTTATAGCCAAACCTTTTATAAAATGGAATTTACTCTAGTATGTGGCATAAGAATGGAGATAACTGTGTTGTATTTTAAGCTTGGCCTTCGTAAAACTTGATTTTACTGTCGCAAATATCCGCGTCGCTGGGTAAACTCAATTTGCGACAGTAAAATCTACGTTTAACGAAAGCCAAACTTAAACTACAATACAGTTATCTCCTAATTCACCACTTTGTCACTAGGGTATGAATTTACCTTCACATCGATTTCCCTGGAGTCCCGATGGACAACTGCATGCATAACTACTACCCGATACAGAGCATGTTCCACATCTACAAGGGTTTGATGTGCAAGGATTCACTGAAAATTACAAATAGAATAGTTGTTTCATCTTTTTAGAAATGAACTTGTGATTTTGTATATGGTATTGTTTAACTGCATAAATAATGGACATATCAAAATGATATAAAGGTATTCGTTATGGCATTCAAAGGATGTACACATGTACTAAGTTCAAAATGTCTTGTTTACAGTTAAAGGAAAAGAAGATGTTTCTATTAAAGTACTAAAAAATGAATAAAAAGATTTACACCATAGATCGTCCAACAACGCAATGATCAAGATAAAATGACACAGCACAAGTTTCATCGATGACTCTGTTCAGTATACACGAACATCAGGTTTGATAAGTTTCATTCGATTATAAGTCATTTTTTCATGGTTGCATTTTGTTTTCATTTTTGAGAGGCAAACTATCAACTTCCAAAGCTAATAAATATACAGTATCATTTAGTGCAAGATACAGCTGTATACCTCGATTTACGAGAATTACCATTTCTGTTAGTGAATGCTATCGAAATGAACACGTTATATATGTTTCTAACTTTTTGTTTTGTCGTGGTAGATAACTTGAAAAAGACATTATAAAATAAATAATAAATCAAATCAGGTAAAAAGTGTACCTTCGCAAAATCTCCCTGAAAACCCAGACTTGCACGTACATCTAAAGTAACGATTTACAATAGAACAAGTTCCCTGGTTCAAACAGATGTCTCCACTGCAAGGTGTAACTGGAACACAAAAGTTATCCTTGTTAAGTTCATCAGTCAGTATATTACTACTGTCTTATTCATTATCTGTTTTCATTCTCCTCTGTTATTTAGTGAATCAGGAATTGATGCCACAACTTCAGTGTAGTCGGAATTGTTATCGCTAAATTCTGAGTTTTCTTTGTAGCTTTATGATTTATTAATATTGACAACAATCCTTTTGCTTTAAAACTTTAAATAGTTTAAGCGTACTGAAATTATTCCTGAAATGATCGTTCTAAGAAATAGTACAAACTTAAAATGTAACTAGAAAAAGATAGAAAATTCGTTAAGTTCAAGCAATACATAAGTATTTTAGGCTATTTCAAGATGATGTACAGATTAAAGTAGTCTTGTACCTTCACAACGTTTGCCTGAGTATCCTGTCTGACATGCACATGTAAAAGTGCCATCCACATTGAAACATGTTCCTGAGTTTAGACAAGGACTACTTATGCACGGAGTTACTGAAATATACAAAATACTTCATTTCGAAAAATGAAAACAAATGGATTAATTACGGAAAAGGACAAGGTGCTACAAAATGATAGAATGAATTGATAGTGGATGTACAACATCAGTATATGAATTAATTTAAAATACGTGGAATACAATCTTTACACTAGACGCGCGTTTCTTCTTTATGAAGTTGAACACTGAAGGAAAAGTTGATTACTAAATGCCTTTTCAACCACAAGTAATTACCTACCTAAAATCTGGTTTTGTTTCTGTTGTTTCGTTGTTTTCCTCTTATAGTTGATTTGTTTCACTCAATTTGTAACCCGGATTTGTATTCTCTCAATTGATTTATGACTTTCGAACAACGGCATACTACTGTTGCCTTTGTTTGCACTCAGTAAAACTCACCCTTAATCCTACCGATTTTCGTTGCTAGCCGGTTAGATTGTTTCGAAAAGACAAAGATAACTAAAAGCACGAGATCTTTATTTGGATAATTAAGCGAATGTTTTACATCAAGGTTTGGTCTTGGGAAGAGGAATTCGTTATTATCATATTACTATTATAATGTGAAATTGTATCGTTGCCGAAAGTTCTAAGTTATAACATACATTGCATTAATACATTGCGTAACGACGTCTATAAAAGTGATCTCTATATCATTGCTTCTTACCTTCACATGATGATCCTGAATATCCTATGGGACATCTGCAGGAGAAGCCACTGCTTGTCACAGAACAGGTACCATTGTGAAGACATGGGGTGTTCGAACATGGTGTTACTGAATACAAAAGTAACTGTTTTAACATTAAAAAAAACTGTCGCCACAACTATTTATCACTGTGTAACGTGTAAACATGTCTGAAGGCCAGAGTCACGTAATCTCAATAAAATTAAAATATATAGTACCAATGTTAAAACAGCTGCCTACTAAATAACATTTCTTTATCAATTCAAAAGTACCCAGCAAAAACTTACATAATTGTTAAACAGCTGACGGATACCTTATCATGTGTTGATGCGCTTTATTTTTGCTTCCGTAATCTTGATTGAGATTTGAAAAAAACCCATATCGTTTATATATATTTAGCAGAAAAAAAATACTTAGACTGCTCCTTTTTTTTTTTATTCATCATGGATTAACAGGCATTTACATAAATTATCTATAGTGGCACATAATAAAACAAGCAAGAAAAATAAGCAGAAACAAGCAAATAAGAGTAAACAAAAATAAAACTAATAATACGATATGATATAACGGAATACAATATATATGGATGAAGTATAACATTTTCATCAAAAATATATAGTGATAATGGAAATTACATTTCAAGCACATTTATACATAAATATTCACTATTATATCAACTAATGACTTTATCCCAGGGGTTCCAGTACATGTTATAACCTTTCACACTCATACTTTTTGAGGAAATATGTTTTTCTAAAATTAAATTTTCTTTGATATAGTTTTTAAGTCCCTCTATATAAGGTTTTTTCTCTTGCATCTTTGATCTGTATATAAAATACTTTTAAAATGACTTTATTTTTAATAAAATTTAGTTTATAGTTATCATGAAGATCAAACATGACTTTATCTACATTTAGTGGAATTTCAATATGTGTTGTTTCAAAAATCCAGGCATTCAGATTGTGCCAAATGTCTGCTTCAATATGACAGCCCAAAAATAAGTGTTCTATGCTTTCTGGTTCTCCCTTACAAAATGTAAATAAATTACGCTCTGTACGCTTCATCTTTAAAAGTAAAGTATAAGTACCTAAAATACGGTGAATAATGCGGTATTGAAACCAACAGAACTGGGTATTTTTTGAAATTTTAGTGACGCAGTTATGATTTTTATTCCAATCCCCTACAACGTTATTCAATATACCCTCCCATTTTTGCTCAGCTGCTATTACAACTGGTATCGCAGCTTGGTTTAATATATTATACATGTCTTTTGAACCTTTGTTTGACTTGCAAAAATGTTAATATTAAAAGGTAACAAAGCTAAGCTTGAATTGGTTTTCCCTTTCAGTGTTAATTCCCATAAATTAGAACCATGTTTTAAATGCTACTTAAATACCATAAAATTTGAAAAATGTGGGTTTTAAAGTATATAGCCGTTCAAAATTTTGACAAGAGTTACTGTCGAAGAAAAACTATTATAAAATGATTTTATCTCGTTCATGATGGATTCTCCCAAATTAAAATATTTAAGTGTCTCAAATAAAAATGACCAGGAGATGGAGTCGAATGCTTTTTCAAAATCAATCAAGAGTAATATACCAGGGATGTCATTTTCCTCCGTGAAATGTAAAATATCGTATATAAGTCTACAGTTCTCCCCAAAAAATCTCCCCGGAATAAAGCCTGTTTGGTCAAAATTAATTAGATTATTTAGAATTGACTTTCTCCTCTCTGCAATACAGCTAGATGCTTATTTATAATTTGAGTTTAAAATGGTAATTGTACACCAATTTTATAAAAACTGTCTTGATTTACCTTCATTTGGGATACATGTGATAACGACCTGCTTTTGTGTGACAGACATTTCCCCTATTTCATATGCATCATTTATTGACCTGAAGACAAATTTTCCAATATCTATCCAAAAAACTTTAAAAAATTCTGCTGTGAAGCCATCTGAACCAGGGCTTTTATTATTTTTCATCCTTTTTAGTGCTTGTGTTAGCTCACTAAAGGTAATATTACCTGAAAGAATCTTTTTCATTATCTTTTAATTTAGGTATTTGAAATGTTAATTCCCTGATAGATGGACATCTTTAATACATTCTTGTCTTCTGTAAAGCTTCTCATGAAATAATTTTGTTTGCGTCAATATTTTTGTTGGATTTTCTACTACAGTGTTATTATCATAATAATTTTTTTAATAGTTTTATTTATAAAATTTTTGGTTTCTAGGTTACAAAAAAAATTAGTTGGTCTCTCCTTCTTCAATCCACTGGGTTCTTGACCTAACATATTGACCTTTAATCTTGTTTTGTCGCAAAATTCTAAGTTCACTTTGTTTAAAGCATCTCTACTATAACCCTTTTTAATTAATTTTACATATTCAGTATCTTGAAGGAGAGAGTTGTTGAATTTCCAGAGGCCCCTGCCTTTAATAAACTCATTTATCTTTAAAGTCAAAATTACTGGTGAATGGTCTGATCTGTAGCTATTGCCAATGTTAATATCACATTTGTCATCTATAAGGCTTCCAGAGATCAAAACGAAATCTAACCGTGATTGTTTAAATGAATTTTTTTCTCCATGTAAATCGTTTAAGATCAGGGTATCTCTCTTTAAAAAGAGTCTTATATTTTATAATTTCTAAAATTTTATCCCTTGATTTTGGATTATTTATATGTTTATAGTTTTGGGTATCTAGGTCAAAATTCTGAACAAGATTAAAGTCCCAACAAATCAGACCCAGTTGATCATCAAACAAGTCTATGATATCTATTAGTTTGTCATAGAAGCAAGGAGTATCAGTATTCGACCCGTACACATTTATCAGAATAAATCTCCTTTTAATTCTGAGTTCGAAACCTCTGTCGATTTACTGTCAATCAAATGCCATAATGCCAATACTTCGATACGCGCAATATCCAAGAATTCTGTTCTTGCATGAAAATACGACTAATGTCTCTTTTGTAATTACGAGTGATGTTTTAGTTTTGATCCTTTTTGTTGCCTTTATCATTAACTGAAAGTACCTGTCATGATCATCGTGATGGATGCCATAAAGGAATGCGTACCCTTCTGAAGCACAACTGATTACCCATAGTGTTTTGTAGGTTTAATTTCGCTACGTCTTAAGTAATCTATGCAGTAATTTGTGTCTTTGTTATTTGAGTTGTGTATGTCTCCTTTAGCCTTGTCCGTATTTTTGTCAACGTATTAGGTTCAAGACTTTCAAATATTTTATCACTGAAGAGACATTAAAAAAATTGAAAACAACACGTTGAATAATTTTCATGCGTCCGACGCGCTTTTCTGGATGTTCCTTCATCAGGAACGCTCAAAGCCAAACATTTGAAATCCGAGGATGTATAAGTACCGAAACCGTTGAAGAGCTATATGACAAAAATACCTAAAATAAGTAGCCAAATTCATCTAAAGTCAAATCTTCCTGAGGGAGTTGTCAATACTGACTGCAGTACCCACATTTTGACATTAGTACATGTACCTTCTGTGTCTGTTCGATTGGTTTACGAATTCTATGCGCCTGTGATTAGATAGATATAATATCAGGTTTAAAAAAATTAAAAGTGTAACCCCCACACATCTTTTAAAAAAAATCCCCCCCCAAAAAAACAAATAAAAACACACTTAAACCCAGTAATTGTTAGTAAAAGCGTGGCCCAGGAAACAGAATAAAACACAATGATTTATCTTGTAAAGGATTTTGAAGTTTTTACAAACTAAAGTGGAGCCATTTCACCTTAATCATGCTCATAACCTCTTGGATGATACACGTCCATCTATTCCAAAAAAAATATAAAAAAACAGAATTGTACAAATGAGGAACCGAACAGAAATAAACACAAATAAAGAAAAAAACCTGATTTAAGATCACCATTATTTCATTGAATGACAAAATCTCCCTGTGATGGTTAGTTTTTGATCTTGAAATACCCATAGTAAACCGTTACTTATAGTATGTATAAAAAAGATAATAAGATGATAGGTGTCCATAGGGTATTCTAGGTTAAAACATTTATTTAGTATTATTTTTGAATATTGAACTGTCAGAGATCGATTGAGTGTTGATATTGTTGATATTTTTTAACCACATGTTTTTGTTTATCTTCCCCCATTACAAACAAACAAACCAATCCGTATCATACATCAATAAATATAAAATACCTTCACACAATGATCCAGATAATCCACTTGTACATGTACACCGACAAGTTGTCCCAAATACACTTTTTGTTCCTCCATTATCACAAGTAAAGCCACCACATGGATCAACTGTAAGTGGTAGTTAATTTAGAACGTTTCTCGTAGAAGTTACAATAACCGCTTATAAACGAGTTAAGTATGTAAAGTTGCAGTGAATTTTGAGTAAATCCTGATGAAACTTGCAACACAATCGGATTTTTTTTATATAATCAGCCACACACACAGAAGCACAGACAGATTCTATTTCAGAAGCACGTGACAGCATCCTTCTTTTTAAGCAGTTCGTTTCGCTCATTCTTTGGCTTATATCACTATTATTTGTTAAAAGATAAACATATAAGTCGGCTATTGATCTTGTGTGACAATTCAAAACATGTGCCTCGTCATATAATACAAATTTATTTAACTTCAAAGATTCAAATATAAGTTTTAATAATACACAAAAGTCCAGTAGTTTCGAAACTTTTTTTACAGAAGAGTACAGATACATGGAATTCAAGCCTGAGTCTAAAAATGTTAACGAAAGGATGATATTATGGTAATAATTAATAATAATAATAATAATAATAATAATAATAATAATAATAATAATAATAATAATAATAATAATAATAATAATAATAATAATTAAAAATCAATTGTTCAGAGAACAATTGAAGGTCTTTCCACCAGTTAATATCTATTTTGATATTAAAATATTAAAATCAGTCTAAAATGTCAGTTCATATGGCTTTATGATGTATAGATATGAATTTAAAGCAAAGGTCAAAATCTAGAACGTCAAATTAACCTATGACCTTGACCTCAATTTGAAGGTCACAAACTGAGGATATCAAATCCAAAGACCCTAGGTCTCTAATACGTATGGTTAATAAGTTATATCACTTTACACATAATTTTAGATATGATAGGGGCAAAAACTCCCATTCATTGTCTACGCACCCTTTCAACTAAAATTATTAAGTTACGACATGTCGCAACTAACAATTTTGTCAAAATTTGTCGATATCTTATACGGTTTCTGGAAATGAGTGGAAATAAGCCTAATTCAAAAATTAGAATATGACCTTGACCTTTGACGTTGACCTAATTTTCATTTGTTTGGACCAAAAGATCACTTATGGTGTTCCAGTTTGAAATACATTTCAAAATTTCAAATACAAAAGGGGAAATAACTCTCATATGGAGCGTTCATATTGCTTCGGTCGAAATTGGACAAATCATGCGAAGGATATAACGAGCAATTTTATAAAATAAATTTGTCGTTATCTCTTACGGTTGCGAAGGAGTCGTGATCACAAGGAAAACAGTGTTTGGGGAGATAACTCCTACAAAGAAAAGTATTCGGTTACGCAGGGTAAATTTCAAAAGCGCATTACTGTTCGATATCATATACCAAATATCTAAGCGACATATTGCGAAACAAATATTTATCGCAAGAACAAAATTAGGCGGAAGAAAAAAAAAAATAATCAGAAGAAAAACAATAGGTCTTTCCACAGAAAAGTGGAAAGACCTAATAATAATAACACAAATTAATTATTGGATTAATTTATGATACACACGCTTAAATATATATTGTGATTTGTGACGTTAATGATAAATTTTAAATTATTCTCATTAAATTTTACCTTCACACTGTTTCCCTGAATATCCTGTTGGACAAACACATACATAGCTGCCATTTGTACTTATACATAATCCAGAATTTTCACAAGGACTACTGCTGCATGATGTCACTGAACATGAGTCAAGAATGAAATTTTGATATTGGTTACAGTTTTCTTTATTAGAGTTTACATCATTTCAAACATGGCAGAACATGAAGGTTACAATTTATATATTGTATTCAGATGAATATTTTATATATTTGCTTATTGATTCTGTTGTCACATTGGCATTAGATCCATATATGAACACATTAAATTATTTCATTCCTTGAATTTATAAGCTTTTAAACTCGTTCATTGACAATAAAAGTATCCAGATTAGGTTTACATTATTAAGAATAGTTATCAAAGGTACCAGCATTATTATTTGGTACGCCAGACGCGCGTTTCGTCTTAATAAGAATCATCACCGACGCTGAGATCAAAATAGTTATAAAGCCAAACAAGTACAAAGTTGAAGAGCATTGAGGACCGAAAATTCCAAAAAGTTGTGCCAAATACGGCTAAGGTAATCTATTCCTGGGATAAGAAAATCCTTAGTTTTTCGAACAATTCATTATTAAGTCTGATCATGCTTATGCATCTGTCTATAGACATTTTTCCTAGAATTGTATTTGTAATTGAAAAACAACAATGTTTATACACAGTATGTTCATTAAAAGCATTGCCACATTGTAATATCAATTGATTTTTTTTTAATTTACCTTCACACTGTGTGCCAGAATATCCCTCGGAACAACTGCAACTATATTGGTCTCCTGATACAGAACAAATGCCCTTATGGAAACAAGGCTGGCTACTGCAAGGTGTTTCTTAAAAGAAATATCAATAAGCCATACATTGTAAATCGCTTTTTGCTAAAATATCATGTTTAATTGGAATGTGTATATCATGCTTGTATGACATCAGTTTTATGATTCGTAATTGATCATGTTTTCGAATATAGTTATTGTGTAACTGTTGTATCATTTATTTTCTCATCATGTTAAATCTTCATCTTTCTTGGACGTTTTACTTTTGAGGAAAAGATGTGAATTTTCTAGTACAAATTAGGTTTTTCACTCTGAAACAGTATCTTATATGTTTTTATCTACTAATTAAATCATCTAAATAAATATTGGTTGTAATATTAAAAATACTATAATAAGGTATCCAAAACTCAATGAAAACTTTGAGGAATTTTGGTCCTCAATGCTCTTCATCTTTGTACTTTATTTGGCCTTTTAAACATTTTTGGACTCGAGCGTCACTGATGAGTCTTTTGTAGACGAAACGCGCGTCTGGCGTATATGAAAAAATTTAGTCCTTGTATCTATTTGCAAACATTAACAAATGAAATTCACCCAATTTAAACCTGGTTAAAATACTACAAAATATGACTTTGTTTGCAATGTTCTTACAATGTTGCATCTAATATTAGTTATTAAAAAGGTACCAGGATTATAATTTAGTACGCCAGACGCGCGCTTCGACTACATAAGACTCATCATTGACGCTCAGATCAAAATACAAAGTAGTTATAAAAGCCAAAAAAGTACAATGTTGAAGATCTAGAGCATTGAGGACCCAAAATTCCACAATGTTGTGCCAAATACGGCTAAGGTAATCTACTCCTGGGATAAGAAAATCTTAAGTTTTTCGAAAAATTCAAAGTTTTGTAAACAGAAAATTTATAAAAATTACCATATTTGATATTCATGTTAACACCGAAGTGCTGACTACTAGACTGGTGATACCCTCTGGGACGAAACGTCAAACAGCAGTGGCATCGACATTCGGCCAATCCCGATTTGATTTTGACATACTTATTAGATAAACATTGGTGTGATGTTCTAATATAATGTTTCTAACGTTATGTACAATTACCGATAAACGGTCACTTTAAGGAGCAACATAAAATACTTTAAAAAAGGTAATACCTTCACATGATGATCCAGAGAATCCCCTTCTACAGGTACATAGACAGGTTTTTCCGGATACATATTTCGTTCCTCCATTACGACAAGTAAATCCATCACATGGACCGACTGTAAAATCAACATAAATAAACGATACTAAACTCAACTCATTTAAAAAAAAATGTTACACGATGATGACTGCTGTACCCATATTTTGACTATTTTATTAATTATGTCTGTTTAGTTCACGCATCATTGTAAATATAACGAAATGTGATGAGACTGTCATCAAAGTGAGATGTTTAATGCTTTAAAACCAGGTTTAATCCACCATTTTCTACATTCGAAAATGCTTGTACCAAGTCAAGGAATATAACAGTTCTTGTCCATTCGTTTTTGATGTGTTTTGTTATTTGATTTTTCCATGTGATTATGAACTTTCCGATTGGATTTTCCTCTGAGTTCAGTATTTTTGTGATTTCACTTTTTGATACCATTTATTAACATATTATTTACAGTCTATTCAATAAATACATTTCAACTGACTGATACTACAAAACATTTAGTGATCTATTTGTTATCACACAAAAATAGCGATGTTTTCGTCTGTATTCTTGAAATATGATTGTGTTGAGAAGAGTTCAAAGGCTAGTGCGTTCAATTCTTAATGGCGTTGCTAGTGTCTATCTCCCATTAGTATTTACCGTCTTTTTTCCGTATTGTATTTTTGAAACCGCATCTTAAATTTTAATGACTACTCGCCAATAAAAAGTGTTATGTTCTTGCTGGAATAGTACACTCTTGTGAAAGTAAGTTACTTTGCCTTTTGGAATCGTTGAGATGTTGACAATATGTTTTAAAAAGAAACTGGCTTGCAATACAGTGAATTGCAAATCACGATTTACAAATGTCGGATAAAATCGAAACAAACACATAGAGGAATTAAGACTGCGTATGAAATATTATCTTATCTCCTAATGATTACATTACTGTGAATATGATAAATGATTGGTTAAGAAAATATGAGAAAATATCTGAAAGGATTCAACAGAAAAGAAACTGTTGACCACTTCGATATGCCACCAGTCTAAATATCTTATGTTATGATAGTCAGTAAGATAATTTCTTTTCATAGTGTGCTAGTGACCTAATACAGTATAGATGGGGGCAGTAAATTACGTATTCGCTCTCATCCAATTCAGAATTTACTGACCTCATATATATTGTATTAGCCCACTAGCACACCATGTTACTAATAATATTTTGGATTTAAAAAATGTCTCAGTCATATCTGATCTAAACACAAAAAAAACAATGTCAAATTTGGAAGGTTAAACAGTTGAAAGCTTTTTTTTACCATTTATTAGTTATCTTGAACACAACTGATAGATTCAAAGCAGTTATATTGTTCCTGATTTACGACAAATGTGCAACACAATTCTTTACAAAGTGCAGTTTTCACAATGAAAAAAATTGACTACACCCTTTGGTCAAAATAGATATAGAATATTATGTCAATGTCATGAAAATATAAATTTGTTGCATGTGGCTAAGAAACTGGGGAAGGGCGAAGTTCTACCGAGCCCTTCCCCAGTTTTGCGCCGAGTACAAAAAAAGTTCATATTTTTATGTCATTGACATAATATTGTTTTTATACTGCAATTTAAGGAAGCTGGCTTGTCATGATTTAGATATTTTGTCAGATTTTCGGAATCCTCTGGTTTTATCCATTTAAATGACTTGAAAAAATTTGCCCGGTGACCCCCATTTTTCTTTTATTAAATCTTTTACACGTATAATGATAAGCCATTTGTAAAAGTCTTATAAAATTTTAATTACTTTTTAAAGAGTTTTTGAGAACTTCTTCTTGTCAATGATAAAGCTATGAAAAGTCAAGAGAGAATATTTTCCCGCCAAAATTTCAATTGCTAATATCTCGAAAACAAGCACGGTGACCTTTATAATTTTTTTGCTCTTTGGATTTCTTTATTAATCCTCTACCTATATAAACTAGTGTTTTGAAAAGTTAATTACTTTGAAACTGAGAAGCGAACTCCCTTAAATTAATACATTGATAGCTTTTTAAATCGTAACACAAATGTCAAACTTATTTTCATCCCTTAATGGACCCCTGATTTTGGATAAAGTGTTCCATGATGACATTGACATTATAAAAAATATAGGTATGTTACTTTATGTACGAAATAAACACAACTAGTTGCAATATACATATATAGATTTGTTTTGGATAATAAGATATGTTTATTTGTGCAAATCTGCAATATCATTATAGCAGAAATAACCCAAAAATCGATCTTTGTGAATCCACATCTTCTAGCGGACTGTTAGGTCAGATGTTAACACCACCTGTAGCCAGGGGATAAGATTTCGTGATGAAAATCAGGATACTATTTAATCAATATTTGGTTGCAAAAATTAAGAAATCTTCTTTAAACAATCTACCTCATGCGTAGCTGGGATTCCTATTTCGTTGTTGGTTGTTGTTTTTTTTGTTTTTGATTTTATTATCTCTTCAAATTTTATTAGGTTTTGACATCGAGTATTAATAGGTATTTATAGTATACGCGAACATCTTCTGCAGTAAAATTTGATTATCTAGTGCTATTATTTATGTTTTATCAGATTACAATTTTTATCATAATAGATTGTTTTTTTGTCAAATATTTTGGCCTCGATTATCCCTCTAATGTGAGACATAGTTATCAAAGGTACCTTGATTATAATTTAATACGCAAGACGCGCGTTTCGTCTCCATAAAACTCATCAGTGACGCTCAGACAAAAATAGTTATAAAGCCAAACAAGAACAAAGTTGAAGAGCATGGGAATCCAAAATTCCAAAAAGTTGTTGCCAAATACGGCTAAGGTCATCTATTCCTGGGATAAAAAAATCCTTAGTTTTTGAAAAATTAAAAGTTTGGTAAACAGAAAATTTATAAAAATGACTATAAAAAGCCTTTGAATACAGTAATGTCTGTACCATATATGGCAGAGATTTTTAAATTCCTTTTTACTGACAGTTAAACCAACCGATAAAAATCTATTTAATGAGATACACATACAGTTTTTACAATATGTTTTGATGAAAATGGTGTAAATATTTTTCGGTAACTGTACCTTCACAACATTTGCCGGAAAATCCTTCGGAACAAAAACACGCGAAGCTTCCGTTAGCATTTAAACATGATCCCGAATTTAGACACGGACTGCTGCTACATGGCGTCTCTGAAGTGATAAAAAATTAAGTTCATATTAAGTGGATGTTTTTGCTTTAGCTTTTTTATAAGACACAAAACCAAAATATATCAAAAAAGTCAAATATTATTCATAATGGCGTAACCATTCATACAGATTTTTAGACAATACTCCGAATATATGACGACTGCCACGTTGATATAGAGGGAGCTTGATAGCACGAATTCATAAATTTACATATTTTAGAAAGTTAATAAAAGTTTCATTTCATCACTTTTACTAGCGCATTCAATGCTTTCATATATCTTGTTGTGTCTTCTGTACTATTATTTGTCTGTTTGTCTTTTTTTTTAGCCATGGCGTTGTCAGTTTATTTTCAATCTATGGGTTTAACTGTCCCTCTGGTATCTTTCGTCCCTCTTTTTTCAACTTATGTTATTTGTATACATAAGTGTTATACAAAACGATTTATTGACGTTAACAATAGTATGACATTAAACAATACAAATGAGACACTAATTTCATTTTAAATGTCAGTCATGTATTTGAAATGTTATTTAAGTAAAAAATAAAATATCATTTATCATTTAATTCCGGGTTGACGATGCTTATGGATAATTCTTCTTCCTGTATCCGGGGAAAATCAGTTTGACGATTCATCATATACAATTGAAATATCTTTAATCGTATGTTAGACCAACGATGGAAATGGTCGTTAGCCCTGATGATTGTTTAATTTTCATGGTTGGTTTGCTGCATATGAATAGTCACAAAATAGCGATATTTTTTTAAATATGCATAATTTAATTTGCTTACAAGAGATGTATTTGCTTTACTTTATAATAATAACAACATATCATTGTCAGTTAATTCAGGTGTCTCTCATAATATTTGAGATATGAAAATAGTAAGGTGTGGTACAATTGTTAAAACATTGATATATATTATATAGTCTTCAATATACTTTGTTAACTCACCTTCACATAATTTTCCCGAATATCCATTTGAACAATTACAACTGAAGCTGTGTCTTGATATAGAACAAACACCCTCATGCAAACAAGGCTGGTTACTACAAGGGGTTACTACAAATGACATAAAGATCAAATTTAAGCCTAACATCTTAATTGTTTGATTGTTTCTTCATGTAAAAAGAATCAGGTCATGTTAATATGTAACCTAGAATTCTTCTTTGGTTTTTAAGAAAAAGGTTACAAACCCGCTGATGAAAATTATGTCACTCCATCTCTCCATTCCCAGATTCAATTTGTTTGCCTACCCACAGTTAGCTTATTTCTGTATGAATGGAATGTACTGCTATACAGAGTAAAATGGGTATCTAACTAAAGTGTACGCTTTAGATGGAGGCTTTAACTTAAATTATTGTCCAGTAATCTTTCGCTCAATGCTTATTTTCTGACGAATAAAATAACTTCAAAATAAGTCAATTTTCTTATACAATTTCAAGGATTGTCAGACACTAGTAACATAACTGCGTTTGTTGTTTATCGTTTAAGATAACAGTTTACCAGGGCGCTAGGGCTATATGGATTTCATGCGATTCATTTAACTTTTTTTGTCATCTTATTCGATTTAAACATTGGTACACTACTGTTACAGCAATCGACATGTGGAAGTAATTGCAGCATTGAATTTACAAATTATATAAAATGAAGATAAAATGGTAGCAACTAAAACATGTAAAACGTTCACATAAATAAACAATACCTTCACATAATGACCCAGAGAAACCACTTCTACATGTACATAGACAGGTTGATCCTGATACATTTTTTGTTCCTCCATTCTGACAAGTAAAACTATCACATGGATCAGCTGTGAAATTAATTCAAATATAAACAGTGATAAGAATCATACATCTTATTTTCTATGTTTTGTCTTCTGTACATTTATTTGTCTGTTTGTCTTTTTATTTTTAGTCATGGCGTTGTCAGTTTATTTTCAATCTATGAGTTTGACTGTCCCTCTGGTATTCTTCGTCCCTTTTTTATGTGAAATATTATTTCCGTAGTAGCGTTTTTTCTGAATTAGGGGAAAGCAATTGCAATTAACTTTTTTTTAACGTTGACCTACATAACAAATGTAATAGCTGTTGTCGTTTTGATGCCTTTAAATTAGGGTACTTGTTTACAGTGGATAATATAAAATGTTGAATCTCAGATCTGACCAATGAAAAGCTTTAATATTGTAAATCGCTCGTTATGAAGTAACCCAGATTTGTATTTGTCTCAATCGATTTATGACTTTCGAACAGCGGTATACTACTGTTGCCTTAATTTTTTGTACTTTGAACGCTATAGATTAAGGGTCAACGGCTGAAACGGTCGGGGTTTTTATATTGTCTGAAAGTAAATGTATCAGAACTTGTTCAGTAAGATTAAAACTGTTTTTGTCTGTCTTCTACAAAACTATATAAAGACGAAGAACAGCAAGAAAAGAGCCGTTCCTTTACTTTTTGTGTGTTTAATGCTTTGCTGTGTATGTACTGATTTTGTGCAATGAATGATACATAATACCATTATATTTCTATAATACCTACTGTTATGATTTTGATATTTCAGCATTTTATATCAAATAACATACGCTTACAAAATTGTTACCAAGGGGTCTACATGACAGATATTCAACAGATATTCGGCATTAATGTCGAAGTGGTATATCGAAATGACAATGATTTGAGAAACGATTTTATCAAGATAATTAATATATAATACACTTATGCAGATATTCATTTTGTCACTTTAATAAGGAAGTGAAGTGACAATATAATCTTTCATTTGTACCTTCACATAATCTACCGGAATATCCTTTTTGACAAAGACACACAAAGCTGCCATTCGTTTTCAAACATACTCCAGAGTTTACACACGGTCTTCCGCTGCATGGTGTCACTACAATATGAAGTAAACAATTCAAATATAATGCATATAAGTTTTCACAGTAGTTTTCATATTCAAATATAGACCTACATTATTTTTAGGCCAAATATTATATGTTATTCAGGTTTCAGACAGAGAAAATAATGTAACATTCCCGACTAAGAGTTTATATTCTCTGAGCCGAAGTAGAAGAGGATGTAAGCTTTATGATGATGGAAGATTTTAACGACCTTGACTGGCTATATCAGCTCTGGGTTTGTCACATTATATTCCCTATCTGAAACCTGAATAACACATATATTACGGATTACCCCTTTATGGTTTTTTTTCGGTACCAGATATTTGTTAACAATTTACCATGCAGTATATATACTTTCTACATACATGAAGGATTTCGTAATTTGATCTAAAGAAATGTATATCGTGTACGCAATAATTTGAAGTAACACTTTAAAACATTAATTCAGAATTTAATTTTTAAATCGCTGGATATCAGATATAACGTATAATTGACGAATTACGTCATTATTTTTCTCTATGATCCTCTAGAGGTGTCCCGTATAGCTTAAGAGTATGTCACGTAGTAACCATGGTGATGATGAAGTTGTACAGGTTACAATTCGGGCTAAATCCCGGCAGGTTCCTGAATATATACTGACATCTTTATGTCGTTATCCAATCACAAAACTCGACACATTTGTAATCCGTAAGATAGATGTATTGCACTTTTAAGCCAAATATAGCTTTATATTATTTTTTAAGCCAATTAAAGAATTATCTTACGTTTAAGCCAAACAAAGATTTTTTTAACTATTTAGGTAAATTATAATCCATAGATTTTTTTAAATAATTTGCCAAAATGTAGTTTATATCATGCTTTTTAAAATAAATAAATAAAAAGAATGGGTCACAAGGCTTTTTTTCATGCTACAGTTTGTTCAAAATTGACAGATTTTGTATAGATTATGTTTTACGGACGCCATCATGAGTTGGTTGACCGTTATGGTATAACCGTTTCACAAATGATATCGGATATTTTCCTTGCTTCATAACTAAAATCATCTTCCCTTTCATGAATGTGACCTCCCTAATTAGACTATTTACCGGATTTGTAATCAGATAAGCAACACGACGGGTGTCTAATGTGGAGCAGGATCTGCTTACCCTTCCGGAGCATCTGAGATCACACCTAGTTTTTGGTGGGGTTCGTGTTGCTTATTATTTAGTTTTCAATGTTGTGTCATGTGTACTTTTCTTTGTCTGTTTGTCTTTTTCATTTTTAGCCATGGCGTTGTCAGTTTATTTTCGATTTATGAGTTTGACTGTCCCTCGGGTATCTTTCGTCCCTCTTTTATGCACGGAAAACCCAATTTTCTGCCGAAAACTGCACTATAGAATTTTGAAAAAAATATGAGAAGATAGCTTTAATAGTATGCTTTCAGATAAGAAAAAGAAAAAATGAGGTCACCGGACCCGTTTTCTTGCTTCATAATAAAATAATGAAATTCCTACACACTCTATTGTTAAGTACCTTAATTTGAATTATCTGCCCTTACATTTTAGTTGCCTCCCCTTATGTGGCAAAGTTTGAAAAATTGAGTCAAACAAAAGTTTCTTTTTTTTTTGTAAAATACAACCATAAACATGAAAATACATCTCATTTTATATATTGAAATTAAAATTCTTACACATGAATTACCTTCTACTCTCAAAATTTGCACTTTCTATCAAAGATCTAGACCGATATTTTCTGGTCTCTCAAAATCCAAGATGAAGGAAGATACCCTATCTACCTTAAGCCAAATATAGATTTATATCACTTTTAAGCCAAATATAGATTTATATATTACTTTTAAGCCAAATATACCTTTATCTTACTTTTAAGCCATATATAGATTTATATAACTTTTGAATCAGTAACGCAGGTAACACAATAATAACTTCTCGAACAGAAATGTTTTATCGTTATAATTCTAAAGGCAAACGTGTACAATTTTCAACAATCAATTTATTAAATATTCCGTCAAATCCACAGTCGTTGTTATGGCTCAAGCAGCCATATTGACCTGCCGAAATCCACAAATGCACTACGGTACTGTTTTCGAAAAGAAAAGAAAGTCATGTTCAGTTTGCTTTGATTTAAGTCGAAAGCATTAAAACATATATATTCGGTTTTTTTCAATTACGCCTTTTCTTTATCAGCTAAATAATGGTAAACGTACCTTCACAGGATTTTCCAGAAAATCCCTTTGAACAATTGCAACTGAAGCTGTCTCCTGATAGAGAACATTTACCCCCATGAAAACATGGACGGCTACTACATGGCGTTACTGCAAGTATCATAATAAAATCAAGTTTTAACATCTTTGTTTGCTTATTTATTTCTTTAAAATTTCTTAAAGATAAACAGTGTTTTGTAAATATAATTTTATATCACACCTTAGACTTTGATGTAGCATTCTTTATATTAATACATAAGAAAAACCTCTTGTGTACTTTTTAGTACTACATTTTTTAAAACAAAACCGTATGCATTTGTTTTCTACATAAACATGACATTGTATTTTTTGCTTATTACGAATTAGTTATCTTGATTTAAGGAGATACAAAAGTATCTGACTAATGAACAAATATCCGTTTGAGTGTGAGTTGTTTTTCACCTAAAAATATGATTGGTTAATTTGTATTTCCACCTAACTGGTAAACAGGCCTACTATTAATTAGTCTCTTAAATTTGACCGAATTAATCTCGTTGAATTGTACTCTTTACAGGGTTCATCGTTAAAGGATCTTCTATTTTATTTAATATTCCGATTAAAAACATTTTAAAAGAATTGTATATATTGAAAATAGTAGCTACAGTGATCAACAGAAAGGTCCACAAAACAAACAGCTTTACCTTCGCATGATGATCCAGAGAAACCCCTTCTACACGTACACTGACAAGTTTTTCCTAATATAGTTTTTGTTCCTCCATTCTCACAAGGAAATCCGTCACATGGATCAACTGTAAAAAAAAATCTGATATGAAAAGTACAAAATTTTATGTGAAATAATGTTCCAATCGCTATACAATATCATATGAATTGTGTGACTGAACGTTTTTACACAGACATATGTAGTTGCTGAAACCAATATGTGCCTTTCCTCTTTTCTTTTGATAGGGTTTTTTGTCAAATGACATGCATTTGTTGTATTAATACAAAAAAATGTTGATGTTGTAAATTGATACTGTTATGGTTTGCACTCATTGATAAAAGCAAATTTGCAGGGAATGATGCGACAACAATGTTGTGATACGACTGGTGTTCACTTGTACTGTTACTAAAAAAGACAACAGTAACAATAACGTTCTATCAAGGCATAAAAAAACTGTTTGACCTTTTTATGAAATTTTGAACAAGTTTGAATGTTGAATATTTAGTTCATTCGAAAGTTCCAAGTGTCTTGCAAGTTGATAGTTTAGTATCTAAAACAAAGTTTTCAGATAGCCATTTAAGATTATTAAATAAGGTTTTTCTACATGATGTGTATTTTGGACAAACTAAGAAGTAATGGTAGACATCCTCAATATCTGACCCAAAATGGCAAGAAGGATCATTTATAATATTAGCTCTAAATAGGTCATTGTTTAAGAATGCAGCGGAACATCTTAATTGCGATAAGATGATATTCAATTTCCTTGGGCCGTACAAATAAAACGTTTCAATTTTACATAATGGCCTATCATTTTTTAATTCTTTTTTAAATTTAGAAATAGAGTCGACACTGCGAACTTTTGGATCAAGTTTATTCCATTCACATATTGTAGATGGAATAAACGATTCAGTAGTAAGGGAAAGTCTACACAATGGAATAATAATATCATGGCCATTTCGCAACGGATAGTTGGTTGTACTTTGTACACATGGAGGTACAAGATTACATATATACTCTGGTGAATGCTTTTGGTTCATGTTATAAAACATCTGTAATTTTCTTCACCTTCTTCTTTCAAAAAGAGATTCCCAGCCAACCGCAGAATATCAAGTTTCAGTTTTTGTAAATATTGGTAGACCGGTTACTATTCTTGCAGCCTCTAATTGCAAATCTTCTAATTTATTTGAGTAGCCTATTCCACAATTATCCCACACTTCAGTGGCATATTCAAAAATAGGTCGAATAAAAACTAAGTATAGTTTTTCTAAATTATTTCGAGATAATCGGTATTTAATATTACGTAAAACGTTTAAGTGTTTCTTTACACTTGTAATTATACTTTCAATAGGATTGTTCCATATTGCGTCACTACTGAAATTAACTCCTAGGTGCTTATGAGATGTACTTAAAAGTATATTTTTAACATTTAAGGAAAAGCTAAGGTCTGGAATCTCAATATTTGAAAAAATCATAATTTCGGTTTTATCTTGGTTAAACGACATAAGCCATTTAGAAGATCAAGCATCCAACTCTTTCAGGTCGCGATTGATAACAGATTTAATCTGTTCATCGTCGTTACCAGAATAATTTCAATGAGGTGTCATTAGCAAATAGTCGACATAGTGCAGTAAGCTTATCATCAATATCATTAATATATAAGACAAAGAGAAGAGTGCCAAGAACTGATCCATAGGGAACACCAGCTGAAACATAACAAAGGGAAGAAGACGAGTTCTGCATTTCTAATCTCTGTTTTCTGTCGTGTAGATAGTCCTGAAACCAATTCAATAAGTTACTGTCAATACCATAAGCTTTCATTTTATATATAAGGCCCCTTTGCCAAACTTTGTCGAAAGCTTTAGAGAAGTCACAAAATACAAAACAATTTATATCTTTATTTTCCAAGGAGTTTAATATGCAATAATATATTTCTAAGAGCTGATGGACAGTTGAATTTTTATGGAGAAATCCTGATTGATACTCATAAATCAATTTATAAGCAAGTAAATGATTGTATAAATGCTTAAACACAACTCTTTCCATAACTTTTCCTACACAACTAATTAAGGATATCGGTCTATAATTTGATGGCAAAGATAAATCTCCCTTTTTGAAAATGGGTATTAGGTTTGCTATCTTCCAGCTAGTTGGGTATATGCCCTCTCCTAAGGATTGATTGATATTGAGAGGAACTGCTACCTTTTCTGGACACAGCTTAAGCATCTTATAACTGATCACATCAGGGCCAGTTGCTTTGTTTGGATTTAAAATCTGAATAATATTTTTATATATTATTTCTTTTATATTTTCTTGAATATCTGAAAACTTACTTTCAGTTTTTGTATCAAATTCGGGTGAATTAACATGTTCTTCATCTAGTTTTGAAATCATACTAAAATATTCGTTTAGCAATCTACATTTCTTCGTATACAGTATCATGCAGTTCATTATAATTTATAATATTTTGTAGAGGAGGTATAGTTTCTAAACCTTTTTTTTGATTTAATTAACGTTTTCTTTAATTTCCAATACGTTTTTGAGTTTGAGGGTTGTTTTGATATTAAACTGTCCAAATTTGTTTCAACATTTTCTTTGATGATTTTTTTCATATTATTTACTTTATTTCTCTGTTTTTTTGTACTTTATAATAATATCATTATCACAATTAGATTTAATCGCTTTTTTTCTTAATCTGTCTCGGATTCGAATTTCACGTCTTATGTCATTATTGAACCAGTGTTTGTCATTATGTGGTACAGTTACTAGTTAAGTAGGATTGCATTTTTTAGCTATTTTCAAAAATTCTATTGTAAAACATTCACATATCTCATTATTTCCTTTTGATCATTTAAGTACAAACCCGCAGTTATAAGTCGAAATCGGTAGATCACATTTGAGAAATGGGTGACGGGATTATAGATGCGACAATTGGAATATATGTGTTGTCATCTGTGAAACGGATATCTTATAATGTTCAACCAGCTCGTGATGCAACTCGTCTGTAAAATTTAACACCTGGAACTCTTAGTTTGTTAGCATATACAACCTTGTGAAAAGTAAAATTTGATAAATTTGATCTTTTATTATTATTTTTGAAAATGAAGTTATAGAAATGTTCATTAATTCATACCTTCACATAATTTTCCTGAGTATCCCAATGAACAAACACAAAAATAGCTGCCATTAACATTTAGGCATGACCCGGAATTCACACAAGGACTACTGCTGCATGGTGTCACTAGAAATTTATATAGCAATTTTTAATATACATCAGCTTTGTACATTATCCATATTAATTAGTACATTGCATGGATAAGAATGTTATGTGCAAATTCATATTGTATTGTTGAGATAATGATACTGTCTCAAAATCGGATATATTACCTACATGCATAATGAAATAATATTGCACATTCTTTGAATTTACTTTTTATTGTTGATATTTTCTTCTCCACTAAGTAAATATAAATCCGACATATAATTCGTTTGAGAATTGCACTACCGGCATTAACATGATCAAGTAAATGCAACTTAATACTGTTGATGTAGAATAAATGTCGTCAACTTTACCTTGATAAGAATACTAATTTCCTATCTACTTTATCATATCGCTTCTAAAGAAAGTCTGAAGCAGTTATAAAGGTGAAATCACAAGGACATGTATGTAGCAAGTTAGGAATATGACAGATGTTGTGACTTTCTGTTTTAAATTTTCCATGGAGGTCGGTATTTTTGTTATTTTACTTATTCTAGTCATGAGTTTTATGTCATATATATTTCGATAAACTTACTTTCACATGAGTTGCCTGCAAATCCTTTAGAACATTTACAGCTATGGCTGTTTCCTGATATAACACAACTACCATCATATAAACAAGGTTGGCTGGTGCATGGTGTTACTGCAAACAACTTAAAAATTAATGTAAGATTCCCTTGTTGCTCAAATAATTCATTCCTTTAACCGGAACTTTTAGAATATTTTCTAAAAAAATTTCTTCTATAGACCATTTATACTTAATTGTATACATTGGTGTATATTGTTCTGCAACTTGATACAAAAGAAAAAGAAACCCTCTGATATGAATTAAGGCGAACGTAGTATGCTTTAATGACGTATGTTATATGGTTTTTTAAATGTTTCTTGAAATGTGGGTCACCGATGATTCTTTTGTACAAGAAACGCGCGTAATCAATTATAACATCCAATGTACTGATCGCGTGAATCGAATGATATCAATAAAACATGGAAATGGGGAATGTGTCAAATCGACAACAACCAAACCAAAGCAGAATACAGCCGAAGGCCACAAAAGAGTCTTCAACAAAGCGAGAAAATCTCACATCCGGAGGAGGGCTGCATCAGCCGCTAAACAAAAAAGTATAACCTATATACATAGCATAGAAAACGTTGAAAACATACCTTCACATGATGATCCAGAGAAGCCATTTCTACAGGTACACTGACAGGATGATCCTGACACTGCATTTGTTCCTCCATTTTCACAGGGGAAACCTTCACATGGATCAACTGAAACATTGATTAAGATATATATCAAGGTGTTCAACCTCATGTAGAATAATTATAACTTTGAATTTAAGGGCCAGACCGAAAGTACAGTTTAAAATAATAGTTGGCTGTTATACGAAAGGTTTAATTTGCTCCCATGTTCTGGTGAGATGTTATACAATCGTTATAACTTGGATCTATTTTAAATCCTGGAATAGATACTCGATCAGTTCTGTTGAAAATAATCTCATTAAGTCTCGATGCTATAACAGTTAACCTTGAATTGACACAGTCAAAGTAATAACAGCAAGAGTATTCCACTAGCTTTGGTATTGACATCATGTAAATTGGTATATCCAAACCCGAACTAAGCGTATTTGTCTTATACAAAAGTCACTGTGTCTAAACCACACCGGCAAAATTTGTTCAGACTCGATGGTATCTAACATCGGCACAATGACGGAACATCAATAGACAGAAGAAAGATAGATTTCTCCTTATTTTCTTATTGTTTTTCATGATATCAAAGAATATATATACATATACAACTATTTTCTATTGTGATATGCAATATTTTCTACAACTGTTCTATATTAACGGAGAAATGATTAAAAATGCATGTCAAAATGACGAATTGAGTGAACCTTGCCTCGAAATTGTTTAATTTCTCGTGAAATTGTTCACATTGTACGGAAAGAAAGGTACGGGAAGATAGATACTGACACGAAGATTGCAAATTTAGTTATTATGAGCATCTCAATACTTGTATTTCTGTGTATGTTTTTTTTTAAACAAACAAATTAATAAAAAGCAACGTTGACACGGATCTGAACATTGTCTTCCGAGAATTTAATATATATTTATTGTAAAGTAAACTTGGCGTGTTAAAATCTATTTTAAAACGGGCATGTTTGGACATAGGTAATTATGGTAATACACAGTTTCCTAATGAAAGGTGTATTCCTTATTTCACTTAACTTCAAACTAATTTTAAATTTGTCAAAGAGGTGAATTTTGTACCGTAATTGGCAATAAACAGCTACGCCATGACCGCATGATACGCCCGTCGTCTTGTGAGTGAAGTTGTATGCAATAATCAGAAATAGTTTCTTAGATAGGGCGCACCATGTGAAAACCTCTATTCTTTTTTTACAAAAAACTCAATAACTCTAAAATAAAAGTTTGAATCATCACCAAAAAGTATACAGATCTTAAGATTAATATTAATAAGAAGTGAGTAAAATTTAAACAATAATCATAAATAGGTTTTGAGATACATCGCAATAAGTGGACCCCCCCCCTTTTTGTTTTACCAAAAAAAAAATCAATCACTCTAAACCAAAATTTTAAACATCACCAAAAGGTAAACAGAAGTTTAAAAGATTTATATAACTAAGAAGTATGTAAAGTTTGATTCAGTTATAATACTTCGTTTTTGAGATATGGCGCGACATGTTAAAAAAAACCACACTCCTGTTTCACTTACATTTCCTGTAACTCAAAAAGATTTAATTTGATTTTCACTAAAAGGTTTACAGATCGTTTGACCATTATAAGAAATAACTATGTTAAATTTTAAGAAATAAGATAAGCTGTCCTCAAGTTACGGTGCGACATGTTTATGCTGGACAGACGGACAGACGGATAGATAGACGGACGGACGGACCGAATGACTGATAGATGGAGGAACGGACGGATGAAAGAACGGACGGACGGACAGTTGGGCGGACAGAAGGACTGACGGATGTATACAATAATACGTCCTGTCAAAATTGTGACGGGCGTGTAAAAACGCAAAGATATGCATGGAAAAAAAAAACTCGTAATTAAAGGTCAATAAGTTTTATTAGGATGTCGACCAAGTCGACTTATTTGTATATTTTGTCTTCCTTATCATTTTTGCTATTAAACTTTTTATATATTTGAAGAAAAAAAATGTATAAAAATCGATAAAAAAGAACTTGAAATTCGTCACTTATCTCATAGGCCGAGTTCACTTGAAACTCCTCAATCGACTTCAGAGTTGTATAGATTATCGGGTTTTCTACACATTGATATCGTAAAATATCAGCCGCGAGCCACAATGTGAACCTTTTTGGCGAGTGAGCGTAGCGAACAAGCTAAAAAGTTTCACATTGTGTCGAGCGGCTGATATTTTACGATATCTATACGAAGAAAACCCGATTATCTTTTTATCGTGCTATTACTGGTCGTTTCTTTCTCCCTAACACAGTTTTACGCTTGACAAAAGCAAGCTTGATAACGTCTCCTCTCGCATTGTGACGTCGCTGATAACTTATCCTCTCACATTGTGACGTCGCTGATAATGCCTGGTCTCGTTTTGAAGTCTTGATACGAGAATTACGGAGCAACAGAGCAAGGTGATATAGGCAGAGGGAAGGACGATAAAAAAGATTATCACGTGAACGCACTAGAGTTGATATTCGGAACACCTCTAAGTAACTCTAGGGTAAGGCCCTGACATAGCATAAAAAATAAAATATTCTCATGGGTTTGACGTCATTCAAGAGTTTCTCGAGTTTAACCATGGCTCGGTGAGGGTTGGAACCAGGGTACGAGGGGTTAACTCGAGTAGTTCCAGTAAAATCGTTTTGTTGAAACCGAGTTAGTAAAGTTAACTCGAGAGTTTCAAGTGAACTCGGCCATAAAGTGTATACCGAATTAAAATATTGTAAGAAATAAGAAAACAGGGACATCTGCGAAATCGGATTATGTGAGTTGGATTATGTTTATTATAAACAAGAAAGAAATCGTTAGATCTGTGTACCATACTTGTATATGTTCCAGTCAAACCTTCCTACTTTTGACATATGCAGCTTTATACAAATAGTTCAAAACGCTATGAATTCGAATCACTATGTCTCGCTTGTTTAAAAATATCAAGGAGAATGTTTATAATAAATATAATCCAACTCACATAATCCGATTTCCCGGGTGTCCCTGTTTTCTCATTTCTTGCAATATTTTAATTCGGGATACACTTTAGAAGATAAGTGGCGAATCTGGAAGACGTATATAGGTTGCACGCCCCCGACTCCACCTTTGGTTGCCAAAACTATATTGATTCATGTATTTAACGATTTTTTAAAGCAAAAAATAATCAAAATATTGTTCAACTCGGCGGTATGTAAAAGCTGTTCGAATCACGTCCACTTTGAAATAAACTGAATCCGTATATATTGTCAAAATATATTGACCAACGTCAGTGTACGATCATCATAACACAATGGCGACAGTACAGACCCGTTTTATTTTAGTAATGTTAACAAAATAATTATTATTGAATTTTGTCGATGACCTGAGACTATTATACTAATTTGTACATAGCAGTATAGTTACAATTAGTGATAAATAAATTTTATTTTAATGCATAGTAGTTGTAATTCATTCTATGTCGATTATGCATGCATACATTTGTTTTAATATCAACGTTTATCCTTTAGAAGATTTATTTTAACGATGATAGAAACGATTACATACATAGAATGATTAGATAACTTATAAAGGTGCCCATCCTTTTCTGCGAGAAAATCACATATCAATTGTGTGTTTCGATTTTTAAGACCGTAAATTTTAATTTCAAGTTTAAACATGTTCAACATATTTTCCCATAACTCATATAGAAAACGCATATTTAGAGAGCTTTAACCTCAATCTCCTGTTAAAAAATTTCGGAATGCAAAGTAAAATTAAAATATTTGTGTTCTATAAGAGTAGGAATTCAAGTGTTTGCTTATTATTTATTTGAATCTGAGACTCATATAAATAATAAGCCGTTGTTCGGTGAAAGAAGTTGTTTTCCAACGACCCACAAAACTCCTTTTCAACGTTGAAGTTAAATAATCAATTATAATGTAATGCGATTATGATTTTTTTTTATTTGACCAAACCGGGTTATGCATTGTGAAATCTATGACGAAACCGGGTGGTAAACATTGACGAAACCGACCAGTTGCATTTTGACATGACCCATTTCTTTCGTTCCATACACAGAAATACAAGTATTGAGATGCTCATAATGACTAGTTTTGCAATCTTCGTGTCAGTATCTATCTTCCCGTACCTTTCTTTTCGTACAATGTGAATAATTTAACGAGAATTTAAACAATTTCGAGGCAAGGTTCACTCAATTCGTCATTTTGACATGCAGTTTTACTTATTTCTCCGTTAATATAGAACAGTTGTAGAAAATATTGCATATCACAATAGAAAATAGTTGTTTATGTATATATATATGTAAACCTCAGATCTGTGTACGACCTCAAATCTGTGTCCGTTTCTCAAATCTATGCCCCATCGTGACGTCAATCGCTAATCTATGTCCATAAAAAAATTATTTGGCCTCAAATCTGTGGCCGATTTTTTATCATGACATCATTCACAAATCTATGTCCTTAAAAAATAATTTGGCCTCAAATCTGTGGCCGATTTTTAATCGTGACGTTTTTTTCTCAAATCTATGTCTGTTATTAAAGATAAGGCTTTAAAACTGTGTAATGTTTGAATTCTTTTTCAGCCATGCGCAAATTTATCCCCGTCTAATAATTTCGGCCTTATAGTTTTTTTTTATTAAGTCATTTCCCATAGTTCAATATTAATTTATTGGTATGTGTTCTCCCTGTGTGTACAAGAGCTCCAGTATAAGTAAATCTAGCTAGATTATTCCGCTTGTATTTAAACAGGGACTAAGAAACTCCCTGATTTAAAACATTGTTTTTTAAGTACGGTCTTGTGTATGATTTTTGTTTTATAAGTACGGTCTTGTATGATTTTTATTTAATAAAGTAATTTCTCAATGTTTGTAGTTAAAATCTTTACATGTGTGTGTTATTATTGTATGCCGTCTTCAATAATTAAACTACATATACTTTTTTTACTAAAAGGACAGTAAAGAATGACTATTTGTATGCAACTTCAGCGTACTTCAGTTGTCTCTATTTTTTTTCATATTGCTGTTAAATTGACATTCATACCACTTTATCTATCATATGTTACTTTAAATATCTATAAAATCATTCTGAATTGCTAAAAATAAAAGTTACGTGCTCTATATTTTTAATTAAAATATTTGTAAATCACAATAAAGCATATATCAATTGTTTGGTATTAGCTGATATCTATTTAGTTCAAATGTAAAACTTGTAATTATGTCTTTAATAACAAAAATCTTTCCCCGAAAAGAATCATTCTTTATGTTTCGGCAAATTCCTTCTCACCAGAAACTAGATGTAAACACTGCAGTCCCTTTGTTCATGGCTGGATTTGTTTTGAATTATAAATATTCCCAAAAAATAGGAGTAAGTAAAGATATCCCGATAATTGTCAGAAAACATTTCAAGAGAATAAATCTCTAGTTGACGTATTTGAAAATATTCCATCAGTCCACTATTCATAACAGATTTTCCTCCAGTTTTAAAAAACAAAATATAAAGCAATTTTAAACCATGTGTATTAATAGATAAAATGTTAACCTTGCTTTTGTCATGTAAACCACTTGTTCAAAGTTGTTCGGTGTGATTTAATGCTCCGTGTTAAAGGCCGTACTTACACCTGTAATTGTTAACTTTTCATTGTTTGCTTGATGACGTTTTGTTATGTTTTACGTCAATGAAAGGACATAGATTTGAGCCAAAAATGGCCATAGATTTGAGTAAATAAAGGACATAGATGTGAGACAATACAGGACATAGATTTGGAACGTCTATGACGAAATATTAAAAAGGACATAGATTTGGTGGAAGGACATAGATTTGAGGCCGGACATAGATTTGAGGCTTACATATATTCTTTGATATCATGAAAAAAATAAGAAAATAAGGAGAAATCTATCTTTCTTCTGTCTATTGATGTTCCGTCATTGTGCCCGATGTTAGATACAATCGAGTCCGAACAAATTTTGCCGGCGTGGTTTAGACACAGTGAAAGTGAAGATATGTAATAATATCTAAATGGTAATTTCCTTAATAAACCACTCTTGCAATATATACAAATACCGTTTGATAAGATAATGATGTTAGCGAATTTAACAAAGTTCAATATAAAACCGACTAGAAAGTTTATGTTCTTCGCATGATTGAAGGCCGTACAATTGCCATTAATTGCTGTGATCAAAACTTTGTTTACAGAGAAAGTGCAATTTCTAAGATAAGATGATTAATATCAAATACAATTTTGGAAAATATTGTCTCCTGTGGTAATTCTATTAAATAATGATTGGTAATGTTTACCTTCACATAATTTTCCTGAGTATCCCTTTTGACAAACACATATATAGCTGCCATTAACATTTAAGCATGATCCAGAATTTACACACGGACTACTGCTGCATGGTGTCACTGGAATAAATGTATAATATAGTACTTTTCACGTTCAAAATGGATTGTATTTTATTGATAACAGTTGACAGCATAGTAAATAAAACATAACTTATACTGCCGTATTCGTAGGTTTGGTTAACATAAAGAATATACATTATTATTAATACTGTCTTCATATCGTCAACAGATCTTGCTTAGTAAAAATGCCATTTAGTCGTTGCATTTTTCAAATTGTTTTAAACAACTATTCAAAATTATCATATATCTATTTAAGTTACATACTTACCTGAATAACGTATTATGCCCCTTTGAATGGCAATTTACTATTTATTTTCTCACGTTTATGAACTGTCTTTTCTGTTTGGTTCTATAAACCATCCTCAACATTTATATTCATGAAACCGTGTTCTCAAATTATGCCATATATTCTTCAGATATTTATAGATTATCGTTGGTCATCTCAACAAGATCATTTTTCTCGCTTGGGCCGGTACTGCGAAAGTAAGAAAAGCAATCGAGTGGAGATGACCAATGCAAATCTGTTAATCGCTTTTTTTTAAACAATGACGACGTTGTTAATTTCATTGACAACGTCAAGTGCGCCCTAGTATTTGTTCTATCATTATTGTTTCATATCACTCTACTGTTCTGAGAAAGAAATTAAGATCAACGTAAAACTTTGTGAAATAGCGATAAATAATTATGATCTTACCTTCACATAGTTTACCCGAATATCCCCCCGAACAATTACAACTGAAGCTGTCTCCTGATATAGAACATCTACCATCGTGAAGACAAGGCTGGTTACTACAAGGTGTAACTGCAGATAAAATTAAAAATCAAACTCCCCTGTAATTTAAATGATTCACTGGGTTTCGGTCTTTTTCATAGATTCTTGAAGCAAAATCGGATATATCAAACAATGTACTTCATATCACAGAAACAGGCAATATATGCCCTCAATTTAAGAACTAGTTCATATATTTTTTTAATCAGTCAATATGTGTTTTACATAAAAATAAGAGGTAAAAACATAGACTTTCACGTACTTTGAGAATCGCATGAATTCCGAAAAGGAGTTTTTTATTACGTTTTTTGTTGTTAAAAATTTGTCAAAAAGATAAACCACTCTCCCATGTTAACCATGTCATCAACATTTGTTTTCCATGTTTTCAATACATTTAGATTTATTTCCCTCAGTTGTAATTAGTTTCAGTGCTCAAGTAGTAAAATGGGCATTCAACTAAAAAACAAAAAAAACAGTTTTAATGTTTTATTAGCTTAGATAATGCCCAAATCATATAAGATCAACTGGTTAATTTACTTATGTTAAACTTAGTACTATTAATTGATATATCACTGTGTATATACATCGAAAATTCATAAATTAAAGTTTGATAGGTTCTACTGATTTACGTCCTTTTTGAAAAACTACAGGTAACGAAAATGAAACGGTTTGAACAACAGAACCGTCCACATAAAACAGCTATACCTTCACATGATGATCCAGAGAAACCCCTTCCACATGAACACTGACAGGTTGTTCCTAATATAGATTTTGTTCCTCCATTATTACAAGTAAAACCGTCACATGGATTAACTGTAAAATTATTTCAGATATTAAAGAGTGCATACTTGTATTTGAAATATTCAAATCGTTATATGAACTGTTTTAATGTTTGAATTCTAAAAAAAAAAAACTAACACACTAGTTTTCACTGAAGAATATATAGTCGAGGATATGTTTTACCTTGTTTTCTTATAATATATTCTTTCCACACGGTGTACATGATTTGTTAAATATACGATCAGGTCAATGAAAAACCTTGAAATGGTAAATTGACGCTTTTGTGTTTTGAACTCATTAATAAAAAAGCAAAGATTTGAAGGCTTCGAGTCGACAAAATATTTCAGATACGACAGGTGTTCAGTTGTATTGTTATCATGTGTATTGGCACATTAAAGGCCATCGTCACGTATCTGTCTAATACAAGACTAAACAATTGGTTATTTTGTTTCATATTCAATTAACTCCTTGCATAACACTTCCAGTTTTGAGTTACTCTGTCCAGAACTTTATTTTCATACAAATTGCAATTATCTTTTTAAAATGTTTCATCAATATCATTAAAATTAAACCAAGCCTTGCAATATGTTGTTATTTTATTATTAACTTTTATACAAACAGTGATAGTAATGATGAGTTATTTCTACCTTCACATATTTTGCCAGAGTATCCCAACGAACAAACACAACCATAGCTGCCATTAACATTTATGCATGATCCAGAATTTACACAAGGATTGCTGCTGCATGGTGTCACTGGAAAACAATTTAAAAACAACAACATTAAAATGTCGCATTTTGATAAACATCTACTTTATCAATCAAAAATAGAAAAAATCGATAGAATTTGAAAGTTATTTTTTCATTGTTATAGATTAATGATGGGTTTTCAAGCGAGAGGATGTTTATAAGCTACAAACTTATCAAAGGGCGATACGATTAGATGTGACAGAAAACATCCTCGAATTTTAATAACAGCGTATAATTAATTTATCACCATTTTTCCTATGACGTTGTTCGTGTTAACACGGACAACAGAACGTGCACCTTTATTTTTAGCGAGATGTTTCTATCCGAAGCGAAAAGCATAATATAGAACATTCTCACACTAAAGGATAAAAGCAAAATTACAAAAATGGCGATATTGTTGAAAATTATATCTCCATTTTATTACATTTCATCTTAAAAAAAGCTTGGTATTGTCAAAAATGAAATCTTGTTTACAATTAAGAATTTTCATTAGCATATATACTTTTCTAAACGAACCTTCACATGAGTTGCCCGAAAATCCCTTCGAGCAATTGCAGCTATAGCTGTTTTCCGATATAGAGCAACTACCATCATGAAAACAAGGCTGACTTGTGCAAGGTGTTACTGCAAATAATTTAAATAGTAAATTTCAGCCTCCTCTGTTGGTAAGATAATTTTTTTATTGGAAAATATTCGAAATATTACTCATATGATAACATGTATTAGGGAAATCGGAAAATTGGTGTATACCGTTCTGATACACCATATTTAAAAAAAAGTAAAATTAACTCGGTGGTTTAATATGGGCAAAAACAGCTATGCTCTTCAACTAAGTACTTAATTTTGCATATTATATTTGTTTCATAGCGTCACTGATACGTCTTTTGTGGACGAAACGCGCACCTGGTTTCAAATGTAATTACCTCAGTATCGTTAATGGGTATTTGCCTTTTTTACCGTTTTTCAACATGTCCAATTCTCGTAAACTGATTAATATGTTACCTCCTATACATTTTTGGGATTATAAGTGTTTGAAAGCGTACACCTGGATACCTTTGTATTTAACATTCGGTAGGTTGACGCGTTTTAAATTAAAACACGGTTAATAGTAGTGTAACGGCTCTATATAAAACACAGCATGTCAGTGAAAAAAACCATGAAACGTTTCGCGTGGTAAATAGCACTTTGAAACTATTAACATCACCTTATCTTAAAAGGACGTATTCAATTGTTTTTCTTTTATTCCACATATGCTATTAATTTTAATCAACTGAAGTTGGTTGTATCGCCACATGTGGAGCAGGGTTTGCTTACCCTCCCGGAGCACCTGAGATCACCCCTAGTTTTTGGTGGGGTTAGTGTTGCTTACTTTTTAGTTTTCTATGTTGTGTACTATTGTTTGTATGTTTGTCATTTTCATTTTTAGCCATGGCGTTGTCAGTTTATTTTCGATTTATGAGTTTGACTGTCCCTCTGGTATCTTTCGTCCCTCTTTTAAGGAAAGATGAGTATACTGCATTATGTTAAGATACGCTCAATATTCATTTCTATAACTTCTAAACGTACTATTATGGTTAATACGATAACTTTAAGATCATTGCTTGTCATCCCGATGAGTTTAAAATTTATTTAAGAAATAATTCATGGGGGCTTGAATATATCGTGATTTTACCACGGGTTGGCCCTTTATGACAAATATTTTACCCCTGAGCGATAGCGAGGGGTAAAATATCGGCATAAAGGGACAACCCGTGGTAAAATCTAGATATATTCAAGCCCCCGTGAATTATTTCGATTCTGATAGGACACATACGGCAATTCTTTTGGATCGAAGCGCTCTAGGTGTAGGCAAATATTTGCCGTTACCATAAATAAACGCACTAATAAACTAGCGTAAAAGAACGGAGCAAACTGCATTAGTGACATGCTTAAACTATTTAAAATAATGTATTTAGACAGTTTTGGATGAATTTGAATGATAATTTATTTATATGTCTTATATGATGTACAATAAAGGGCTTTTGCCACATTTTAGCATCATTTGTGTATGTTTCCTTGTGATGATTTTCGGATTCACAAGCGTGTATTTTCCCGTAAAATGCTTACATTCTAACGTCATTGTTCTATGACGTCGGGTATCTCATTCATAAAAAAGCATATGACGTGGGAGTACAATTGGAACAGCACTGGCAATATATTCATATTTTACCACGGGTGTGTACTCAAAGCGTTTGAAGGACGTCATGTTAGAATTATCGGTAATCGTTATGAATAGTGGTTGGGTTGATATGTTATACTGGTTGAGACATTTTTCATATATAACGGAATAACACTTGATTCAATAATTGGCAACAAAAGAGTCCACAGACAAAACAACATACCTTCACATGATGATCCAGAGAAGCCACTTCTACATTTACACTGACAAGCTGTTCCCGAAACAGATTTTGTTCCTCCATTATCGCAAAGAAAACCAGCACATGGATCAACTGTAAAATGATTAAAGATATATATCAAGGTGTTCAACCCCAAATGGAATAACATTCTTACCACTCATTTCTGTTTTTTTTATAGTAAAGAGTTTAAAATTCAAATAAATAAGATTTCGTATTAACTGATATCCAAACTGTATTTATTGCTATCATTCGATCATCTTGTATAATATAACTTATATCAAAAAGAATTTAGATATATTTTGTTTTCTATTTATAAAAAACATAATAATACTGAAATTCGAGGAAAATTCCCTATTCAAATGGCAAAACCAAAAGCTCAAACACATCAAACAAAAAGATAACAACCGTCATATTCCTGACTTGAAACAGGTATTTTCTTATGTAAACAATATTGGATTGAACCTGGTTTATAGCTAGCTAAACCTCTCACTAGTATGACAGTCACATTAAACTGAATATAATGAAAATAATATGATCAGTATTTGTACCTTGACATAAATTGCCAGAGTATCCTTTAGGACAAACACATAGATAGCTGCCATTTACTTTTAAGCATAACCCCGAATTCACACACGGACTACTGCTGCATGGTGTCACTGAAGCAAGAGAGAAAAAGAACCACAATATAATTGTATCGCATAGTTTATAACACGTTCATATATATCCATCTTATTTATAATAACAACTTTACCGCAAAAAAACCCACCTTAATTCATGATCTATTCAAAGATATAGGAATCCAAACAAACATAATATTTATTATGTTTAGATCGATATTAGTACAGTCATTCTATTGAAAATACAACCCGCTCATGAAAAAGACCATATATTCTTATATTTTTTGCACTTTTCAAACTGCTTGAAAACAGATATCCCAAAAGTCTCTATATACTTTGTTTACGGTTTATACTTACCGGAATAACGTATAATGCACTTGTAGTGGGCGAAGTAATATTTTATTTTTAACAATAATAAATAAACACATCATAGATGAACTATCTTTCCCGTATCCTTCATCAACAATTAAAATTGCTATCAAGTACAAAAATTGCTGCTAAAAAAATAAAAAATGAAATAGTGTTTTCAAGTAGTGCCATGTAAACAGAAGATGTTGATTGCCAATGACACAACGCTCCATTAGTGAACGCATGACAAAGCAATTAACAACTATATGTCACCGTAAGGCATTCAACAATGAGCTAAGCCCATACCTCATAGTCAGCCATGTGTGTTTCAAATATGTTATTACTCACCTTCACATAATTTGCCCGAATATCCCTTGGAACAATTACAACTGAAACTGTGTCCTGAGATAGAGCAACTACCATCATTTAAACACGGCTGGTTACTACATGGCGTTACTACAGAAAACAATGAAATTAAATCATGTAGTAGAAGTTGCTAATCAAGTAAGAGGTACATATACACTGAGATAATTGCATGAAATCCAACAGTAGTTTTTATCATGTTTAATGTTTGAACCTTAGGAAGAAGATAAGCAATCATCGTTCGTAAACCATGCTTTCTACATATTATAATTTAATTTACACTAATTTAAATTTGTTTTCTCTCATAGGGATTTCTCTTAGTTCAATTGCTTGAACTAGTAAAATAAGTATCGGACTAGATGCAGATGTATCATATAAACACAATGTCGTATTCAAATTATGTCCATTGAAATTTAAATTAACTAGTTGATATTCTGATATTAAAGTACGGCTATGAATCGGTTATATGGTTATATTTTTGTTTTACAATTTACAAATTATAGTTAGGTCTATCATATGGATCGAAGGCGTCAGTTAATAATTGTATTATGAAAATGAAAGCAACTTGAATTAACATACATGCCCACATTAAAAAGTTATAAATACCTTCACATGATGATCCAGAGAAGCCACGTCTACAAGAACACTGACAAGTTCTTCCTGATATAGTTTTTGTTCCTCCATTATCACAAGGAACACCATCACAAGGATCAACTGAGAAATTGATTGAGATATATATCAGGGTGTTTAACCTCAAATGCAATAACATTTTTACCACTCATTTCTGTTTTTTATTGTAAAGAGTTTAAAATTCAAATAAATAAGATTTCATATTAACTGAGATCAAAACTGTTTTTATCTTTCGATTATCTACTATAATATAACTTATATTTCATTTTGATATATTTTGTTTTCTATGCTTTTTCTATATGTAAATAAATCCCAACAGTACTGAACTCCGAGGAAAAATCCCTATTCAAATGGTAAAACCAAAACCTCAAACACATCAAACGAATGGATAACAACTGCCATTTTCCTGACTTGGTACAGGCATTTTTTTATGTTGACAATGGTGAATTGCACCTGGTTTTATAGGTAGCTAAACCTCTCACTAGTATAACAGTCGCATCAAACTGAATATAATGAAAATAATATGATCAGTAATTTGTACCTTGACACAAATTGCCAGAGTATCCTTTAGGACAAACACATATATAGCTGCCATTTACATTTAAGCATAATCCTGAATTCACACACGGACTACTGCTGCATGGTGTCACTGAAACAAGAGAGAAAAAGAAAACCACAATATAATTGTATCGCGTAGTTTATTTTACGTTCATATATATCCATCTTATTTATAATAACAATTTTACCGCAAAAAAAACAAAAACAACATAAATTATGATCTATGAAAAGATTGAGGAATCCAAAATAATATCATATGTATTATTTTTAGATCAATATTGTTACAGTAGTCCTGTTCACAATATAATCCGCTCATGAAAAAGACCATACATTCTTTAAAATAGGTTTGCATTTTTCAAACTGCTTGAAAACAGCTATTCAAAAGTCCTTATGTACTTCGTTTACGGTTCATACTTACCTGAATAACGTATAACGAACCTGTAGTGGGCGATTTGATATTTTATTTTTAACAAGAAGAAATAAACCAATCCCTTTTCCTTCATCAGGAAATAAAATTGCTATCAAGTACAAAAATTGCTTCTAAAAAATTAAACAGGGTTTTCAAATAGTATCATATCAAAAAGAAGACGTTGATTTCCAATGAGACAACTATCTACAAGTGAACACATGACACAGCAATTAACAACTATAGGTAACCGTAAGGCATTCAGCAATGAGCAAAGCCCATACCACGTAGTCAGCCATGTGTTCTTCAAATATGTTATAACTCACCTTCACATGATTTGCCAGAATATCCCTTTGAACAATTACAACTGAAACTGTGTTCTGAGATAGAGCAATTACCATCATTTAAACAAGGCTGGTTACTACATGGCGTTACTGCGGAAAACAATCAAATTAAATCATGTAAAAAGTTGCAAACCAATTAAGAGGAACATACAAACTAAGAGAAATGTATGAACTCCAACAGTATCTTGTATCATGTTTAATTTGTGACACTTTAGGAAAAAGATAAGCAATCATCTTTCGTAAACCATGCTTTTTACATTTTAAATTTTAGATTTCACTTATTCAAATTTGGTTTCTCTTATAGGGATTTTTCTTAGTTGCATTGCTTGAACTAGTACAATGGGTATTTGACTAGATGGAGATGTATCATAAAAACATAATGCCATATTCAAATTATATCAATTTACATGTCGATTTACTACTTAATTTGCTAGTATAAAAGTAAGGCTGTGAATTGATTATTTGTCACTGTAATTGTACTTTATCAATGTTTATATACATCATCAATTTATAAATGGTAGTTTGGTCTATAATATGGATTGACAGGGTTTGTAGATAATTGTATTTAACGAAAATGAAATGAAAGCAACTTGCATTAACATAAACGCCCACATTAAAAAGCCACAAATACCTTCACATGATGATCCAGAGAAGCCACTTCTACAAGAACACTGACAAGTTCTTCCTGATATAGTTTTTGTTCCTCCATTATCACAAGGAACACCATCACAAGGATCAACTGCGAAATTGATTGAGATATATATCAGGGTGTTCAACCCCCCAAATGCAATAACATTCTTACCACTCATTTCTGGTTTTTTTTTTTATTGTAAAGAGTTTAAAATTCAAATAAAATAAGATTTTGTATTAACCATGTTAACTGAGATCAAAACTGTTTTTATTGTTTTCTTTCGATTATCTACTATAATATAACTGATATCAAAATGAGTTTTGATATATTTTGTTTTCTATGCTATTTCTATATGTAAATAAATCACAACAGTACTGAACTCCGAGGAAAAATCCCTATTTAAATGGTAAAACCAAAACCTCAAACACATCAAATGAATGGATAACAACTGTCATTTTCCTGACTTGGTACAGGTATTTTCTTATGTTGACAATGGTGAATTGCACCTGATTTTATAGCTAGCTAAACCTCTCACTAGTATAACAGTCGTATCAAACTGAATATAATGACAATAATATGATCAGTAATTTGTACCTTGACACAAATTGCCAGAGTATCCTTTAGGACAAACACATAGATAGCTGCCATTTACATTTAAGCATGATCCGGAATTCACACACGGACTACTGCTGCATGGTGTCACTAAAGCAAGAGAGAAAAAGAAAACCACAATATAATTGTATCGCGTAGTTTATTTTACGTTCATGTATATCCATCTTATTTATAATAACAATTTTACCGCAAAAAAACAAAAACAACATAAATTATGATCTATTCAAAGATTTAGGAATCCAAAATAATATATGTATTATGTTTAGATCGATATTGTTACAGTAGCCATGTTGACAATAAAACCCGATCATGAAAAAGACCATACATTCTTTAAAATATGTTTGCACTTTCTTTTCAAACTGCTTGAAAACAGCTATTCAAAAGAGTCCTTATGTACTTCGTTTACGGTTCATACTTGCCTGAATAACGTATAACGCGCCTGTAGTGGGCGATTTGATATTTTATTTTTAACAAGAAGAAATAAACCAATCCTTTTCCTTCATCATGAAATAAAATTGCTATCAAGTACAAAAATTGCTTCTAAAAAATTAAACAGTGTTTTCAAATAGTATCATATGAAAAATAAGACGTAGATTTCCAATGAGACAACTCTCTACAAATGAACACATGACACAGCAATTAACAACTATAGGTGACCGTAAGGCATTCAACAATGAGCAAAGCCCGTACCACGTAGTCAGCCATGTGTTCTCGAAATGTATTATAACTCACCTTCACATGCTTTGCCAGAATATCCCTTTGAACAATTACAACTGAAACTGTGTCCTGAGATAGAGCAACTACCATCATTTAAACAAGGCTGGTTACTACATGGCGTTACTGCAGAAAACAATCATATTAAATCATGTAAAAAGTTGCCAATCAATTAAGAGGAACATACAAACTAAGAGAAATGTATGAACTCTAACAGTATCTTGTATCATGTTTAATGTGTGACACTTTAAGAAAAAGATAAGCAATCATCTTTCGTAAACCATGTTTTTTACATTTTAAATTTTAGATTTCACTTATTCAAATTTGGTTTCTCTTACAAGGAGTTTTCTTAGTTGCATTGCTTGAACTAGTACAATGGGTATTTGACTAGATGCAGATGTATCATAAAAACATAATGCCATATTCAAATTATATCAATTTACATGTCGATTTACTAGTTAATTTGCTAGTATAAAAGTAAGGCTGTGAATTGATTATTTGTCACTGTAATTGTACTTTATCAATGTTTATATACATCATCAATTTATAAATGGTAGTTTGGTCTATAATATGGATTGATAGGGTTTGTAGATAATTGTTTTAACGAAAATGAAATGAAAGCAACTTTGAGTAACAGAAACGCCCACATAAAATAATCAAAAATACCTTCACATGATGATCCAGAGAAGCCACTTCTACAAGTACATTGACATGCTGTTCCCGAAACAGATTTTGTTCCTCCATTATCGCATGGAAAACCAGCACATGGATCAACTGTAAAATTAAGTTTCTTAGGATCGATTACACTCAAACAAAACAAATTTTGCATACCGTACATGTTCATATATTAAATTTTAGTAATATATATTCTTTCGTGTGCTCTTTTCGTGTCAATCAAGTGCTCCAACATTTTAATATTAGTATTTTAATTTTATCTTGCCCATAACAAGATTTCAGTGCGACAGGTTTTACATGTACGCCGCACACGATCAATTTGTAGTGCTGATAGTAGGAACTCTCTTATTTGAGCTAAAATATCTACTATTTTGACTTCTTTAAAGCAGCAAAAGGCTGAATGGAGCAAATACAAAATTTCAATCCTGGTATCTATGATGAGTTTATAGAATTATCATTTAAAAACCCAGGGCTAACAATTCAAAACCAAATATTGTTAAGATAAGTTCTTTGTGGTGCCCGGTGTGCGCAAATTTGTAAAATAAATCTTAGATCAGACCAGATAAAGCTAAAATAGCAAAAATCAAAAGCTCAAACATATCAAATCAATGGAAAACAACTGAAAGTGTTTGAAATTTTAAATGTCTGTTTCTGTGATTTAAATTTTGAACTTTTGAACTTTCAGGATAAAGAGCAAACACTTGTAGGCTAGAAGTCGGTTATATTACCTTCACATGTTTTTCCTGTATATCCCATTGAACAAACACATGCGTAGCTGCTATTATCATTATAACATGAACCTGAATTTAAACAAGGGTTACTGCTGCATGGTGTCACTGGAACGAAGTTATATCATAAAATATTACATGATACAGGTACAATGTTCACATTTTATATTAATTATGATGTTATTACCAGAACAACCGATGCAGTTCATTTTGACAAATATGAATCACATAGAGTTGGTACGAAGATCGTTTGACTAAGGGGAAAATTATATGATCGAGATTTAGCGACAAACTCTATTTCTCAAATTTTCGTGTTTTTTTCACATTCCTTGAGCGTTGAGGGAAAACATATTTCTCCTCACAAGTGAAATATCTGTTCTCGGTAAAAGATTGGTCGAAATTTAATTATGACATTACATGTTTGTTAATTTCTTCTGAATTTTCTATTGTGAGGTCCTGAGAAAAGGCGACCATGCATCATGACGTCACATGTAAAGAACACAACTTTCTGCACGTCTTTGAAAAGGAAGGATATAAATCCTTAGAGAAACATATTCCACAACTATAACTCGTGTATTACGATATTTCTCCATTCTCAATAGTTAAATTGAAATAATGGAAAAAAACTCGGCAAGCCTCGCGCTTTAAATATTAAAATTAAATGTCTCGAGTCGGAAAATATCGTAACACACATGTTGTAATGATGGAATCTATATATAGACCACATTCAAATTTTTTTCTCACCTTTGACATTTTGTCCTCCAAAAAAAACTTTCGAGTAAAAATACTTGTAGGTCATGGTGCCTGAACAACACAATGACTATCTATACAAAACCATTGACGAAATGCTTATATGATAGCAACAAACGAGAAGTACCAAGTTACAGGCTCCTCACTTAGGACACGCCCACATAGACTGTGGCTTAGTGTAACATCTTTTCTCCCTCTAGCGACAGTTAAGTATCAGCACGGAATGATAACAAGCTATAACAAAACAAACTATGTCTTCAATTAAAATTAAATTTAATACTTACCCACACATGATTTGCCAGAATATCCCGCTTGACAGTCACAATTATAGCTTTCTCCATATATAGAACAGTTACCACCATGCAAACAAGGCTGATTGCTGCAAGGTGTTACTGCAAATAGGAAAAATATCGGCTGTTGTTTGCTCTGTGGTCGGGTTGTTGTCTCTTTGACACATTCCCCATATCCATTCTCAATTTTATTGTTTGATTCCCTTGTTGCTTACATATTACAGCCGATTTCAATGAGTGTGTAGGCAAAAATAGTATCTTTGTCTAGCTTGCTTGCTAGCTGAACCGTGAAGTAATTGTTAGGTTAGATAAACTATCCTCTTTAAAGAGTAGACTAGTCCGACAGATAACCAATCTATCAGTCTGTAGGAGTAGGCTTCTTCGAAAGGAGGGTAGTATACCTTAAAAAGTTACCTAGCAATGATTTCACGGTTTAGCTTGCAAGCAAGGTACCCAAAGTTATTACCTTTAGCTATATACTCATTGAAATCGGCTGAAATGTAAAATTAAATATTCGAGCCATGTTGATACAATTCAGTATTATTAGCAATCAAACATTTTTACATCATTATTCTTTGATATTAAATGTATCATTAAGTTAACGATCTTGTATCGAACAGGTTACAAACTTGAAATTTATATATGTATATTTACTGATAAAACTCATGCTCATACAAAGGTATATAGCGAAAAATCACTCAATTAAACAGTCGTGAACTTTCATTATATGTTACAAAATTACAGCAAAACAACTAAATTGATATACAATTTGTGGCATTTAAGTTATTTAACCCTTTTCTAACGTTTTATTCATCAAATTAAATTTCCTTTCAGTAAAAAATCTTTAGTAGTTTTTTTTACATCTAAAAGTGAATTTGATAACAGACATGTTGTTTATTTCCCTTAGCTTATATAGAATTAAAATATAGACAAGTTCATGTAACCTATCAACCTCTTTAGAATGTACACATGACACTATAAAACAAATGACTAGTTTATGTGTCAAGCTGCATTTGATTTTACTACATACATCGTCCATGGAACTATTGCTATTTTTTCCCTGCGATTTTGAACTTCTTTACAAAATTATTTACAACAACAATTGAATAACAACAGATCATGAACCCATGCAAAATACTAATTACCTTGACATGTTGATCCATAGAAGCCACCACTACACGTGCACTGACAGGTTGTTCCCGATACAGATTTTGTACCTCCATTTTTACAAGAAAAACCTTTACATGGGTCATCTGTGAAATTGATTTTAATTTAAAATACAAAAGATGATCATGATAATGAATGTGGTTAGGTATGGTGTGTCACCGTGATTGACGAAATTTGAACGTTAGAAAGCTAATGTTGCCATTAATGAACGTGCCAGTTTACAAGCAAAGAATCTACTGAAAGATATGTCATTCTACTCGAATACATTATTCTTATTTCGAGGCAATATATCTATACAATATCTGCTTACCGGAGACAATACACATGGTTTGACCAGGTTGATATAGATTAAAAACACGAAAAAGGTTTGTGTAGGCTATAACATAACATTAATGGTACCAATTGGTCTGCAACATCAATTGCCTTAATCGACAATAAATATCTCTTTCTTGATGCTCGACTTTAACGTATTTTAAAATCCTACCTTATCAAAAGAAACAAGAGACGATGAACCATAAAAGATTAAAACTATTTAAATTGGGCAATGAACCAGTACTTTGCATGAGGAAGATATATTCGTGAATTCAAAATACTTTTCCAATTTTGTAACATCAAATTTCAAAATAACACAAATATCCTTATTTTTATGCTTATAAATTTTTTCCACATTGACGTATCGATGATTTACAGAAGTATATCATTTATACAATTTTAATTTAAGATGAAAAGATATGCAGAAAATTCCAAAGGAATATTCAAACTAATTCGTCGAAAACAAACTGACAAGGCCTTGACCAAAAATAAATCAACAAAAACATACAATCTACCTAAAAAGATATTAAAAACTAAAGACTGAGCTACACAACTCAACCAAAAAGAGGGATAATCTCTCGTACAACGGAAGGGTTCTGCAGATCCTTCTAAAATTGTGACCTCTAGTGTGGTCATTAATAAATATATATTGATAAGTTATATACGAGCCATCATGCAATAGCCGACTGATAATTAGATCTTACTATCAATAAGGCATCCCAAAATTAAGTAGCCATTGGTGATGAGAATTTTCTTACCCTGAAACTTGATCGAATTTGAAAATGTAAACGTTTTTGAATTTTGTGTTAGTTGTACTGAACGCTTAAGAAATACTATTCTGTACATGATACCTTCACATAGCTTGCCAGAATACCCCTTGGGACAAACACAAATGTAGCTTCCATCAGCAGTTAAACATGTTCCAGAATTTACACAAGGAGTACTGCTGCATGGTGTAACTGAAACAAAAAATTTAAAGATAAACGACTTTATGAAGCGGTTAATTCGCATGGTGATACATGATAGCAGTAGACACTGACTCTGTTAGACAATATAATACGGTATGCATGGTTTCTGCTAGATCTCATATTGGATTCAATCTTGTTTTGTTTGTTGTCCTGACTTTTCATCTCATTCCATTTATCAGATTAAAAGATAGTAAATACAAACAATATATTTTATTTTTTTAAATTTCATTTATTTTTCTATTTTTTTTCAATGTATTTATGGTTAATTTGTTCTTGTGTTAACATGCATTAAATAGTTGTCACTGGATATTCAGCTATAAACATTCAACCAATTAGGCATTGTGTACACTTATATTGAATATATCCTATAGATATAGGAAGATATGGTATGAGTTCCAATGTAACAATCTCCATCCAAGTCACAATTTATAAAAGTAGACCATTATAGGTCAAGGTACGGTCTTAATCACGGAGCATTGTCTCACACCGAACAACAAGCTATGCAGGGCCCCAAAATTACTAGGGTAAACCATTCAAACGGGAAAACCAACGTTCTAATCTATATTAAAAAGAAAACTGTTAGTTGCTCGATATGACCATTATAACGTACACAGTTCAGTATTTTTTACAATCAATATTATTTTGAAAAATATCAATAAAAGATGCAGTCATGTCTTTTTACAGTTAACTTTATTAAGGGCATTTATCCATCTTATAAAATATTCTTAAAATTTGCAAGATTATCCACAAATTTTATGCCATAGTCACTGTCTTGTTTTATCTTTTAAATTGTTGTTTCCAATTGCAGTTACCTTCACATAGTTTGCCTGAGTATCCATCTGAACAATTACAATTGAAGCTGTTTTGTGAAGTTGAACAACTGCCACCATGAAGACAAGGTTGACTGGTACAAGGTGTTACTGAAAACAAATAACACAAAACAAGTCAGACAATTTTGCAAATCTGTTAGTTTTTTTTCAATATGAATGTTTTAATTTTTAGAATTTTCTTATATTTTCTTGTCCGTCTGGACGATAGTCACATTTTTCTATGTTGATAAATTAAAAATTGATTACAAAAACCAAATGTTCCAACGCCTATATGCAAATTTTACCCTACATGTAACTGACTATCATTAATAGGTCAAGTTTGTCCATAAAGAAATTCGACTATTGTTGTTTTGTTACAGCAATGGCTTTTGCATTTTTATTCAAATGCATTCCTGCTGAAGGTTAATACAAAAAATAACGCTTTGGACAATTTGAAAACCAAGCTACAAAACGTTTTATCAAGATATGATTTATCTGTCACTTTTCGATACGAATATGGCTATTTTGTATCAAGTCAATTATGGTTGTCAGTACGAAATTTCTACGAATGCAAATCTGTTCAGGTGTTTTTAGTGATGTCCCTGAAAAATTATGCACACATTTGGAATTTTCCTCATATATTTGAAATACAAAAGTGCCATGAACATGATAAAATACCAAGATACTTCCATCATTTGGTTATGCAAAGTCCTACTCATTGGTTAACAATTTAGATATTAATATAAAACCAATATTTTTTATGTTTGTCTAGTATATTTGTGGCTTAATTATTCTCTAGATATAAATTCAATAGATGCATCAATGTAATCCCAGTTTTTGGTGAGTTTTCGTGTTGCTAAGTCTTTGGTTTTCTATGTTGTTTCTTCTGTTCAATTATTTGTCTGTTTGTCTTTTTTGTTTTAGCCATGGCGTTGTCAGTTTATTTTCGATGTACGAGTTTTGACTGTTCCTCTGATATATTTGTCCCTCTTTTAAGTAAAATATCAAGGAGAACATCTTAATAACATAAAGGAGAATAAGCATTAGCATATTATATTTTTAGCACTTAGTCAAATGCACTTATTCCAAAATGTATAGTAAGTATTTTGCTTTGTTGAAAATGCTATTTCTAGGAAAAGAAAAGGAAAGAGATATATTAATTGATTTATATTCTCTCAGTTTCATATGTATAGAAATATATTTCTTTTGAAAAAATAGAAACATACCAACGGAACATTTATTAGTGTTAGCATGACCAGTATGAAGGGGTGTCTCCCCAAAAAAAAAAAAAAAAAATCTTTCCCCAGTCCCAATAAAGATTCAGCCAAAATTCCCGCAATAAAAAAATTGTATTCCGAAAAAAATCCTTCCCTCCTTCATTAGCGAATAAGCATTCTAATGACTACTGTTATCAATTTTTGAAGGATTTACCTTCGCATAACTTGCCGGAAAACCCTTTTGGCAACTGCAATTGAATACGTTCCCCGTTATAGAACAGTTACCACCATTTAAACAAAGTTTACTGCTGCAAGGTGTTACTACAATTGAAAAAATAAGAGAATCAGATTTTTATAATCCGAAAAGATGAACAAATATTGTTAAAAATTAAAAATTATTCAATAATTGTAATAATGACAAATTGTGACTGAATATATGGATTTGATCATTACAATGCATAAAATAGCGATGTTATATCACGTATGTCAATTTCGAAATGCATACTCAATTATTGAATAATAACAAATATCGTTTCTATAGTGAAGTGTCGAGATTTAATCATTGTAAACTTTGTCACTAACTAATTTTGATTATGAAAATCATCAGACTTTCATTATTTTTGTTACTTCAGAAGTCTGCTGTGCATATTAATAGTTATCTTGATTATGTAATATAAAATCAAGGTTACAATAGTTATCAAAGGTACCAGGGTTATAGTTTTAATACGCCAGACGTGCGTTCGTCTACATAAGACTCATCAGAGACGCTGATATCAAAATAATTATAAAGCCAAACAATTACAAAGTTGAAAAGCATTTAGGACCCGAAATTCCAAAAGGTTGTACCAAATACGGCTAAGGTAAATCTATTTCTGGGATAAAAAAAATGCTTAGTTTTTCGAAAATATAAAAGTTTTGTAACCAGGAAATTTAAAAATTACCGTGTAATTGATATTCATGTCAACACCGAATGCTGACTACTGGGCTGGTGATTTCCCCCGGGGAGGAAACGTCCACCAGCAGTGGCATCGACCCAGTGGTGTAAATAGTTATCAAAGGTATATTTTAATACGCCAGACGCGCGTTTCGTCTACACAAGACTCATCAGTGACGCTCAGATCAAAATAGTGATAAAGCCACACAATTAAAAAGTTGAAGAGCATTGAGGACCCAAAATTCCCAAAGGTTGTGTCAAATACGGTTAAGGTAATCTATTCCTGGAATAAGAAAATCCTTAGTTTTTGCCTTTACAGAAATTAGTCACAGAGCGATAGTAGATATGTCTATACCCGTCTTAGTTCTAGTTTCTGCAATGACCTCATCGCAATGTTGCATATATATGTTTATGTGCCATTTTGATTTTGCTGAACAGCAAGTACAATTAATGTTACAAAATGTCTATATTGTACCTTCACATGTCTTGCCAGAATATCCTTCAGGGCAAGAACATACATAACTTCCATTCGCATTAAAGCATGTTCCTTGATGTTCACAGGATGACTACTGCAAGGTGTGACTGTAAAAAAAAACCCATGAAATTACACATTTCATTGTATTATGAAAACTACTATTACTGCATATTAGAAATATTCAATTGATCATAGCAGTTAAACTTGATTTTTTATAATGAAAAACAATCATATATTGTGGATTCATATACTATTTTGGGATACAAATTTCGGTACGGTTTTCTTTGTTCGAAAAAGATGTTTGTTAGAAAAAAAAACCACTTTTGCAAGTCAAATATGAAGACAATGGAATTGTTACTTAATCGAAAAAAGTTGGTACTAACATACATTTATTCACAGTAGTTTGAAGTTGAAAATTTGAAGATATTATAACACGAATTTTGTTTCCTTGGAATCAGTATTTAATCTAAAATCTGACAAAAAGCAATATAGAGAATGATGCTGGCAATGGAACATATGTAGATGATCTGTAGATGATTAATGAACCTACTGTACCGACCTGTATGATCATATCTCTCTCTATCTCTCTCTGAGAGTGTATTGGCATCATGTGCATGTATTCTACTTTGTTGCTTGTTTTTTACATAGCCTTACAATAATGTATAATACTTCATAATTGAGATTGAGTATTCAAATACAATTAAATGCTTTTATAGCTATTGCATTTAAAATGTTGATTTGAATTTCAAGCTAAACAATTAATTGTCTGAAATAATTTTAGTCATGCCAATTATGAATTCGACGGTAAATTATAGTTGACACATAAAGAGTACTGTATATATGTGCTTTAGGATATTTCAATAACTTTTTAATACCTACACAGATATTCACTGAATATCCCGTATAAGATATTGCCAATTAGAGCCCTAGGTTACTTCATTTAAAAGTACATAAAAAAAATCTATATATTTGTATTAGTCTCAAGTAAGTATTTAAGCTGACCAAATGATATTTAGATTGGTTTCACTATTGTTTTATCTTATAAGTTATGTCTATGTCGATCGGTAAGATTACGTTGTTTATTTTGTTATATTGAATTCTATTAAATGTAAACCGTGTTTAAATGATTTAATACTGCGCAATTTAATAACAATATTAATAATAACCTTCACATGATGATCCAGAGAAGCCCCTCCTACATGTACACTGACAGGTTGTTCGTGATATAGTTTTCGTTCCTCCATTATCACAAGAAACACCGTCACACGGGTCAACTGTCAACAAATATTTAAAGACAACTAAACAACATTCACATTCAAATTTCAACAACAAAAAACACAACCCGAAATACTTTCACCGAACAAGTCGACTTCTAGAGATTTAATAACATATTGGGTCATTTTCATCTTCAATCCTTCCAATGATCAATTTCCAAGCACCAACTGAAAATAACTTTTCTACCAAGGAGTTCTCTCTGACATGGTCAATGAATATTTAAAATACTTATTTTTTTGCCCCATATAAATGACAATTTGATTCTTAGGATTCCACTATAAGTGTAAAGATTTGATAATCGATACTTTAAACTCTCGTTTTCCTTTCTCATAACATTGTTATTTCTAAAAATTTCTAAATGAGAGCAAACAAAAAATGACGTATTCAATGTGGCCTAGGTTGCCAATGACAGTACATTTTGAAAATTAGGATTCATAAACTGTCATTCAATATATGATTTAGACCTAAAAGTTGGATTCAAACATATAACATTTGTATCAATACTATGCCATGCGAATTGTACCTTCACATCGTTTCCCAGAATAGCCTATTGGACAATCACAAACAAAGCTTCCCATTTGCATTTACACAATTTCCAGAATTTGTACATGGACTACTGCTGCATGGTGTCACTGAAAAAAAAAAACAGTCAAAAAGAATATGTCCTAAATGAACTAAACTATTTATTACAGAAACTAACCTATCAACTGCTATATCAAACATTCTTCAGTCATTCAGATGAAATCAATTTCACAAACTTCATCGTCAGATTTTTTTTTACTTTTTTATTAAAATTTAAAAACGCTGCTAATTTAATTTACTTGAATAAAAAAAAAATTTTTACTTAAAACAATTTTAAATTTTATTGTTTTTTAAAAAAAATTCTGATTTTAAAAATTCAATTTCAATAAAAATTAAAACCCGAATTTTCTTCCCTCATCCCTTTTAATTTTAGATTAAATTAAAATTTCAAAAAAATTAAAAACTAAAAAACCCTTTAAATTAAAAAATTTTTTATTTACAAGTTTTAAAATTTTTTTAAAAAAAGGGTTTTGGGCTTTTAATTAAATTATTCCCAAGTCAGAAAAAATTTTTTCCCCATTTTTGCTTTTAAATTGTTTTTCACGGTTTTTTTTAACTTTCCATTTTCAAGTTTTGGCAGTCAAGCAATAATTGGTTTTTTTGGGTTATTTATTTTTGAAAAAAGATTTGGAAAAAAATTTTTTTTTTTAGGTTTTCCCCAGGTTTTAAAAAAAATGGCCAAAATTTTATTTGGTTTTTTAAAGGGGGGTTTTTACAACCTTTTTTTAAAAAATTTTAAAATTTTTCCGACTTTAAGAAACTTTTTTTTTAAATTTTGATTATCCCTTTAAAGTTTTTTAAAAAATTGACATTTTTAAAATGTTGAATGAGGCATATGGGGAGTCGAGAATAAAACAAAATTGTCCACAAAAATTAAAAAATGGTTCGGGTTTCCCCAAATTAAAAAAATGAATCATCTGTTAACATTTTTTTTGTTTTTTAATTTATTTTCCCGTCAAAAAATTTTTAATAAACTTTCATTTTTTTCATCTTTTTTTTAAACGTCAGGTAAACTTCAAAAATTTTTCCCCGATTCCCTTAAGCAATCAAAATTTTAAAAAGAACCCCCAGAATAGAACAGCTGCCCCATGAAACAAGATGGCTATAAAGGGGTTATGGAAAAAGTGAACTAAAAAAATATATTGTTATCAATAGTGGTCAATAATTGTTGTTCAATGTCAGTAAATCTTATTTAGTTGTATCGTTAAAAATCATACCAATCTTCTTTTTTTATTATTCTCCCTTAAAATTGTTTCAAAAATTTTGATTGACGAAATTTAAAATTTTAAAAAAAAGTTTTTTTTTTTTCAATTTTAATTTTTTTTCTTTTTTTATAAAGGTGTTTTAAAAATAATTTCTTTTTAAATTATTTTAAAAATTTATTTTTTTTTTTTAAATTACTTGGGTTGGTTTTTTGTTTTTTTAAATTTTAAAAAAACTGAAAATTAAAAACTGTTTGGTAAAAAATTATTTGTTTTTTTTCCAAAAAGAAAAGTTATAAAAAATTTTTTTTTGTTATTTTTTTTCCCGGTTTTGTTTTTGGGTTTTTTGTTTTTTTTGTTAAAACTTATTTTATCCGCTTTTTGAAAAATTTAAAAAAATTAAAATTTTTCAAATTTGGGTTTTTGGGTTTTTTAAATTTTTTTTTGCCAAAAAAAACCCAAAAATTAGTGGCCCTTTGGTTTCTTTTCAAAAAAAAAAAAAACCCAAAATGACCTTTTTAAAATTTTTTAAGTTAAAGGGCCTTTAGTTTTAATTTTTTTGGCCAAAATTTTTAAATTTTAAAAAGATATTATCCAGGGCCTTTTAAAACATGCCAAAAAAAACAAAATATAACGTCTTTTTTTTTAGAAAAGTTAACATTTTTTAATTTTTTGGGGTTCTTTTTAAAAACCCCTTTAAAAAATTTGGAAAATTTTTAAAAATGTAAAATTTTAATCTCTTTAAATTTTTTAAAAAAACCATGAAAATTTCATGTCGCCCCAAACCCCCCCCCCCCCCCCCCCCCCCCCCCCCCCCCCCCCCCCTTTTTTTTTTTTCCCCCCCCCCCCCCCCCCCCCCTTTTTTTTTTAAAAAAAAATAAGCATCTGGTTTCCCCAAAATTTTTCCAAAAACTTTTTGGGTGTTTTTTAATTTTCCAAAATTTAGTTTTAAAACCTTAGTTTTTTTTAAAAAACTTTTAAACTTGTTTTTTATCAAAAAAGTTAAAACCCTGACGGAAGAAAAAAGTTTGGAAACCGGGTTTTTTTTATTGAATGCTTTAAATTTGTTTTTATTGTGTTTTTTAAAAAATGTAAAAAGTCTTAAAATGGGTTTTTGGTTTTACATTATTTTAGGGATTTTTGTTTCTCAATTTTTTCACTCCAAAAACGTTTTTTTGTTTCCCAAAATTTTTTTTTACCTTTTTTTGACGTTTGGGAAAAGGGGCCCATGAGTCATAAACCAAAAAAGGGGGTTTAAAAAATTTGTTTTTATCTAGGTTTTTAATTTATTGGGGAAAACCCCATCAATGAAAAACTTTTAAAATTATTTTGTACCGTTGATAAAAATTTTTTTACCTCAAAGAATTATTATATGATGAATAATTTTTTAAAAATTCCTTCACATGTTTTCCAAAATACCCCTTTGGACAACACTGTAATTTCCATTTCGTTGGAACAAAGCGGTTAAACAGGGGTTAGTTCAGGGTGTCACTGATAAATTAATTTTGTGTAGAAAATTAAAATAAAATTTTTTTGAACAAAAATATGGGTTTCATAAAATCAAAATTGTCCTTTTAAAAAAACTTTTTTCATTGATTTTAAAATACTTTGTATTTTTGGGATAAAAAAAATTTTAAAATTTTCCATTTTTTTAAAATATCTAAATGAAAAAACATATACTTTTTCATAAAATTTTTTTTTTCTTTATTTTTGAAAACAATAAGAAATTCCTTCACACAAACGCCTGAATATCTTTAAACATTTAAAATTGAAGCTTCTTCCTTTCATATACAACTGCCTTAAAAGACAAGGTTGATGGGAAAGGATTACAAAAAAATTTTTGACAATATTTTAAAATCTATCGTGTTTTTGTTTGGCAAGGGGAAATAAAACGTTTTGTTTATTCCAAAAATTTTGCACTGACAATTAAGAACCCTTAAAAAAAAAAATTTTAAAAAGAATATTTCAAATTCTTTCAGTGATAAATTTTTTTAAAAAAAATTAACTTTAAGAAAAAAAAAAAAAAGTTATTCGTAAAAAAATGGTTTTTAAATAACAACAAAAAAACCTTAAATTTTATTTTTCACTTTACGTATAAATTAAAAAGTTTATGTAAAAAGTTGGGGTCGAAAATTTTCATTTTAATTTAATTGGAAAAAATAAAAAATGATTCAAGGATTTTTTGTTTTCAAAGAAAAAATTTTTTTTTTTTAATTTCTGTTTAAAATTTTTGGGGATTTTTCTTGAGGTTTTTTTTAAAAAAATTTTCCCGGAAAAAAAAAAAGTACTTTTTTAAAAATAATTTTAAACCTTTTTTAAAAAAAGTGTTCAAAAAAAAAATAAAATTTAATGAAAAAAATTGTTTTAGAAAAAAAAAATTTCTTCCGAAAATGTTTAAATCTTATATTTTTCTTTAAAGTTTTTGTAGTAGGCCGGGAAAAATTCAGTTTTTAATTCTTGGGCCCCAAAATAAAGTGAAAAAGTACGTTTTTTTTATTAAAATTTGGGTGGAAATTTTTTTTCCCCCGTTTTAATGTTTCCCCCCCTTTGTTGATTGGGGGGGGTTTAAAGTTAGCTTGAAAAAAGAAAGGGGTTTTTTAATTTTGTCCCTTTTAATATTAATTTTTTTTTTTTTTTAAAAATGAAAAAAATTTAAAAGTTTTTTTAAGAAAAAATAAAATAAATTTTTTTCCGTTTTTAAAAGGGGAAAAACAATTTTTTTTTTTTCCTTCGGGCTTTTAAAAAAAGCTTTTAGGGAGATTGTTTTTTTTTTGTTTTTAAGGGGAAGCGTAAAAAAGTGATTAACGGGTTTTAAGGTAATTCGGATACCCCTCGGAGAAAATTAAAAAAAACGGAAATTTTTTTCCCAAATCAAAATTGGAAAAAAAATTTTCCAATTTAAGGTTAAATGTTTATTTTTAAAAAAAACTTGTTAATTATTTTTTATTAAAATTAATTTTAACAAATAAACCTTTTTTTTTTAAAAATCTTTAAAGGGAAAATTTTCCCTTTTTAAAAAAATTTTTGGGGCAAAATTTTTTTTTTTTACTTTTGAGCGGTTATAACCCCTTTTTTCTTTTTTTTTTTCAAACTAAAAAAGTATTTTCAAATTTTTTAAATTTTTCTCTAATTTTTTTTTTTCTTTTTTTGTTTTTTATGCCTCAATTGCCTTTTTTTCCAAAGGGAAAACGCAGGCTTTTTTTTTATTTTTTTAAAAAAAGCTGGTAAAAAATTTATTTGGGGCAAATTTAAAAAAATTTGAAAAAACCTTTAAAAATTTAAACAAGATCAAATTTTTGTATCCTTGGCATTTAAAAAAGATTGTTTTTGTCTCATAATATTGTCCAAAGGAATGTTAATTTTATAAAATTTTTAAAAAAAAGAAAAAAAAAAGTATTTAAAGTTTCCCGTTTTTCCATTGCAAAAAGGTGTTTTGATTTTTTTAGAAAGAACAAAAAATTTTTACTTTAAAGAAAACAAAAAAATTTTAGAACCCTTTAACCATAAATGTAAGAATTTATAATTATTTTCAAAATAATAAAAAGGTAGGATTCAATTTCCCAAAAATTATTTTTTTTTTGTCGTGCTAGGTTTATGTTGGGGACTTCTGTTTTTTCTTTTAACAACTTTTAAATTTTAAAAAGGAAGTTTTGGATTTTGAAGTCGTAAATCGATTAATAAAACAAAATAAGGTTTAAAAGCTAAAACCAAGGAAAATCATCACTAAAAAGGGGGAGAAAAAAAATTTTCAAAACAAATTTTTTTTTTTTTTTAGTTTGTACTTTCCTTCTTTTCTATGTTTTTAAAGGGAAAAATTTTTTTTTAACTTTTTAAAAAAAAAAAACCTTCGCACAATTTTCCTAAATACCCTTCTTGACTCTGAAATTAAAAACCTTTGCCCGTTTTAAAGCAATGCCTCCATGGAAAACAAGGGGGCCTTTTTGAAAAGTGTTTCTGAATAAAAAATCATTTATATTTTTGTTTGTTCTTTATTGAAATAATTGTTAAAAAGGTACAGGAAAATAAAGTTAGAGCGAAAACCGCTTTTTAAATAAGACTATCATGAGCCCCCATTCATTTTTTAAAAATTAAAATATTGACATTTTTCTAATCATGAATTTAAGATGATAAATGGGTTTTAAATGAGACATTTCATATTATTTCCCGTATTGCAAAAACCTGTCAGCGAAAAATTTGAATGGGGGAAAAAAAAAAAATGTTTTACAATTGGGGCATACAAAAAAAACTATCAAACACCTTTGGAAACACATACATTAAATGCACAAATAAAACAGTTTGTTACTTTTTTTGCCATTGTTTTTATTTCTTTTTTTTTAATTTTTCATTTTTAATGGGAACTAAAACTCCATATCCGGACAATTTTATGTTTTGGTTAAAGCATAATGAATTGTAATTACTCCTTAAATTTTTCCAATGTTTCCATAACTTTTAAAGCCCCCAAACTGAAAACATGATCCAAAGTTTTTTACAGGTGTCTCATTGTACTAAAAAAAAACTTTTTTGGGTTTTCAAAAACAAGAAAAACCATATTATTAAAAATGTTTGATAACCGCAGCATATAATTGTTCAAAAATTTATTAACCAAGGTTTTAAGTTTTTTAAATGTCATTTGACCTTTGTTTTTTCTAAAAAAAAACCCAAAATTTTTTTAATGTTTTCATAATTTTTCATTTTATTTTTGTATTATATTTCAATCAAAATTTATAAAAAAGTTTTAATTTTTAGATTTGGTACTTTCATTACGTTTAGGGTTTTCTTTACTTTAGGGAACGGAAATTCCTGAACGTATAAATGCCTGCAGTTTTTTTATTTTACGATAATTTTTTTGTAGTGTGCTTTTTTATTTCTAAATGCGTTTTACTTACGTCTGTTGTTCGCTTCGTTTCCCCTTGGGTTTTTACGGAAATTGGTTGTCTGTGACAAAAATGAAAGTAATATTTTAAAACTAATGTAACTTTTAAGATGCATGTTGACCTAATATATAAGTTTTTTATTTTTTGGGGAAAGAAAGTGATTTAGATGTATAATAAAGCATTTTGTATTTACAATTTACTACATATAATGAATGAAAGTGTTTTTTGGGTTTAATTTGGTAATTATGTTGGTCAAAAACATTTTAAAACCCCCGTTTTTTGGGTGTCCAATCAGGGTTTGGTTTTGTTAGTTTGTTTTTTTTTATTGTTTCTTGTGTAAATTTGGGAGTTTGTATGACGTCTTTATCATGAACTAGTTATAAAATTGTTTGGGGGGCCACCCAAAACCCCTCCGGGTGCGGGAATTTTTGCTGCTTTGAAGACCTTTTGGTGCCTTTATGTTGTCTATTCTTGGTCGGTTGTTGTTCTTTGCAAAAATCCCTTTCATTTTCAATTTTATGTGTCTTATGGGGTTTTTTTTTTTGTACATGTATTAACGTTTTACGTTTTACACATTTCTTTTTGTCAAAATAAAAATTAAAATTTGTTAATTTCTTTGAAAAATATTGATTGCAATTTCCCCTTTACTTAAAAATTATTTTTAAAACAAAACCCTTTTCCCTGTTACGAAGCATAAACTGCCATTTTTGGAACTATAAAAGTTTTGTTTTTAGAGAAAAAAATTGTAACATCTAATTTTCTATTTTTTGCGCCAAGCCCTGAATGTGGTTTTATTCGTAGGTTATGTATAGACCATATCCCCCAATTTATATTGTTGTTTTGCCTCTTTCCCGTAAATGGATTTTCAAAGAACGGGCTGACACCACTTTTTCCCCTCTTCTTTTTCGATTTTCATTTCATTTTTCAAAACGAGGATAATTTTATCTTCTTTTAGTCTTTTTTCGGAAAAAAATATCTCTGTGATGTCGAGTGTGTCTCTTCGGAATAAATCGGAACATCCTTTTTTTTTGGGCTGCCCCTTCCCATGAAAAAGAAATGTTAGTTTGATAAAGTTTTAAATATTTTCCCGGGTGCAAAAATTTCAAGTTATTCCAGTTCAAACAGGGTATTTTTTAATCAATTCAAAAGTATAAGGTCGTTTAAAGATACGGTAATTTCACATCCTCCAATTATAGAAAAAGTTGTACTAAATTAAAAATAAAAAGAAAATTATATTTTAGGATTAAGGATGTAACTCGCACGTATGAAAATTCAAATTTTTTGGGAAACCGGAAAAAAAGGGTTTATAAAAAAATTAAAATTTTAAAATTTTGAAAAAAATTGTTGCTTGAAAAAAAAAAAAATTTAAACAAATTTTTTTTTTATTTTTTTGAAAACCAAAAAAAATTTTTAGGATGATAAAAAAAATTTTGTTTTTTTTAAAAAAAATTAAAAAATGTTGGTTTTTTTTTTCCCGGAATCAAAAGTAAAAAAAAATTACCCTTTTATTTAAAAAAAAAAAAAGGGCGTTCAGCCAAAAAATAAAAGTTTAATCTTCTCGAATGGGCCGATGAAAAATTCTAAAAGGGAAAAAAAAAGTTTTTTTGTTAAATTTTTTTTCCGAAACCCCTGTTTTTTTCTTTTTTAACTTTCTCTTTTTACTGAAATGTTTTATTTTGAATAAAAGGGGGAAAAGAGATTTTACAAAATAATTAAAAAAATACCTTTATTTTTAACAACATTTTTTAAATAAAATTAAAAAAAATTAAAAAAAAAATAAAGAAATTTTTAAAATATTTGCGGTAGAGTTTTTTAATTTTTTTTTTAAAATCCCAATGAAAAATTTAATTTGGTGCAATTAATCGGGAAAATACTTTTCAAATTTTTTAATTGCTTTTTTCTTTTCAAAAAAATTTTAAATCCAAGAAAACCTTTTAATTTTGTTTCTTGATTTTAAAAAAATTTTTAAAAAAGGTAAAATTGAAAATTGTTTTAAAATGGTCAAATTATTTAAATTAAAAGTTAAAAAGTAAAGAATTGTTTAGAAAAATTAAAACCTTAAAAATTTTTTTGGAACAAAATTAAAAAAAAGAAAAAAACAACCCCAAAACTTACATATTGTTTAAAATTATCTATTTTAAAAATATCTTTTAAAAAATTTTTTTTTGGGAAAATAAAATTTTTTTTAAAATTTTAGATCGAAAACAAACTTTTTCAAAGGGATGCCAAAAAAAAAAATAAACCAATCGAAGAATGGTAACAAAGGCAAAAAAGAAATAAAAGGTAATGAACCCCACAAAAAAATTGACCAGTTTCCGAATATCATCCCATCCAAAAAATGGAAAACCCGTCTTGTTTTTTTTATTTTTTTTTTTTTAACAGTTGTTACGGGGAAAAAAGTAAAAGGAAAAAAAAATAATAACAACTTCCGTTTTTAAAACCCCCAAACCTTTTAATGGCCAACTTTAAAAAAACAGAAAAATGTTTCTTTTTGAATGGGAAAAAAAATTAATATTTAAATTTTTTGAAAAATAAACAGTTGTTGTTTTAAGTAAAAAAAAAAAAAAAACCCCTTTAATTTCCAAAAATTTTTTAAAAATTGTTAAAAAAAAACGAAAACCTTGAAAAAATTTTTTGTTTATATATTACTTTAACAAATTTTTTTTGTTTTTTAAAATAAAATTAAAAAAAAAAAAATAAATTACGATTGGTAAAATTTTTTGTTGTTTTCAACGAAAACTGGAAAACTGATAATTTTATTTTTTATCCAAGATAAAGCTTTAATTTTGGTTAAAAACTTTGGACTTTGAAAAAACCTTCTGCAAAAAATTTAAAAAATTGCGAAACTTTAACAAGAATATATTTTAAAGGTTCTTTTTTCCCCCAAAAAGGGTCATTTTTTTCCCAAATGGGGGTTTAAACCCTTTATAACGGACAAACCCCCAAACAAACTGAAGGGATACTAAGCTAAAAACGATAAAAGTTTTAGTTTATTTTTCTTTTTTTTTACCAGATTTTTAAAAAATTCTGGATCTATATTTACGAGGAAATTTTTTGTGTGAATGTTTGTTTGTTTTTTTCTAGCCGGGTTATTATCTTTAAATTTCTTTTCTTTCTTTTATTCTTTCGAATGGTTTACATCATGTTTTTCATCCAAGACCTTTCTATTTTTTTAAAAAACATTTTTACCTTTTTTAAGTTGGAAAATAATTTACCCAAATTTTTATTTAAAAAAAGATAATAAGCACATTAACCCCTTTAAAATTTTTTAACTGGACGTTTAAGATCCAAAATTAATATTTTTTTTTTTATGAATGCAATGTTTTATTCAAGTTAAGCGCTATGAACGTATTATGTTTTTATTTTGTTTGTTTTTTTCCCTTTTTCTTTTCCTTTAAAGTTTTTCCTAGGAAATTAACTTAAATTTTTAAATTTTTTATTTCGTTAAAAAAAGAATTTTATTTTTTTTTAAACGTTTTATTAAAATAAAATTTCCTTTAGAAGATGGACAAATAATAAAAACAAAAAATTAAATACTAAAAAAAAACCCCAAAGGTTCCCGGGTACTAAATTCTACTTTGGTTTTTGTAAAAAGGAATGTTTATTAATTAATAGGTTTTAAAAAAAACGGGGGAATTTAATTTTTAAAAAAAAGGAAAGTTGAGGTTTAATGGAACTAATATTTTAAAAAAATTTAAAAAAAAAACCAGACTTTTAGTCAACTGTTTTTTAAAAAATAAAGTTTTTTATTAAACAATATTTTGGGTACTTTTTTGTTTTTTTAAATTTTAAATGCCCGATGTTTAAGATTAATGTGGGCCCAGGATAAAAGCTTTCAAATTACACAAAAAAAGGCCAAAAAGGGAAGTCCATCGGAAAAAAATAAAAACACTGCCTATTGACTCTTTTTAATAGGGTTTCCCTGGTTTATTAAGTATAATTTCGGGTTTTAACATTCAGTTTAAAAAAAAAACCCCCCTTTTGATATTTTTAAAAACACTGGATAAAAATATCACGATTGTCGTTTGTTTAAAATTTAAGTGGCGAATATATTCCTATTTTAGAAAATAAATAAAAAATCAAATTTTACCGGATAGTTAAAAAGGGGTTTAACATTCAATCTGTGACATAGTTTGGAAAGTTTTACATTAAGAAGTTCAAAGAACTTTTGAAGAACTGTTTTATTAAAAAAAAAAACCCCCAATTAAAAACATAATTTAAATACAGGAATATTGAAAGGAGATTGTGTTAAAAAATGTGTAACATGTTTGAAGGTTTGAATTTTTTAAACCGAGAATTTGACTCCAAGCGTAAAAGTTTATCGAATCGCGTGGAACTAATCAAAGGGTTATCTGTCGGCTTTAAAAAGAAAAAATGTTGTTTTTTAAAAAAACAAATATTTTCAAAAATTAAAAACGAAATTAAAATTAAGTCCAATTAAAAACCTAGAAGTATGTCATATTCAAAAATTTAAGTTTTTTGTTTAACGAGGTTGTCGAAATCATCAACGTGTTTTTATTTGTTTTTAATCTATCTGCCCTAAAAAAAAAATTTACATGTCAAGTATTAAATGTACTATTTGGGATCAGTTTTTTAATATCCTTGAGAAGTTTTTAACATTATCTGAAAAAATTAAAATATCAAGAACAAAAAAGTATACTTTTACTTACATCGACGGGTTTAAGATTAATGTTTTTTTTTGTACAGAAAGCTTTTATGATAACTTTTTGATGAATCCCGTAAAAAAATGTTTAAAGGCACAACCTAACAGCTTAGGACAATATAGTCACTTGGGTATATTTCATTTAAATTTAGATCGATGATAAAAGAATTAAGAAGTTTCAAGAGAATAATGTAGGTAAAATTTATTAAACTTAGAAGTTGAAGATAAAAATTTTTGATTGTGATGTTTATTTAAAACATTTAAAATAGAAAAAATATTTTATAAAAAAAAGTTGAAAAACTGGTAATTAAAAAGTTTTGAGATTTTTATTTTCTGAGGTAAAATAAAAGGCAATATCGTGGGATATAAATAGTCAGCAAAAACTTTAAAAGAAAAAAATTTTAATCTGAAAATTTTTTTAAAAAGATATTCTTTAAAAAAAGAAGTAGAATAAAATAAAATTCCCTGGAGACAAAAAACCTGTAAATTATGTTAATCGATCGACGTCCGCCTCAATTGCGGCCGTTCTCAAAAAATTGACGCCTTCTTAAACGACGTTTTTAAAAATCTGACGTTTTAAAATTTTTTTAATCGACGTTCAATATTTTGATATCAAACGACGTCCAAAATTGACGGCATGTATTGGCAAAAATACGCCCGTTGATTGTAGTCGTCTTTAATCGATGTCCAATATAAATAAATGAAAATTTTTTGGACTTAATTTTTTTCATTTTTAAAAGAAAGTTTTGAAAGGGTTCAAACCTTTTTTTTCATACTTCCATAGATTTTTTAAAACCCAAAAAAGGGTTTTGCATTTAAAATTTTTTTATTTAAAAGTTATCAAAACGATCTACATAGTATTGTTTCATTCCCATTTTGTTTTAAAAAATGAAATGAAAATGGATGTCAAGGAAAAAACAACTAACGACAAAAAAAAAACCCAAACAAACAAAAAAACATCTAGAGGAATTATTCAATTTCGTAAAAGACAAAATAAAGAAGTCAGCATCGTTTAAGGGTAGTATACTTTGGATATGTAAGATATCTTTTTCAAAGAATTTCTGGTTTTAACTGGGTGAAAATTTCGCCAATTTGCAAATGTTTTAGGTTGGATTTCACACACATATTTAAAACGTCAATTTCTAAAGGCCCGTAGTGCAGGTTTTCGGGTTTATCTGTGTCATATTTGTTTTTTTGGGTATTTTTTTTTAATAAGACCGTTTTTTTTAAATTTTAATTGTTTAGGGGCGACATCAAAAGTTCTTTTTAGGATAAAAAAACTTAAATTTACATGTTTTTTTACTGACACCCCACCCCTCTCTTAACTTAAATTTGGGGAAAATTTTATTTACCAATAGGGTTATGTAAAAATCGATTTTAGATTACAAAACTTGTAGAATTTTTTAACCACCCACCCCAAACTATTGATTTAGTTTTTTTTTTTTTTTTTTCCTACATCGATTTTTGATGTGTCCTTCATTATTCATGCATACCCCATCTCCTTATTTTCATGTAATCTCTAAAAAATTAAAAAAAAAAAGATACACAACCCGTTTGAAATTTAGTCTAGTTGTTAAAATCTTTAAAAAAAAAAAACAAAACACATTTTTTAAAAAATTTAATATGTCACAATGTTTGGTTAAAGGGCTAAAAATTTCGGCTACTGCCGGGCTAGTAATTTTTTTATTAGTGTCCCAAAAAGGCCTTGTTTAGGAAAACTAAGAATTGGACGTCGATTGGATAGGCATAAAATTGGCCACGTTTGGAAGATATTTTATTGTGACGTTAGTTTGGGGGTCGAATTTGGGAACGGACTCGATAAGGACCCGGGCGTCGATTGGTCTTTCTATTAACATGGGAAGGGTATTAAAGAAGAAAATATGACATTATTCTTTAAAATTAAAAAAAGTCCGGTAAATAAAAAAAAAAAACAGAAAGTAGTGAAAATCATAAGACAAAATTTATTATTTATTCAAGGAATAAATTTTTTTTTGGTTTGATTCATAAACCATTTAAAGGGTAGTGTTCCTTAATATAAGCAACTTTGAAAATTGTCCCGAGGCCCCGGAAATCGTTTAATTATTTTTAACTATAAGTGCACCCGAGATCATCCCCATTTTTAATGGGGGTTTGTGTTTACCTGTCTTTGTTCTCTTGTTGGGGTTTTTTATCTGTTGTTTGTCTGTTTTGTTTTTTCCTGTCGTCGCTTCATATTCGACTATTGAGTTTAAAGTAATTTTCCCTTGAATTTTTCGCTTCACTTTAAAGAAGTTTTTTTGTTGGTGTTTTCCTTTTTAATTTTAAAATTTAAAACAGAAAACATGAAAAAAAGGTTGAAAAAAAAATTTAATTAACGTCTGTTTCGTAATTTACTCTTTTTGTTGTAGATAAAACACCCAAAATTTTTTAAATTAAGGGTTTAGTCCGCCTTTGTGTTGATTTTTGTAAGTTTGTTCCAAAAAAAAAAATAACGTTAAATTGATTCGAAAATTTTTCGATGATGGAGTTAAATTAAATTAGGGTTTTATATGTTTTTTTGTATTTTATTACAAAAAAAATTCCTGTTTTAAAAAAAATGCAAAAGTTTTAAATTATGAGATTTCTTTCAAAGATAAATCAGTTATTTTCCCTTCGTTTGATGTGTTTGGGCTTTTGATTTTGCATTGTTAGGAACTTTCCGTTTGAATTTTCCCCGGAGTTTAGTTTTTGTGATTTTGATTTTCAAATTTATTTTTCTTTTTTTCTTTTGGGTAAATGAGGTGTTGGACAGTGACTTCGCTGGTTTTTTTTTTGTAATGATGTGCAGTTTTCAAAATCTCCGGTCGCATCGGGTTTCTTTCGCACTTGTCCAAAATTGCGTTTTTTTTTTTAATTTTCAAAGGTTAAAAAATTTTTTATTTGGTACATTTCATAGTGCCGAAAAAAAAGGAAATCTTCGAAAAAAACAAACTTGACATGTTCCGGTCTATAAAAAAAAGGTTTTTTTACAAATTTTTTTTATAAACAGCTGATTGACAAAAGTGAATAAAAACTAACTGCATCTTTAACTTAATTCCCGAATATTTCCCCAAACTCTTAGTAAAAACCCAAATTTTTTGGTCCAGGTAAATGAATCTTGGTAGAAATTTTTAAAGTGAATTTGTGCTTAACCTTTTGGGATGGGTTTTAACCCTTTTCCGGGGTTTTGGGTTTTTCTTGGTAAGTTCCCCCCCCCAAAGCGTTTTTTTTCGTTGTTTATTGGAAAAAAAACGATAAAAAAAGGGTGTCGTTTTGAACCCCCCGGAAATTTGGGGGTGACCGGATTGGGGGGGTTTAACTAAAAAGTCTGGAAGGCGTAAAAAACGTTTTCTGTTGTTGATCGTATAATCCAGTCATATGTAATTTATACATAACAATAGAAACAAAAGTTAACAGAAAATATGTGACGTTAACAATGTGAAAAGGAAAAAGGCGTTAAAAGTAGTGTAACTTTGAGGTAAGTTAACTGTTCTAAATCCGACATACTGGGCACCAGATGCAATGTATTTGCGTGATATTAGTGGCATGCGGAAAAAACAAAAATAGATTTTTTCCCCAAATAATTAAAAAACTATTAAATTATTAGATTACGTAAAAAAATCTTTGAATTTTACAGTCTTTTTAAAATAAGAAAAATTAAAAGTTGTTCCACGTTAGTTTCTTAGTTCACTTCGTCTAGTTAAAATTAACCTTTTTGGGGACGATCAAAGGCGCAAATTCGTATAAAAAGCGAAATAGATCGCTCTTTGGGTAAAAAAATAGCCCAAAAAAATCTAAAAAATTGACTTTTCCCGGGGAGTTTAAACCTAATTTTAAAACTCCAAATTTTCATGTTTAAATGTATCCCATCCCCAAAGTATTGATACCGGCTGATTACGTCGTTGACTGATAATTTAAAAGCCGGATCGCCAGTGCAATAAAATAACCAAAAAACACTTTACAAAAATTTTAAAATTTTCCAACGATTTAAATCAAATTTCACCGGAACACTTAAGCCAAAATTTTAAAACCAAGGACGGGAAACGTTGAAGAGGTATACAACAAAAAAGCACACAAGTAAAATTTTTCCCTTTAATCTGGTTAATGATTGTAGAAAAAACCCGTAAATTATGTTTTTTTTATGGTTAGACCATTGTAAGAATTTAAAATAAATATTCTTTTATATTGCCTCATTGCTAAGGGGTTCATTTGTGATCACTAAACACTAAATAAATTTTCTTGACATTGTTGAAAGGTGCAAATGTCTTTTTGATAGGAATTGAAAAAAAAAATGACAACCTTTTATTTATCGTTCGACAAAATTTGCTTTTAATTTGCTGTTATAAATACTGCTATAAAAGACTTCGTAGTAATATTTTGGTCATACCAAAAAAAATGAGGGGTGTAAAAGGTTTGGTCATTTTAAATTTTTTGGTTTTTTCCCTTTTTGGGTGGAAGTTGGGATATATGCAAAAAATTTTTTAATATTTCATAAATAAAAAAACTAGTTCAGTCGAATTGACACCTTTGTTTGGCGAAATAGCGTAAAAAAAATTTAGATTTTTGTGCAGTGTTTTTTTTTGTTTTGTTTTTATTTTTTTTGATTTCATCATTTTGTTTGAGGCGTGTTGCTGTGCCGTCGTCGCGTGCTTTTTTTTTCCCCCTTGTTATTTTCTTTAAATTGATTTGATTTTGGATAAATATGCATCGATGTTTGAATCTTTTATATGATTCCTTTTTATTTTCATCATATGCACCAAAAACATTTTGTATCCATCGATTTTAAAAAGTTTTGGCACCGTAGATTTATTTCATTTAGTTGACAAGTCCAAGCTATAAAAAAAGTAAGGTAAAAATTTTAAAAACAAAAGCGGGGTAGATTTGGGTTTTAACAATTCATATCCATACATGTGTTTATGTAAAAAAATTCATTTTAAAATTACAAAACGTGTATAAGTTTTTCTTTCCGTTTGTTTGGCTTTTTGTGCAAAACCCTCCTGAGTAATTGTTCTGGGGAAAAAAAATACAAAAAAAAAAATTAAGAAACGATACCAACTTTTTAAATTTTTAAGTACATTAAGCATAGAATATTTACAAAAAATTTAATTTGATCTTTGGATAAACGTTATTGTGTCTGTGCATGCATGAAGAGAAACAAATCAAATTTTTTACAATCGGAAAAAAGGACACTCCCTAAAATTTTTAGAAGAGTAAGGAATCAATCAAAAATTTCATCCTAGATTCAAAGATTGAAATTTTTTTTTGTCGTTTCGCGCGTTTATCAGTGATTTAAAAAAGGAAAAAGATTTAAAAAAAAAAAAAACATAAAGGTAAATAAGCGTTTGATGAGCATTCAGGGCAAATATTTCCACCTCGAGGCCCTATGTTTTTTTTTTTTATAACATCATAGCTATGAGTGTTGCTGTGAATTAATTAAAGTACTAAAAATTTCCATAAAAGATGTGGATAGGTTGTGAGAGTCGTAAAATCCCCAACATAAAAAGAGCTATTGCAAAATTTAGTGTTTTTTAAAATTTTATTTTAGATGAGAGTAAAAATCATGGCATGATTTTTGTTGAAAAGCTTCGCCACAAAACCATTAATTAAAAAAAAACACAAACGAACAACGTGTGCCTACCGATAAGACATTTTATTTTCGAGATAAGGGGAACAAAGTTTCTTAAGTTTATAAAACCAGGAGCTATCCACCGTTTTTAAAATCAGTAAATGTCGTTCACGTCAGGAATATGAAAGTTGTTATCCATTCGTAAAATGTGTTTGAGCTTTGATTTTGCCCTTTGCTTAGAAAAAAAATTTTTTTTTGGTGTTTGGATTTTTGTTATTTGATTTGAACTTTCAGTTGACGTTCAAATGAACAAATGTAAACAAGAAACTGGTAATGAACTACTTTGGGAAATAACTAAAAGGTTTTTTCTGCACGTTTTTTGGGACATTTTTGACAATTTAAATTTTTATTGGAAATTTTCTTGACTGTTCTTCAAGTTTGACCGGGGCTGTCCTTTGGTTTTTTTTGCCCCTCTTTTCAGCCCTTCATCTAAATCGTCTTTAAAATGTGAATCAATAAAAAAAAAGATTCAGTTGTCTGAAAATTTTATAACAAAACGTTTGGTCTTTTAAAGTAATAGTAAAAATCAAAAAAAAACGTCATTGTGTCTAGAAATGAAGATGCTAAAAACTAAAGCTTGTTTATTGTTTTGATTCAACATAAAATTGGTAAAATATTTCGGACCAAATCCCTTTTTTTTATTTTATTAAGTAAGTAATGGTGACTTTTTTCATTGATCACCAAAAAAAACAACTGATTTTTAAAGAATTAACTGAGGAAAAATAAAATCTTATACCCTTTTATATGATTTATTTTTTGTGAGAAAGAAACCAAAATTATAAAAAAAAGATGGATATTTGTCTTTATAACTTTTTCAAAGGGTTTATTTTTTAGCATGTATTCGGATTCTTATAAAAAAAAACAAATTTTAAAAAAAATACATTAAGCCTATTGTTGCTTTATGACAAAGTTTTTTTTTAAAATGGTTTATGTAACAACGATTATGGGGAGTTATATAATGAATTGCTTTCCCGTCTGTTCCTGCATAAATTTTATCTCCGGATATCGCAACTTGTTCGGGAAAAAAGCTTTAAATAAATCATCATTTGATATAAGGGTTGAAAATTTTTATTTGCGCCCCCCGCGCGTTTCGTCTACAAAAGACTCATCAGTGTCGCTAAAAAAAAAATGTAAAAGGGCCAAATAAAGAACGAAGTTGACTTGATCGATTTAAAAATAAAAGAATTAAAAGAGAAGAAATGTCTTCCTGTTTTTGCGATAATTCATTTTGAAAAAATTTGGTAGCAAAAGATTTCTTGAAAAAGTCGACATTTAAATCGGAAATTGTTATTTAAAAAATATGTCAAAAGTTAAGGATTTTTGTTTTCAGAATGTTTCTTAAAACGACCAAAAAAAAATAATAAAAAAAAAAATATGGGTTTGCAAAAAAAGCAAATATTTTTAAAATTCCAAATACGAATAAAACTAAATGATTTAAGAAATTGAAAAAGGTTTAAAAACAAATCTAAAACCCTTAAGTTTTTAGTTTCCAAAACAACACCTGTGCGGGGTTTATATAAATGTATATCCAACAAAATAAGGAGTGGTGAACATTTTGCATTTTTCATGTTTAAATTTATTTTGAACAATTTGCATTTTTTCATTTTTGCTTTCTTATTATCGGGCAAAAATTTTTTGAAATAAATTTTACACGCAAATTTTTTAATTGCCATGTTTTGGGGTAATTTTTAAATAAAATAGGTAAAGAGAGTCGATGAGTATGCCCATGAGGCTACGCTAGAAGTGGAAATTACTTATAATTAAGAATTATTTTTCACGTTTTTTTAAACTATCTTTTAGAAAATTTTTTATATTTGTTCGTTTTGTGTGTGTTAAATTTTAATGTTGTTTTCGTTTTGTCGAGTTCTCTTATATTTGATACGTTTCCCCCGTTTTAGTTTGTAACCCCGGGTTTTTTTTTTCTTATCGATTTTTGAGTTTCGAACGGGTATACTGTTGCCTTTTTATAAACCCCAAAAAACAAAATGTTCACATAAAATCTAGAAAAACCTTCATTTTACTTGGTTTCACTCTAAACTTGATTTGTACATTGTAGCATTTTTAAACGAAAAAGATTAATGGTTAGATGAAAAAGGGAAAACACATCCCCTGAGCAAAATAGTTTTTATATAGGCAATAATATATTTACCTTACGCACTGTTACGCATTGATATAAAAAAAGGGCGAAAGATTTCCAGAGGACATTTTAAACACATAAAACGAAAATAACTGCAACGCCTGGCTAAAAATGAAAAGACAAGCAGACAAACATAGTAAAAAGACACAACATAGAAAATTGGGTGATCTAAAGGGGCTCCGGAAGGGGAAGCAGATCCTGCCCAAAATTTTGGCCCGCGTTTTTTCTTTAAATAGGGAAAAAATTAAAAGGTCGCATGGTAGGTTTGAAGCTTTACGACTTGAAGTGGCACAATTAAATTCGGGCTAACTCATTTTGTAAATTTTGCAAAACTTTAAATTGAAGTAGAAGTTATGTTGGGGTATGCAATATGACTAAATGGTTTTTAAATTAAAGGGTTTTGGGTAAACACGAGTTTTGGGTTTTTTCATCATGGTAATTCAGAAAATGTTTTTAAAATTTATAAATTTTATATATGTTATTAGTTATTATAAGTATTTTGAGAACCCCGGGTCTATTTCTGCATAATTTTTGGTAAAATATTTATTGGATTTATTAATACACAACAGGAAAGGTTTTCAAAAAAAAGGGAAAAAAGAATTCAATATAGAAAATGAATTAATTTCGTTTAACGCCATTTTTTATAATTCATATGAAAAAAATCATATACTTGAAGCTGTACATTTTTTAAATTTTTTGCTAACTGTTGATAGTTATAGATTGCGTTTGGTTTCAAGAGATTGATTTTCTCGTTTGAGCCCGGGACGGCGAAAGTGGGAAAAAGCAATCGATTTGAGATGACCAATGTAATTGTTATCAATAGTTTTTGTATGTTATGGCAATTGAGAAAGCAAAAAAAAAAATAATTTAAGACCACCAAAAAACAAAATGTTTTTATTTTGATTTTAGTCAGTATTAAAGAGTGAAAATTTTAAGGTATCAAATCTTTTGTTTGCCCCTTTAAACAAAAATAAAAAATTTTGACACTCAGCTGATATTTTTTAATTATTGACTTGGGAGAATACATGTTTGTGGTAATGTTTTAAATTAAAAATATTAACGGTGGATATTTTTTCATTTATTTTAAAAAACAATTGTTTGGGTTGGTGATGGGCACTTGGGAAATTATAGTGTATCTCTCTCTGTTTACGGAAAAACATCCAAAACGCACGAAGAAAAAAAAGAAAAAAGGGATTTAAATGATAAATGGAAAAAAATAAAGACTTACATTTGACCCCATAATTCCTTAACTATCAACAACTAAGGATAGCGTGTTATGAAAAATTGTTTTTTTTTACCATTTTTACATATGAAAAAGCCATAAAAAGGCAGAAATATGACGTTATTTTCCATTCTTTTGATGTATTTTAGCTTTTTAAAAAGTAAAATCTCAAAAATACTGAACCGGGAAAATTTTAAAAAAGGGAAAAACCCTTTATTTTCTATTTGATAAAGGGAAATTTTCCCTTTTTTATTTTCCTCAGTTTCGGTATTTTCCTAGTTACTTCCCATTTCATTAAAAATGTTTAAAAGATATTGCTCCCTATGGTAAACCGTCTACTGCTATGAAGTAAAAACCAAGGTAAGTTTAAATTTTTTTTATGTCCATTCGTGAAAAAGACGTTTGGTTATTAAATTGAAACGATATTCCTAAGGTAATCAATGTGATTGGCGCCCCAAATTTTTGGAGGGGGTTTATTTAACTTTATTACTAGGACTCTTTATTTTAAAAGTTTTCCCCGTAAGCGTAAGTTTTAAGTAGCAAATTTTTGTAAGCAAACTTTTTAATTGTTTTAAAAATAAAATCGGTTGTTCTGCGGTTTGCATTTTGTTCGGCCATTTTAATGCAATTTTTTTTTCTAAAAAAAATCAAAATGGAAATTGTTTTTCAGTCTTAATTCTTTTTTTATACCAAAATATTAAAAAAATGCATGGTTTAATAAAAAATTCTAAAAAAGTACTGATTTTAGAATTGGACAAAACCCAAAAAATAGGTAATACAAAACACATGAAACGTGTGACCCACTCTCGAAATAAACAGTAATGGGAAACATAAAAACAAAACAAAGAATTTCAAATCACAATCAAATCTAAAATTTAAAAAAACAATTGATAGTAACATATGTCTTACCAACATGTTCTATCTGATTCACTTGTAAGTCCCGTCTTTTAAAATTGATTATATCTGTACCATGAGGTAACAAAATTCTGCAATTTTGTTTGGGCATCTTCGTAAATAGTCAATCTGGCACTGCACCGGGCTACAGGAAAAAATAAAAAATTTAAAGTAAAGCTATTAACCCAAAGTTTACAATGAAAAATCTTTTTTGATCATCCCTTTTAAACCCAGTAATTCACTTTTTCTGATAGTGTTGACATCTTTCCATCTATTTATACTGTGTATTAATCTGTTTTTTAAAAATGTCAAATAAGGGGTTTAATGTCTAGTATTAAAAAGGCGTTGTTATAAGAAAATTATATGCGATTTGAACTTTGTTAGCCCATACAAAATTGCAAAAATGGAATAGTCAGCAAAAAAAGTATTGAAATTAATAGAGGATAGTTGGGGGGGACACGTTCATTAGACCGCAACTAATATAATTAACCAAAAGACAAAAACATAGTACTGTAAAAAAAAAAGATTATCATTTGATTGGTTTTTTAAAATATTTATAAAAGATTCTTATAAAATTTCGGAAATTATTTGAATTAAAAAAATACTTCCTGAGATTTTCAAAGCTTTGACCGTTTAAAGGAGTCAAATTTCTTAGGCCATTTTGTTTTTGTCATCTCTTCAAGATATATTAGTTTATATTTTATTTTTCAAAAAATAGAGCGTTCGGGGACAATGATATAAAATTAAATTTAGAAACCCCTTTGGAAAAAAACGGTTCACCCCCAAAGATAAGCCAAAAAGAATAAACCAAGAATTGGGGTTTTATTCGGAAATGACTTAGTAATATTATTAAAACCCGAGTTACGTTGTTTTAAAGAATAATTTTTTTTTCGACATTTTAAATTCATGGGAAAAACCAAAAAACGGGTTTCATGGGATGGAGCGTGGGAAAAAACCCCTCCAACCTTGGTGTTTAAAAACCCACCCCTTTAAATAAAATTGGGGAATGAACTGAAAAACGACAGTTATATTTTTCTCATTGTTTAACAAAACAGTTTTTTTTTCTAATGATTTGATTTGACTGGGCCATCAAAAAAGGTATACTTTAAATAATTTTGGGTTGATGTGTAGTATCAACTTTTAAACTTGATGTTTAAATTTTATACGGAAAACTTCATAAGATAATTTGTTTATATCAATAAAGTCTCTTTATTGTTTAAAAAAGGGGGGGGGCAAAATACACAATGTTGTAAATTCAAAGGGAAAAACAAAAAAATTTATCTAGAAGATGCCATTTTTTAAAATAGAATATAAGGGAAAATGATTATAATTCGATTTCGCAAAACAAAAGAGTTAAATTTTTGATCAAAGGAAAAAAGGGTTCAATTTTCTGGGCAGCAACCCGTGAACCCAATGAAAAAATTTTTAAAAGTAGAAAAATGGATTAAATTTATATTAACTAAAAAAATTTGTGAAAAAAAATTCCAAAAGTAACTTAATTAAAAAAAGGATTTTGGCTGAAATACCAAATGGAACCTTCTCCCATGTTCAAATGAATTGGAGTTGACGGCCTTCCAATGGAAAAAATTTTTTTTTGGGATAGAGTTTATAAAAGGGAATTGTCAGAGAAAACTAACCCAAAAAAGGAGGAAAGCCCCAATGCCACCAATTTTTTTTCAACAATTTACTTTTCATTTAACTTCTGGTGGCAATAAAAATTTTTTAAATTTTTTTTTTGTGGGGCAAACCAATAGATTTAGGGCACGTTTTTGTTAAAATGTGGTTAAAAAAAAAATGAATATTTAGATTTTTGATTTTCATAAATCTTTTTTTAATTTTTTTTTGAAAAGTTAAAAATTTAAAAAAAATTTTTTTTACTAGGATTTCAGAAAATAATACATCCAAAAAGTTTGGGATTCTCTTTTTTTTCGGCCCCAAAACAAAAAAATACAGAGGGAGATTAAAAAAACAAAATTAAAAAATTTTTAATGTTGGGGTTAATTTTTATAAAAATTTAAAAAATCTAGCAATTTAAAAGTTAGTTTTTTCGGTTGAATTTTTATTCTTTTCTGTGTTTCCCCCAAATTACCTTTCCTTTTTTTTTAATAAATTCAAAAAGTTATTGTTCTTCGAAATGCTTTATTGTCTAAAACATATGGGAATTTTTTAAGAGTTTGAGAAGTAAAAATAAATTTTGGTTTTTAGTTTTTTAAATTTTTAGAGGGCCCTATTTATGCAGTTGGGATAAATAAAACCATTTTATTCATTTAAAAATGATTCAAAGAAGATTTCTGGTTTTTCTTTAAAGTTTTTTTCTCCTGAAAACTACTTGGGAAATGGGTTTTTTAAGGGTTTAAAATTTTTTCCCAAAACAGGATTTCTTTTATGAACACTAAAAACATTCACTTATTGGTTTTTTGTTTTTAAATCTTTTTTGTAAAAAATTTATTTATTTTATTTTGCTTATTTTTGTTAAAAAGTTTTTTTAAATTATGCAAAATTTAGTTTTTTTGAGATTTTTCTTTAATAGAGTAAAATTTGAGTGTCCCTTTTTATTTGGAACTAGTTAAAAAAAAAATAGGCTGATAAATTTAAATGATTTATTATAAATTGAGAAAAAAGGAAAAAATTTTTGGATAAAAAAAATAAAGAATAGTTTACTAAGGTTACACAAAATTCTATTTTTGTTGCTTCGTCCTGAAAATATTTATGCTGTTTAACGAGTATTCAATAAAAGAATAGAAAATGGGTATTTTATATATGAAGATAAAAGGGAAAAAGTGGACGGTGTCATAATATTTAAAAATATTTTTTATTTAGTTCTTTTGTGTTTTTGGTTTAAATTTTTGGTTCAACGAATAGAATCAACAATAATTTTAAAAAAAGGGGTAATTTATGCCCCTTTTTTTTTGGGTTAGGGGAGTAAGACTCATAAAAAAAAAGGGCAAATTAATCTAATATTGTTTAGGCAAAATTAGTTTAAGGTATAACGGGCACCTGGAAAATTTTTAAGGTCAAGAGAGCGGGGGATCCCTATAAGAAAATGGGGATCCCCTTGTTTTAGGGGGGGCTCGCCATCATCTACAATTTTAATAATAAAATTTTTTAGAAAAAATTGGGGGTGGGGTGGATCCCCTTGACAGTGTTAAAATTTCACAGGGGGCTAACGGCCGTGTAAAAGTTACAAAAAAACAATTTAATTTGTACCCCAACGCCTTCCTCTAAAAACTATGTATCATATAAAATATTTATAAACCCCCAATTAAAAATTAGACATTTGGGATCCAAAAGCCAAAGTTTGAAAAAACGGTAAAAGGAATCTATTCTGGGGTAGAAAACCTTTTTTTCGGTAAATTAAAATTTTTAAACAAAATTTAAAAAATGCCCATTAAAATATTATTGACGGGTTTGGTTGGGTGGTTTTCCTCGGGGCGAAAAATCCCCGAGTGGTACCTTGTTTTATTATCATAAGGATTTTAATTTATACCCCAGGCCTTTGTCAATTTTAAACTATCAGTGGGGCCTTTAAATTTTAGAAAAAAAAAATTAAAAATTGAAAAGGGGTTAGGGGATAAAAAGTAAAAGTTTGCCAAAAAAGGCTAAGGTTTTAAATTTTCCCGGGATAAGAAAATTCCTTTTTCGGTAAATTAAAGTTTTGTAAACAGGTTTTTAAAAAATACCACATTAATGTTTTTTCATTTCAATCGAGGTTGATACTTTTTATACGTGGGAAAAACTCCCCCAAGTCAAAAACCCCTGGTGAAAAAGCTACATTTTTTTGCCCTCGCGGGGGACCCAGGTAATGGGGGGATCACGGGTGACCAAAAACCGGGTAATAAAAAGTGTTAATGATCAAGTTTTAAAACAAACCCTACAAAAAAAGAGTAAAAAATATAAAAACTTTATGTATTACTATATTATAATGTATACCCATCATGACCCCCGTTTTCAGTTTATTGTCTATCTATCAGTGTGTCTATCTCTTTAATATACTATGCCTTTATTTTAGATTGACTAAGCGGTATTTTGAACATTGCTATAAGCTGGAGGTTAAGCTACCCATAAATCCATGGTTCATTATACAAGTTGTTTTAAATTTCCCATACCAAGTCAGTTATCAAATTGTTTTTTTCCTCATTATATAGTTACATTGACGTTTGTTTTGGTTAATGTTGTTGCGTTTTTTCCTCTTATTGTTGATGTGTCTCGAGCTCCCTCGGTTAAGTTTGTAACCAAAATTTGTTTTCTATTAATCGATTTATGAACTTTAATTTGTTAATTACTCTATTGTTGCCTTTTTGATATAATTTAATATTAATCTAATTATAACTCTGTTGGGCTCAAATTTTAGACTTATAAAAATATATGAGTTATACTGAATTGAAAACACACTGAGATATAGTGGGTATATAATGTATATTGTATGATTGTCACTTGCTTAGATTTGTTTGTATAACATACTTATTTCTAGTTACTGTATAATGAATTGAATTCTTTTTCTACACGGTGATTATCAATTGATGAATTAGATTACTTACAAATAAAAACGCATAGGGTATAAACAAAATATAACATCTTCACACGCTTCAAACAATTGTCTATCTCCTCGATTTTCATTACGTGACGCTACGACTATTTTCTAATACAGCTGGTGATATATATTTTTTTAACAAAATACACAACTCGTCTAAACATCAACCCAACAATGTTAGATCTGCTTTCTACATTTTTTTTGTTCTTCCCTCGCCGGGTTCGAACCCATGCTACTGAGATATCGTGACACTAAATCGCCTGCACTGTAACCAGTGCGCTAGACCAAAAGATCACCTGGGCTTCATAAAATGAAGCTTTCGTTGGCCAGGTGTTACCTTTCCACGCCAGTTTTAATCTGGCGTCGTACTACAGTACATCATATATAAGGCACGAAGATGTTATTTTTACAGATCAGCTAAATTATCTAGAGTAAAGGATCCTACAAATTAATGTGAGATACAGTCACAGAAAAAATTATATTTGTAAGTATGTCTGAATTAGTGACAACTGCTTTCGCAATTTATTTGGTTCTTTCCTCGCCGGGGTTCGAACCCATGCTACTGAGATATCGTGACACCAAATCACCTGCATTTTAACCGGCGCGCTAGACCACACGACCACATGAGCTTGATAAATATATACAAGTCTAAATTGAAAACAACGTTCGAACCTATGTTTGCATTGGATAAGAATCGAAATGTTTATACGTGTGCATGTCACAAACTTCGTTGTAGTAGGGTCTAAATACAACACAAACAGGATTTTCAAAAAGACCAAAAGAGTGAGAAATTTTTTTTTAACAACTGATGTTTTTAAACCCTGCTGACTGTCATTGGCGATTGTCAAATAAGTTGATCACAAGGTGTTACAAAATAGATCTCTATATTAATTTAATACCAAGTACGAAACAATATAATTTGTGTTCTGCAAGTATAAGTCCGGGGTAAAAATAGAAAACATAAGAATTGAAAAAAGAATCAATCTAAGAACTTTTCTTTTTTATGCATTTCAAACAGTAGTATGAACTGAGTTGTGAATGACGTACAAATTACCCTTGTTCATGTGTTTAGTTTAACAAGGTGTCTCATTTTCCAGAAAAATATCCCTATTTTTATACATTTTGCTTTATTTCTTAGTCTGAAATCATATTACTAATAGCTGATCAGGTTACACTCTGTCACAAAATGTAAAGTAGCAATACACAGTTAGAAGTTTAGTTTCGAAATATGGCCGTAGTGATATTTTTAAATATGAAAATTTTTGTAAAATAAAATTGGTTTTTATATAATTGAAGAATAATTTAGTCTTCTTAGTTGGCTTGTATAAACATTTGGATTGTTTTAGCGTGTTTTCTGTTTGACAGTCCATATTTTCCTATCCTAACCACAAATAGGTCCATCAGTTATTGTAGTGTTAATCAACAGAGATTTGACGCTTGATCATTTCAATTCAATTTTATGAAAAAACGAGCAGAAATGCACATCATTTTTTTTTTTGTTATTTTACTTTGGACCAAATTTATGAGACTTTTGTGATATTTTCACACTTTTTTTGCCCTACCTACCATAGTAGAGGGGCATCACGTTTTCTGGTCTGTGCCTCCGTTCGTTCGTCCGTTCGTCCGTGCGTCCGTTCATCCCGCTTCAAGTTAAAGTTTTTGGTCAAGGTAGTTTTTGATGAAATTAAAGTTCAATCAACTTGAAACTTTGTATACATGTTCCCCATGATATGATCTTTCCAATTTTATTGCAAAGTTAAAATTTTGACCCCAATTTCCCGGTCCACTGAACAAAGAAAAAGATAGTGTGAAGCTCTGGTTAAAGTTTGGATAAAGTTTTTGGTCAAGGTACTTTTTGATGAAGTTGAAATCCAATCAACTTAAAACTTAGTACACATGTTTTCTATAATATGATCTTTCTAATTTTAATGACAAATTAAGGTATTGACCCCAATTTCACGGCCCACTGAACATGTAAAACGATAGTGCGAGTGAAGCATCCGTGTACTATGGACACATTCTTGTTTTGAAATATTTTGTATCCAATGAATGCATGAATGAATGAAAAGATTGCTGCCAATGATACATTTCACCATTATAACCATTAGAAATCAAATTTATGGAATATTCTATTTCTTTAAATATACACATGCATGACACGAATATTAAGCCTTATTTGTTAGAAAGGAAAGGAAAGAGGGTGTTTAAAAACTATGAGTGTGACTTTTACACGAATATTAAGCCTTATTTGTTAGAAAGGAAAGGAAAGAGGGTGTTTAAAAACTATGAGTGTGACTTTTAAGTGTTTTTTCTTACTGTATATTGCTTCCTTAATCCTTAATTTTCTTATTTGCTTTCGTTAAAAGAAAAGGGACTTGCATAAGTTACCAATTGATTTGAGATTTTATATACATTTATTTTTCATTATGAAATATAAACAACAAAACTTTGTGGAACGCAGGCACATCTCATGAATAAAAATTATTTCAATTTATCGTCATATATATTATTAATGATTAAGGCCACTACATGTATTGACTCATTTATCAAATACTTAGTACAGGAGAAAACTATAGTTCATAGAACATTATCTATTTGTCTTTTGTCTTTATGCTAGTGTTTCATTTGGTGCACCACTCAAACAAATATAACACACAGCAACCAAAAACAACCACTGAAGTACAGTCTCCTGAGTGCGGGCATTGGACCGGGGTATCATGTGTATAGTGATAAATCACTTACCAAGTAAAGGTGGGGCAAAAAATTCCGGTAGGACATTCATACTTACAAATCGAAAATAAACTGACAACGCTAATCCAGAAAAAAAGAAAATGACAAGCAGACAAATATTGTACACAAGACCCAGAAAAGAAAACTAAAGACTAAGCAACATAAACCCCACAAAAAAACTGGTGATGATCAAAGATGCTCCAGAAGAGTAAACAGATCTTGATGGCACCTAAAAGTCAACATACTTGTGATGACGTCTGTAAAATTATCGAAGGGGTGATTTCAACTTCATCATTTGGAACTCTTTGTTTAAAAGCTGCCTTGCAGCAACCCCCTATAAAGAAATTCATGATAGCAATTACAAGCCTGTAAATATCGTATCAATTGGGAGATATATGCTGGCACTGCTGAAATGTTTCTAGATAGAAATGGAAAGTTCACAATTATGAAGCTGAACTCATCTCTTTTGTCGCCAAATTTTGAATTAGTTAGTTAGCTAACATCATCAATATAGAAGAAAGTAAAGTTAATTGATATTTCTAACTTACTTAGTATGTTGTTACGTTGTAAGAAGTTTCTGTATGAAGTCAGCCTCATACGAATAAACAAACAAGTCGACAAGAGGAAATGCACACTTGGTTACCATTCGAATGCCGATAGTGTGTTATAAAAGACGTCCTCGAAACGTAACAAATACGTTGTCAATCAAGAAATCAAGCATTTTGATAATGTCAGTTTCAGGGATTGTTTTGTTTGAATCAGAGTGAATTTTACAAAGTGGGATTAATCCCTCCCTAAGACATGAAAGTTTTAACTAGATTGGCCATTCTTTTTTTCATGAAACAGTGCAATACCAACTCTTTCAATGTATCTGTTAGTTTATAATGGACAATACTTGTGTATAGTGCAGGAAAATCAAAATATTTTAATACCATTGCAAAATGAAAGAGTCTTAGATAGTATTTACTCTCAAGATCTTAGGACTTTTTTAGGATCCAAATCTGAATCACACCACCTCAAGAATAGACAGGTTCACACTAACTTCAAAACCCGGCTGTGATTGCTGATAAAATTGATGTTTAAAAGTTAAAAGGAAAACATATGATTATCAATGAATTTTACCTTTGTAAACGTCGTTGGGGTATTTCAGTCAGGATTCTACTTCGTCAAAATTATCTCCTCATTAAGCCAGTTCATTTTTACAGTTGTAAAAATTGAAGCCATTGTAGGGATGACGCACTGCCAATTTAACTCTTGAAAACCGATAAGTTTTTTCCACATAACACCATTACGATCCTTATATGTCAGTTGTATCTTAAAAGGCAAATGAGCTAATAAGCATCAGTTAATGTTCTTGTATATGCATTAAGTCAACTTAAAATAAATTATTGTCTGATCGGTTTTCAGGCGGAATTTTGGAAAATTCATTAACATTTACAAAAATATCTAATTAAATCCTTCGTGGAAGGACAGACTAAACCAATTCAGTGGTTGAAGGCTATAAACTCTTATTATCACACACAAACAATGAACAGTTTTCGAAGAAATGTATTTTATCATTCAACTTGAAAGTCGTTAGTAAAAATTACATATTCAAACACACCTTCTCTGTTTTTGGGATTCATTAGAAAGGTACTACACTTGACCCATATATTTCATCTTTTAGTACTGTTAATTTTTAATGTTATAAAGTCAACCTATAGCCTTGATATATAAAATTGATAGAATCTGAAGCGAGATAATGTATCGAATACTTTTGCCTTATATGTTTTCAAGAAAAAATATTCACTTCAAACACGCCCTGACATAAAAAGGTGCACTCGATTTTCTCTTTTCGATACAATTAATATATTGTTACACTTTTTTTATAATTTTTTTGAGTCACATAATGGAAGGCAAACACGAAAATTACTGAACTAACAAATTGATATGTTCTCCGTCCGTGGTATTTTTTTTTTTAAATCGGAAGTTATGCATTTTCTACATCCAACTTGATAGATGCCCATGTCGTCGACTTGATATCTAATTGTTCTACTAAACTATGTAATAGATAAATTGAAAACTTATGCACATGGTGTTTTTAAAATTAAATACTTCGTAATTCAGCAGGAAATTGTCATTTAATTTGGATCTATTATTTTTTTTAAACTTTTGTTTCTATAGTAAACATTACAGTAAGCCTTTACCGCCTTCTCTAACAAAGAGTTTTGATTCATTGTTCTACATCAATCGGGTTTCCACCTGCTATGTTGAGTTTCCAAGTGAATGTTAATTTCTAATTCATTTATTAAGCAGTTTATGTAATGATATTTAGAGACAAAAACGATGTTGTTTGGGGCTTTATCTGCGGGGACAACAACATGATTATTTAGGTTTTGACAAGTGTTTTGCAACATTATGGGTTATTAAAGACTGACGTTGCATGGGTATTGATAGTCCCATTAAATGTTTTAATTCTGATTTGTATCAACGACCTTACAGCTTGAATCCATTCCGAAGTAGTCCTTTTGTCTCCCTTTTTGCGTTTAACCATTGCCTAGAATAATCCACGACTTAATCAACCAGTATTTGTAAGTTGTGTTTTCAATTGATGTATTTTAGCTCACGATATTTCGGACTTTTGGATAAACACATTTCACAGAAAAGTGTTATTGACAGTGTTGATGTCAGTAATAACGTAGCCAGCCGGACTATGAGTGAATGAGGAATTAGCACAGTTGCAATCAAGAGGTTTTGATTTGAGATCGTCAATAGTGAGATCATTTAAAACGTGTTTGTAATTGAACATTGTAGTTCCAATTGGTTTGATATTTGTATAAATAATGATTGGTACAGCCTGATCCTTTCAATAAAGAGGTATTTTCGATTGAACTGACTTAAGATAAAGGATATTGCTCAGGTTGAAGCATCGAGGCACAGAAAAAATATTCTCTCTTTTTTATCTTATACAATGCATGCTGGTTTGAAAAGTCTGTGATAATTGCAATATCCGAAACGATAGTTTTTTTATTGTTTTAACTGAGAGTTTGTAACAGTGGTTTTCAAACATCAATTGAACAGAGAATGAAGTTTTCAAAGGGGCAATAATTAAAGTTTCGTGCGAATGGGATGTATACCTAACAGCTGTTGTCTGCTAAAGTAAATGACAGAAAGTCATTAATAGAGACATCATGGGGAGTTGGTTATGCATAATGACAATGACCATGACTGTGTATACGTCAAGGAGTAAAGTTAGGACAGCGTCATAACAGCTAAACATTATACACATGTATATCAAATATCAGTACATAAATACCGTACGAAAAATAATAAGACACGAAATATTTTCTATTGTAGGTAATCTGTTACAACAGTACGGTATATAATCTTTAATTGTTCATTAAACCCTTTCTTTGTTAGCGCCCGTGTGAACTCTACAACATTTTCTTACGGATGACCGTTTTGGATTTTGACCTATTATTAAGGCCATTATAGTATTATTTAATTTGATTTATTTGTATGGAAAATATAGAACATTATGTCAATGTCAGAAAAATATAAACTGTTTTGTATGAGGCCAAGAAACTTGGAAAAGGCAAGGTTTTACAGAGCCCTTTCTAAGTTTTGCGCAGAGTACAAAACAGTTAATATTTTTCTGACATTGACCTAAAATTGTTTTTATACTGCAACTTAAATTAATAAATTGATAGCTTTTTAAATCGTAATACAAATGTCAAACTTTTTTCAGCCCTAAATGGACCCCTGATTGTGGAAAAAGTGTTCCATGATGAAATTGACATTATACAAAACATACTTTGTTACTTTATTTAGGAAATACACACACCTAGTTGCAGGATTAAATTAAAAAAACAAAAACAATAAAAGTCGTCTGTCTTGAGAGAAAAGTAAATTCAGAAATTATTCCGAAAAATGCGCTAGAGTTTTAAACGCAATAGCTTAAACTCGCATTTTGAAATTTCTTATAAGAATTGAACAATCCATATCGTAAAAGTTAAAATATCATATTAGTCTGGAATGACAAAATAATAATAATAAATGCACGCAATAGTTTCTGAATTTACAGTTATTTTAATTTATTCTATAATTTCTTATTTGTATATATTTTGATTATTTATTCATGATATATTGATCAGTATGATATATGAAACTAATTTTAATCAAAATTTGAAATTCAACTTTTTTATTTCCAAAAATGGAAAAAAGTAAAACTAAGCTTATTGGTGGTTTTGAATGAACAGATGATATTTGAAATATCAACTATAGAACTTGCCGATTCATTGACGTCGCGTAAGTGAGACTTACTTATCATATTTAATTAGTATGGTATAGTTCAGTGTCAATATAGAAATGATGTATATATATACTAAAGATGTGGTATGATGGCAAATGAGACAAATCACCACCAGAAACTAAATGACATAGAAGTTAACAGATATAGATCGCGATTTACCCTTCAAAATTGAGTAAATATAAAAAAGAAGATGTGGTATGATTGCCAATGAAACAACTGTCCACAAGAGACCAAAATGACACAGACTTTAACAACTACAGGTCACCGTACGGCCTTTAGCAATGAGCAAAGCCCATACCACATAGTCAGCTATAACAGGCCCCGAATAAAACCCATATAGCATTTACTAGGTTATAAAAAGACGAGTTATACTACATTTCTAAGTAATAATAGTGATAATGTTTCTACTTTCTTAATCCGCGTTACTTAGCTATTACCTAAAGAATACATAGTGCTATATTCTATACTTCATTAATTCTTGCGATTTTGATTGTAAGCTACTAAAAAGGTATATCTAACGAAAATTCTAATTAAACCTACTGAAACTATTTTTATAGGACCTCCGTATAGTAAGAAAATGTGAAATTCATTAGAATGAGCTTTGGAAAAGGAGTATTTTCCTATTTAGTAGCTGCTTGACATACATTTTTGATTATAAAAAAAAAAGACATACATTTTCAAAAAAAACAAACATGACTTTGACGAGAACAGAGGCGGAGTACAATGGTATATGGAACGCCATAGCTGTTAATGTGAACATATGTTAATATATGCACATACTTTTCAATTTATGCACAGACCTTTTTTATACATGCACTACCTTTTTAATATGTGCACATTGTATACTTTATATCCACATACATAATAACTCTTAACAAAGAACACAAATTCGTCATTCCCCTTTAACCTAACAAAACATTTAAATAGACTTATTAAGAAAGGATATATTTAAGGTGGTACCTAACACTTTCACTAAAATTAATTTAGCTCGTTTAATTTTAATTAAATTTTGACAAAGTATTTATTTTGACCCTTTAAAAAAAATATAGAAATTTCAAAAATTTTGAACCAACAGTTTTGTCAGAAAAATACACCAGTTTGACAAACACCAATTTTGATCATTAAGAAGCTTACTATTCCCTATACAACACAACGTAATTAAAACGTTAAGCTGACTTTACAGAGTTATCTCCCAGTAGTGTTAGGTACCACCTTAATTGTAAGATAATGTTGCTAATTCATTAAAGATTGCATATTTTGATGCACTTATTGGGTCAATACATTAAGCAATAAGTACATTTATTCTATAACCAGTTGTTGGCATGATATTGGGTATGTTCTTCTCAAATGATACCGTACATTTTATGTTGGTATGATTTTAAATCATTTGTGTTTGATTGACATAATTTTTCAATCAGTTTAGTTTAGGTCTGCAACTGGCATGCCAATAACTACTAGTAGTCCTTTGTTAATTTATGTTTCATTGTCATTTTGCTTAGTTTCGTCTGTTTTCTTTTCGGATTTGGACTTCTTTCAAACAGAGTTTGAGTGCGCGTATTTCAGAATGTTTGTTTGTTCTACATTGGCTAGAGGTACAGGGAATTGAGATCCAACAAAACTTTTTTAACCACGCCGCATTTTTTGTCTGTCCCAAGAGAGTCATTTCAGACTTTTTTCTAACTTTTTATGTTTTGGGGTAAGGTAAAGAGCAGGCTTATTTGAACGAATTTTAATGAAATACAGTTCCTTTTACCAACAAACATAATAAATCTCAGGTACGGAGCCATACACAAATATAGTTATTATACTGATAAACTAGTATGTGCATACAAAATATACATTGAATGGATATACACAATGATTATATTGATATCATATTTCAATGGTAGAAGTTGCAATACTTAATGTTTCAACAAGCTAAGTTTTAAAAAAGACTTGTGTAGTTACAAAGTACGAAATAATAATTTTATAACATGCATCTTGCATAGAAAATGAATACAATACATGATAAATTTTATTTGTCCGAAGCACTTTTCTAGATTCACATTTTATAAAAAAAATCGTGACAATGAACCAAATCTTAACATAACCTACTAATATTATTGCCTATAGGATATTTTATAACTTGTCGGTATCGAGTTCCTATAATGATTTTCCATGTATCACTGTATAGACGTAAAAGGCAATTTTATATGAAAGCTTTTGCCCGATTTTTTTTACTTTTTCCTAAGTCTAATCTAAGAGTCACAATAGCTATTACCCGATTTTTGTACTTTTTACATATCATTTAAGAGTAAATTCATGCAGCTATTACCCGATTTTCGCAAAAAGCAAGCAAGCAAATGTCATCCTCCTACCTTTAAGTTATAATACTTTTTTAAATTCTTACGTAATTAAAAACGAGAACTTTCTCACATCTGGACTAAAGATTTTAACGAACGTAAGAGGAGATGTCTGATATTATATTCCCACGATAACACTGAGAGTCCGTTTTATCTGGTAAAATGCTCTCTTTTCTTAATCAAAGCTATCTTTAAAACTTCAAGCATATTTAAAAAAAAGACGCATTTAATGTCTGAAAATAAAGATAAAGTAGTTACACTTACGTCCAATACTATGGTTACAGCAATCAAGGTTATGCACTGTACCACGGGAATGTGCAAGCAAGCATTTTTAATGTAAAAGCATTAACATTTGAATGGTTTTCTTGAAGAATGAGAATGTAAACTTAAAGACATCTTTTTTTATTGATACCTATGCCAAAGTAATAATAAAGTGATTACATGTCACAGCTGTTTCAATGTTTAAAAATATCTTTGAAAAGAACAATGTTTTCAATTAAATTTGAGACTAAAAGTAGGGATGAAGCGACCCTTGGAATCGCGAAAATCAAATGAGAAACAACATAAAAATATACGCCCTAATGACAATTAAATGGTGTGTGCCGTAGTTATTCCATTATGATGTTAATGGTATATTATGACCTAAACATATCTTCAGTTAATGCTTGATGTAAAACATATTTTGATCCATTCTTTAAAACCAATAAATAGGTTTCAAATCACCTAATAAAGTCATTGGAGTCTTGAAGAAACATTTTTTGATACATGGACTACGTACCTGAATTTTGTATTTTCGGACAATGGACCGTCATTCAACAGTCTCAACGTATGTTTTGAAGAAGAGAAACAACGCTATTACAATCAGTGTCAATATTGAAGTCGAACATTCAAACAGATGTTATAGGAAACATGAGAATTCAACATTATAAACAGTGTAACATTTACAACCCTATTGCTAAGGGATAAGAGTAAACTATCGGAAGGAGATGAAGTCATAATAGATACCAGGACTAATTTTTGTATATACGCCAGACGTGCATTTCGTCTACAAAAGACTCATCAGTTACGCTCGAATCCAAAAAAGTTAAAAAGGTCAAATAAAGTACGAAGTTGAAGAGCATTAAGGATTAAAGTTCCTAAAAAGCTTTGCTAAATACTGCTTAGTAATCTATGCCTGAGGTAGAAAAGCCTTAGTATTTCAAAAATTTTAAAATTTGGTAATTTATAAATATAACCATATCAATGATAATTCATGTTAGCACAAAAAAGTGCTGACTACTGGGCTGTTAATACCCTCGGGGATATGAATCTCTACCAGCAGTGGCATCGACCCAGTGGTTGAAGATAAACTCATCATGATAGATACCAGGACTAAATTTTGTATATACGCTAAACGCACGTTTCGTCTACAAAAGACTCATCAGTGACGCTCGAATCAAAAACAGTTAAAAAGGTAAAATAAAGTACGAAGTTGAAAAACACTGTGAACTTATGTTCCTAAAAAATTTGCCAAATACAACTAAGGTAATCTAAAAAGGTTATCTATTAAAAATTCAAGGGCAGATATAGTTTCAAAGCATGTCTAATTGACATAGTTGTTTTGTTTATTGCTACTAAAAATGACCTACAAAAGTTTGAACATATATATATATTCACATTCTGACTTTTTAAATGCCCATTTAATTAGGTGTGTAAATTTTTTTAATGAGAATGTGAGGCAATGTAGTATATAGGGTAGAAAAATCAAAACTTTAAACAGATTAGAAATCACCAATATAAGCATGCAAGTTATCAAGTACTTCCAACGAGTTATTGACACTCCAAAAGTAATTAATTCCTTCCTATTCGAAGGCCTTGTTTGAACAATTTATTATCAAGTTTTTGATTGTACCAAGTGTACTGGTAAGAAGAACAGGTAATTGAGTAGTGGAACAATGGCTTTAAGACGAAATAAATCTATATTTGCTAGATGTCTTTTGTAGCTTCGGAAGCCAATACATAGTTAGAGTTTCATTGTTTTTGGTTCTGCTTTGTAAAGCGGTAGCTAAAAGTTAATGTGTGTTACAGATGTCGTTTTCTGAAAAAGGAGTCAGTTAGAATGTTGGATAACTGGGGATTTCTTTTTGTAGAACTTCAATGTAAAATTTACGTCAAACAATAATAATATCGTTAGCAGCTTTATCAGCCGGGACAAAAACGAATTCCTTGGCTAGTTCTTTATGTTTGACACGAGAATTAAAACACCATTACTTTTGAATAACAGGTATATTGTTTTTTTGTTAATAGATGTTTAAATCAACAGTCTTAAGATATAATTATTTGATACATAGAAATAATGAATTAAATTTCAACGCTCCAGTTTAGTCAAATCTAGTAAAAACCAAAATAAAGTGTTATAAAAAAATGAGAAAATCAACTTTTAAAATATTCTTTTATAAGTTAAATGTAGAAATTAAATAATATTTTATACTCTTCGTAGCTTGAAGACTCATCAAGATGTTTTGAATGATAAAATATGAATGACTTGTCCTTTATTAATTAACAAAATTCTTTAAGGTTCCTTGTTTTGCGATTTGTAAACTCGTCATTTATGATCTTATTCTTGACCTCATTAAGTATTTTCTTATGAAATAACTTTATGTCAATATAACACTTAATCAGATTTATTTCATTTAATGTAAGCCTTAAGAAAATGTTGCCAATGGTTGAATGAACCTTCCAATTAGCCAATGGTAAAATTATCACGGGATTTATTGCAAACACAGGTGGAGAAAGATAGTTGTTCTTATGAAAAATAACTTTTACTATTCGGAAAATAGTTTCATCACATTTGAAAACACGTAATTTATGATTTATTCGACCTCGGTATTTATTTTCTCATGAAAAAATATGAATGAAGAAAGTTACAATCATAACTAAATTGTCTGGGAAACTCTACTTATAAGATATGAGCTGCTTACTAGAAACAAACATTTTCCTGTAAAAACAACTATTAACCGGTAAATCGTTTCAAATGCAAAAACCGGTCAATAGTCTTTTTACGGGAAATACTCCACGAACTTCCGGTATCGTTTGAATTAACTAATCTCTGGGGACGTCGTAATGCTCAGGTTGTTTATTATATTGCAACTGTGCTTTTTGCACAGTCAACTTGCATTGTTCGTATAGTTATTTATCATATACAGTTGCTGACTTTTAATCGACTTGTTTTTCAAGGTAATCAATGTATTTCCCTATTTTGGAAGTCAATAAAAAACATAGCTTTATATAAAGACGAATCTGTAAAGTAAAAAAAACCCACTATATTTATGATTCCTATCATGAATGTTTCCGACTTTGATGGTTTTAGATGGGATGCAGCTCAGTCTCTTCTTTAAGTAGTATAGATATATACCAATACAAATTGTAAAATATCAACAACAAAGAAACAAAAACCGTTGGAGCTTAAAATACAATTTTGTTATCTCCATTCTAATGAAACTGATGGAAAAAACATTACAACATTTATTAATTTTTTTTTGGCAGACGAAACGCACGTCTGCCGAAGATACTAAATTTAATCCTGGTATCTATGATGAGATTATTTACAACAACTGGATCGATGCCACTTCTTGTGGAGTTTTAGTTCTCCGAGGGTATCACCAGCCCAGTAGTCAACACTTCTGTGCTGACATGAATTATCATTGATATGGTCATATCTATAAATTAACTGTTTACAAAACTTTTAAATTTTTGAAATACTACGGCTTTTCTACCTCAGGAATAAATAACTATAGCTGTATTTTGTAAAACTTTTAGGAATTTTGGTCCTCAATGCTTTTCAAAGTCGTACTTTATTTGGTCTTTTTAACATTTTTTTATTCGAGCATGACTGATGAGTTTTTATAGACGAAACGCGCGTATGGCGTAAATATGAAATTTCTATAATGAGTTTATTTGTCCATTATAGATTATCTCTCTTTCGTCTAACCATTTGACTATTCCTCAATGTAAAATACAACAATATATGTTGTATGTAAATGAGTTATACTCTTATAAAATTAATGATATATAGGATCTAATGTTGAACAGTTTGGAATTAAGGTTATAATATTTTGGACATTATCAAAGCTGAAACATACGTTTTTGTAAGGTAAAAAATGTATTATGTAAGATAGAAATAATAAAGACATTTTTGCGTAGATCAGCTTATGTAAGATTAATACAAGTATTATTAGAATTCTTTGCATTCAACATAATTTCATGAACATTATTTAAGCACTTTTCTAATCTAAATCATACAAATTATGTAACAATTTGTTTTATCACTATCTCACTGTGTTGGTTACATAATATTTTAATAAGTTTATCCGAGGGTATCACCAGCCCAGTAGTCAGCACTTCTATTATGACATGAATATCAATAATGTGGCAATTTCTATAAATTTCCTGTTTACAAAACTTTTAATATTTTCCCCAGGCATACATTACCTTTGCCGTATTTGGCACCTTTTTTTGGAATTTCGGATCCTCAATGATCTTAAATTCTGTACTTATTTGGCTTTAAAACTATTTTGATATGAGCGTCACTGATGAGTCCTATGTAGACGAAACGCGCCTCCTGGCGTACTAAATTATAATCCTGGTACCTTTGAAAACTTTCATCTAACCATTCGACTATTCTTCAATTTTAAATACGATAATATATGTTGCATATGTAGCTAGAGTTATACTCTTATAAAATAAATGATATCTAGGTATTGATGTAGAACAGTTTGGAATTGGGGTTATGATATTTGGTACATTACCATAACTGATACATACATTTGTGTAAGTTAAATAATGCATTATGTAAGATAGAAATATTAGAGACATTCTTTCGTCGATCAGCTTACATAAGATTAATACCTGCATTATAAGAATTCTTCGCATTCACTATAACTTTATGAACCTTATCAAAGCACTTTTCTGATCTAAATCAATAAAATTTATGTAACAATCTGTTCTATCACCAGCTCACCTATGTTATATTAACATAATGTTTCAATAAGTTTAATAAGATAAAACAAAAATAAATGCATATCGGTATCTTAAGTCTGGATCCTTACATTTCATAAGGAAACAAGAACTTCCAAATGTAAAATTAGTCTCACATTTTACTCTTTAAGGCGCACAATTTATTATATCAAGTATTTAAATCAGTACCAAATAAGATATTAAAAGTGAAATTTCTAAGATTCATGAACAACTTAATAATTAATTTTACTCTTTTAACACTATACATCTTGAGAGTTATACATATTTATTACATAATCTAACTATCACGTTATTTGCCATTATCAATAAATGAGAGAAATATTCTGATTTTAATTCTCTTAATTAATTTCTGTTATGTAACAACATGTTACAATCTCGTAAATATTTTTATATTATCAGTTTGTACGATATTCAGTTATTTTTATGTCCTTGATAAGATGGTCGTTCCTCATATTTCAGCTGCTTAAAAAGTGTTTATTATTAAAAATTTAGAGTTATCATGTGACGGAAATTAATTGGTTTGAAAGTTTTCAGTGTATTTGTTTAGAAGTCGATTTCTTTTAAAATCGAGTGAATGTTCTTAATTTCGTTTAAACGTCCCAAAACAGGGATGAAAACCTTGTTTAATAAGGACAAAGTTCCGAGGATACTGCCCCATTCGAATAAGAATAAAAAAATCACGAGGAAGAGGTCTTTAGTTGACGTAAATACAGATTTAGATAGACACAAGACGCTTGTAAAACCTCAAGCTTGAATAAAAGACTATGGATGTTCACCTGTTGAGTTGCAAATGATAATGTTTATTTATTAGAATATTACAATTTCTTTGTAGATCATCATATGGTAAATATCAAGTCAACTTCAGACTGGTCTTCGCGGGAAAAAATACTATAAATATCCTCTTTTTCATAGGTTGCGTGTCATGCTTAGAGAGTGATAGAATTACATAGTTATTTGTTTTGACAAAAGAACTTCAACTTCGTACATCTGTGAATACCCGGATGAATGGACGTAAATAGGTAGCCGCTTATGCAAAAGGAATAAGAAGGCACCTGAAGAGGAACCACAAAAAAGCCATTACAGTTCTAGTGAGTTAATCAAATTCAGAAGAGATTATAATATATATATTTATAAAATCTGAAAAACATACTTGTCATATCAAAAGTATAGAAACAAGAGACGTCTGAACCAGTGACAACTCTACAACAAATTTGTCACTGGTTCAGACGTACTTATAAATATAAATATTTCTGATGAGTTTATCTGTGACTGTATCTTGCATTAATTTGAAGGACCCCTTACAATAGATAATGCAGATGATCTGTAACAATACCATTTGCATGTCATATATATATCATGTACTGTATTACGACGTTCGATTAAAACTGACAGGGAAAGGTAACACCCGGCCACTTACAGCTTTATTATTGTGAAGCCAAGGTGCAGGTGATTTGGTGTCATGATATCTCAGTAGCATAAATTCGAATCCCGGCGAGGGAAGAGCAAAAATTTGCGTAAGCAAATTTACAGATCTAGCATTGTTGGGTTGGTGTTTAGACAAGGTGTAAATACCGAATGTACAAGACCATGTATCACCATTACTGCTGGTGATCCGGTGGATACATTTGTTGTAGAGTTGTCACTGGTTCAGACGTACTAATAATATGAGTATTTCTGTGACTGTATGTTGCATTTATTTGAAGGATCCTTTACAATTGATAATTGAGCAGATCTGTAACTATACTATCTTCATGTTTAACATATCATGTACTGTATTACGTCGCTAGATCAAAACTGACGTGGAAAGGTAAATCCGGCTACGTAAAGCCTTTTTATTGTGAATCCAAGGTGGTCAAGTTGTCTAGCGCGACGGATATAATAAAGGCGATTTGGCGTCAAGATATCCTAGTAGCATGATACCAAATTAACTGCACTGTATCCATATGTGGCGTTCGGATGTATTTTGCTCTATGGTAGGGTTGTTACCTCTTCGACCAGTTCTCCATAAAAATTATCAATTTTGATTTTTATGTTTCAAAAGCATACGATAAAATTGACACTGATGTTTTGAAAGTAATCTTGATCAAATGCCATTGTGCAATATCATACAAAATCATTGGTCAATGTTCAGTTTCTTTCACAATGCTTTCATTTTCACGTTGAGTATCACCAAGATGACAATACAATTCATTGCTAAGTAATTTTATTGTTTCTTTTAGGTTAATTTGAAGTTTAAAATCACAAATGTTAAATTACTTAACTCACAGGAAAATTTAAAAAGGAAAGTCACTAATCAAACGGAAAATCAAAACCTCAAACACATTAAACGAATGGATATCAACTGACATAATCCTTTTTTAATTATTCAGATATTTTCCCGATCCTCTAGTTCACGTTGTGTTATACTTAAATCACTTGCTTGATAAAGGCACGTCTAAAAGTAAATTGCAATCTGCCACTGTCGGGATCAATTGGACGCATACTTTTCAAGGTATGAAAGATCCGAAAACAAATTTCTTCGTTCTGAACCTAATTTTATCTGCAAAATGACAAAGGTACAGACCGAGCGTGAAGAAAGATTACATAATTGTAGATGTTTTCATTTAATTTCATGTTCTAAATACAAAGATTATTATGACATACTTATTTATAGGATATCTAACTATCACAATGTTATGGTTAGTTGGTTTTATCGTTATGAAGAAGTAAGCCTTATTTGTTGTAAGGATTTAATTTCAGATAGTAATCATGTTCAGTCAACATTTTTAAGGAATGACTGTAATTTTTTTTCCTGTCTATTCAATATAATATAAAGAAAAAAAAGTTTATGAAAAAATGGTGATGACTTCACGGTCACATGACAAAATTATGTCTATGAGATGATATACAAAGCACTGTCAGCTAATCAGAAAACGTTGTTACATCCAAAATTAAATTATGTTTAATAAGGTTCATCCCTATTACAGTAGAAAAATCAATTAGATTTTTTTTAAAACATTTATTGTACTAATGAACTCAAAATCGTTAACTTTTTGGTAACTTTTTTCGAATCCCGCCCTGCACAGAAATCACAATTCTTCTTCCTTTTTTTGGTCTCGTTTTCATGAGACTTTGAGTAAGATATATTTATCAATCTTGTACAATTTAGGTAGGAACTCAACACGAATTTCATTTTTAATAATTCTTTGATATGAAAAAATGTTACCTGATAATATCGTTTGTTTGTTTACATTGAATATGACGTCATTACTTAAATAACGTCACAACTAATTCCCAAACAACAGAACCAAAATCGAAAATATCATGGTATTTCCTTTTTTTTTTTTAACAGATTATGAAGTTTAAAAACTGTAAACATGGAAATTTTCGCGCCGTCTTTATTTCGTGTTTTATGAACACAATTTAAATTCGCGTCGTTTTGAATTCGCGATTGCCTATATTAATTTTTTCAAAAGGGATATAGAAATTGAATACCTGTACATGCATATAATGAATCAACTGATAAAATCAATCAGAAATCTTTCGTGTTCGTTTTATCAAAGTTAAAAGAGATTAAAAGTTGTGTCTTGTCTGCTTGTAAAAACTCATACACAATAAAAGAAAAGAAGACCTTATTAAGAGTGATATAAAAACTGTCAGGATTAATGGTAATAATTGATTTTTGATCTGATTAATCTGTGTAGAAGATTCAACAAGGTAACACTATATATACAATATAACTGATAGACAGGTGTCATTAACATATTTATAATGAGTGCTATTTATGTAACAATATCGGTAGTGTTCATTTGCACGTTTCAAGTCTTACCACGAAAATAGTAAAAATCAAACTGCCGCGAACATTTCCCTGTTTGTAGTATGTTTAAATTGAAAATAAAATTCACAGGTAAAGGCTGTCTTATTTTAACATAATCTTATTAGTGTAGGTTATGAAAATGCCATTTGAAAAGGGGTGTTTAATTGCCCACTAATATAGATCATTGGGGTAAAATACAGTTTTTGGCTTACATTTTGTACATCTTTAAAACTAACGCATTTAGAGTAAATTGCAAAAGGGTAAAACTATCAGGTTGAGATTTATCTAACTTTCAGACGAATCAGAAAACCTGTTAATCGCTGGCAGTTCCTTAACTAGTAATTTTAAACAAATTGTGCAGGTTTTGGTAATCATCTTTAATATTATTATAGATGGGGGTAATCTTTTAAAACAAACACCTCTGAAACCAATTAAACTAATTTGGCCACAATCATCTATAAGCTATTTGGTTTTAAAATGTGTCTGATGACCCTGCCTGCAAAAAACAAGGGCGACATGACTACAATTACTGATTTGATTTTTACATTTTATTCATACAGTATTTCTTATCCCCGTTCTTGTTTTTCTGTTCATTCTTGTCGAAGGTATCGACTGTCAAAACTATCTTTTTAATTTTTTATTGTGAAATAATGGTGTGGCATCATTACCACGTAGTATTCGCAGGTCTCTAAAAAAAAAATTTCTGCGTTTGCACTCTCCGTTAATAATGTGTATTCATAGATTAGAATTTAGCATTTGGAATTCTTTTGCTAGTATATAGAAACGTTCTGCTACTGTTGCCTGTTGTGTATTTTTTGTTTCTCTAATTCTATGGAAATTTATCCCTTTCCGAACCCATTGTATAAAACAATTTAATCAACGTGTGGTTGCCGGTGATCACAGAAGATCATTGGATGATGTTAAGGGTCTTGAACTTTTTAGCTAACTGGATGAATCAAAATACGCCATAACAGGTGTTAATGAAATTGACAATTTCGTGCAATGTGAAAGCCACTGGCAGGAGATTTTCGGTTAACAAAAAAAGAAAACAGTTTTTTTAATCATTAGAGAAACAGATTCTTACATAGTTACTCGTAGATTATCGGATTTATCCAATCTCGATATTTAAATTATAAATTTTAACCTCGCCGAGGCTCGGACTTTAAAATTTATAGCAATCTCGATTGGATAAATCCGATAATCCACTCGTATCAATGTAATAATCTATATTTATTTATCAAATTGTGTGTAAGTTTCTTAGATCAGAATCTGTTATTTGTGTGCATATTATTCGGGTACTGAATTATTAGATGACAAAAACTTGATTAAATGCTGGCACTAGTATTTCATGTATTTTTGATTGGGAAAATGCATATTTCAGTTGAATCTTATTTAGTTCACCAAATTATAGTGTAGTTAAGACATGTGAATATTATTTCTGATACCTGTCCAAACATATAGTTATCTTTAATAATGCAGTTCATTTTATCAGCTTAATATGGAATATATAGTGATAAAAAACTCCTACATATTCATTGGAATAGTGTTTTTAAAAGACAAAAACGATTTAAATTTTCTTTACCCTGTTGTGCATGTTTGTGAGTTTTATTTTAAAAAAACTTCGTGTCATACCTTTGTTGCGAGACGAATGTTCGCGGTTTGATTGTTAAGATAAGCTATTACATTGATTTTTCCAGGAATACTAAATTTATATTTTCCTCGTAACAATGAATTATCTCATGACGAATTTGACACCAAAAGCTTGAGATTAAAGATACTAAGCTATATATATTTTTTTTATCAATCTCAGTATCGAATGTAAGTGAGATTATATTGAAGTTCGATTTTGTTGTAATAAGAACAGTGTCAATACCTTTAGCAATACTAATATTGATAAAATTATTGACACTGACGAAGGCTATTTGTAAATAAAAAAAGAAGATGTCGTATCATTGCCAACGAGACAAACTCTCCACAAGAGACCACATGACAAAGAAATATAACAACTTTTGGTCACCGTACGGCCTTCAACAATGCGCAAAGCCAAAACAATTTAAACGAGAAAAGAAACGGCTAATTTATGTACAAATAAATGAACGAGAAACAAATATGTAACACATAAACAAACGACATCCACTGAATTACAGGCTCCTGACTTGACACAGGCAAATACCTACAGAATGTGGCGGGGTTAAACATGAAAGCGGGAGCCCAACCCTCTGCTAACCTGGGACAATGTTTTAACAGTACAATATATTGATTGATTGATGGTTGCTTAACGTCCAGTGCAAATATTTCATGCATATTCAGGACGAAAACAAGTTCACAAAAAATACAATAGGTTAGTACAATGGAGGCCATCTGGGATAATGGTTGGGGAAATTTGAACTGCCACTAGAAAATGAGGGTATATTGGATAGGGACAGAAATTTTGCCTTGCAACAGGCCACCTACAGACCCCTCAAAGAGATGTTGCAAGGGTTCTTAACGTGCAAAGAGCGTGGCACTCTCTTAACACGAGGCATCGGATTTAACGTCCCCCTTCTGACCGGACGTGACTGCAAACTTGATACATCCCGCACATCCAAACTGACGTCCCACTTCGACAAGCGTTATACTGCCGGTCGGGAGAAGACCAAGTGACCATATTTCTATACCCTAGTCACCCTTGGGGTAAACAGTACAATATAAGAACGGACTATAAAAATCAGTTGAAAAAGGTTCAACTCATCAAGTTGATATATTTTTCATCATGATTTTATAACAACTACTCTTGCTGCTTTGTCCTTTACATATATGTGTGTGTGTATAAAGATACTCAAATAACAGTACACTGATGTAAAATCTGCAAACTTTACATTTAAAATATGGACACGAATACGAGTTTGAATTAATCAGACAGTGGAATTTAGAAAAACAGAAAAGGACTATTTATCACTGCATGATATAAACTTTTTAAAATGATTTTCGATTTCCAAACGCCGACGCATACAAATTGATAGATGGGCGATTAATGTACAACGGCAACTATTACATATATATAAAGGCTGAAAATAATGTTCATGTTATACGTTTATGATATGAATGTATACAGCGTTTACAAAACCAGAACAATTAGTTGGATGTTAACGACTTTATTTGGCCCTTTTAATTTTATTTGACTTTATTGGTTTTTTTTAACTTAATTTGATTCGAGCGTTACTGATAAGTATTTTGTAGACGAAACGCACGTGTGGCGCAACTTCATATTTTACATTCTAGTATCTATCTATCTATGGTGACTTTATGTAGATACCTTATAGCAGCATCTTCGCTAGCCAAGGGTTACGATCCACTCCCGTTCTCTTCACCCTTGGCGGATTGAGCTAACATTTCGGAGACACAAGGTAAGGATTTTTATTGGTTGCAGTAGAAGCTCGCTGCATCCAATCAAAAAGCGCCTATAACATGATCACGTGTAAATGTAGAAAGTGTTTGTAAACAATTGCCACGTGTTTATTGTGCAACAAGTCTTTACCGCACTAAACATACGACTATATTTAGTGACAACTCGAATATTTTAATCAACTAATAGCAGTTCCTGTGTGTGTTTCGTGCACAAATGCATGAATGTTGACGTATATTTTCGTTTCCGGCTTTACCAAGTGTGTAGAATCTAGACGTTACCGTGATTTTACCTCCAAATTGAAGAGTTCAAGTGCTACCATTGGTCAAGAATAATGTATTCGGAATGGGCGTGACTTTAATCTTTCTATAGATGGCGCAACATTAATATCACAAATGCTAGCTCAATCCGCCAAGGGTGAAGAGAACGGGAGTGGACCGTAACCCTTGGCTAGCGAAGATGTATAGCAGTATCCTGGCTCCAAGGTACTAATATTGGTCTTACTCTGAATTTCAGCGTAAAAAAATATCAAAAACCTCCCACATTCCAGACAAGCACAATGATCATTGCGACACCATGAATTCAGTATTCCTGCTTTACCAATACTTAGATCTGAAATCGTTGATACAAGGCAATATATGATCGTCATGCATTCGATAAAGAATGAATACAAAACGTTAAAATTTACAACCGAAACGCTTTTCTGGATCTACCTTCTTCAGGAACGTTCAAAGCTGAATATTTAAGGCCAACAATTTATAAAGAACAGAAATAGTTGATTAAAACGTTAAAGACGATCGTTCAAAATGTACATGGAATGTTATATTGATCTGCCGACATGATTGCAGAAAGTAAGAAGTCGTAAAGCATAACAGAAAAATTTGAAATCAAATGAGATAATACAACGTGTATTGAGCCATTTTATTGCTTAAAGTTCAGTAGAATATATATATACATCTTCTTTTTTATATACTCAACCTTACCATACTATTTGACCTACTGCGAGTTGTTCAGTTTTTACTGTTACTCCTAAAATATGGGTGCTGGGAAAACCAGCAAGTAAAATGGTCACTATCAGAGCCGTGTGTTTAAAATGAATTATCTTCTTTTGAGAAATATTTTTTTTTTGTCATCCAATTTTTCACCTGTAACAAATGCCTGTCTGTGGTTTTATGTTTTACATTAACTTTTAAGTATCAGTATGTCTTCATTTCATTTTGTTTCGTTTCGTTCCGCTTTTATTTCGTTTTGCAGTTTACAAGTACCCCTCTTTTCACCCCTTTTCTATATTTGATATTTTAATAAAAAATTTAAAAAATCAAACTTTCAAAAAGTGAAATAATCAAAATTGCATGTTAGTTTTAGTGTTTTCAAAGTTTGATCAAATTCCAAAACTATCAAATTTAAAAACGATATTTAGAATTTTAATATTTTAATTATTTGGTTAAAATTTCAAAATTTTAAAACTTTTACACAATTTGGAATTTTGATATTTTGAAACTTTGATCAAATTTCTAAAAATCTAAAATTTTAAAACTTTTTAAAACTTTGAATTGATAAGTGTTACACGGACCCAAGTGGCCTTCTGTATTGTCACAAAAAAATAATGGAATCGGGGTTTTCAACGTGGAACATTTCAGTGGCCGTCTGTGTGAAAATATTCAAAAGACAGTCAATATATTCATGATTACGTCCATGTTATGTTAACGTTGGAATTGTTTTCCCCACTTAGTGGTTGGAACGCCTAAGTTTATATACAACAGAAACATGTGGAAAGTTCTGTGATTTGTTAAAGTAACGTATGAATAAAGATAACCAATATTTTACAAAGCGGCAAACTCTTTTTTGACACTATAATCAGAAAATATAATGATACAAATGTACCTTATTTAACTTTACAGTTTCTGTGGGAAGATATAAAATTACCAGTATTTGTAACGTATTTGCACTTACACAAGATAAAAAACATTCAAAATCCGATCCGATGGTAATCATATTATCCCTTCATGCTCACTTTATCTCATTGGTGTGAAATATATAAACAGCAGTTACAGTTTTTCTGGCATGTGCTTCAAAATGTCTAGTATAGGATTACATCGTGACAGAAATGATACACTTATTATTAGAGGATGGAGTTTGGATATTCGTCACAAAGATCAGTCAATACTGTTGTATATAAATCAAAGTATGGTAGGTAAAATGTTATATGTTTGTTTCAAACTTGTATATTATGTATAACAAAATTCGGATCTTGACGATTGTTGTAGAGCTTCTTCAATTTGTTATTCATTCAGATTTTGCCTTTAATTTATATTAATTCTATTGTAAAATTTTAAATGAGACAGGATATACCGATTGCACAGAATATTTTTTATTAATATTTGATATCAAACAAGTAACTATCTTTAAGTGAATGCATCTTTTTTCGTAAGATAAAATTAAAAGTCTTTTGCAATATATTTTGCTTTATCTGGAAATGATTAAAATGATGTTTAATGAAAATACATATGTTTTGCCACCGAAGCACTTTTAAATATGTTGATATTGTCTCTTCCGAAACTCTAATATCATAAATATTGAAGGCAAAAAATAAATAACTCCATTAACATGCGAAGAGATGTGTGAAAAGAAGAGGCAAAATCAGAGCACAGTATTGTGGTTACCACGTTAGGATCGTATAAGAGATCATCTTCACTGAGACATTTCAAAATGGTCTTAAACTCTTGATTGGTTTCGAACGGACAACTGCTTGAAACTGTTGGTGTAGTAGTTACTTTGTAAACATCAAATATACTACGATACTTGTAGGGAATGCATGAAATTCTATCATTCGGAAATATATACTTTTTTTCTGAAAGTGCTACTGAGTTGTTTCTGCAAATGGATAAAACTTTCACAATTTAAAAATCTTATAACTTACTTGAACAAAACTGTTTTTACGGACCTTTCTGGTCATTTTTTCTTTTCAGATCAGTATATGAGCCACAAGTAACTGTATCTGTGGTATTCTAGTATTTTTATAATTTTATTTCAAGAAAATGTTAAAATCATGAAAATGAACTGACAAGGAAGTAATGATCGCACGTAAATACGTATATGAAATTAAAAGTAATAAGTCCTTGCTTATGTTTTTTATTCTGAAGATAATGTGATGTGAATATCTGTATTTGTTGTTATCAACGCACCTGCATGTTTACCTAGATTTTTTTCATATTTTTAGTTGGTTACAGAGAAAACTTTAAGATGCGACAATAAACAAGATATCTCAATGAACTATGAGTTCTGTTCGGAGAAACTATCGATGTTAGAGATTTTATTCTACGGTCGAAACAAGCCATCTTCAGTGTTAACGAAGATAACTGTACAATCACGCGGTAATACTTTAAACATACATACACATGATACAATAACTTGTTCAATGTCAATGATAATATGCAATGTACACTTACAATTAAAAACATCAATCTTTATTGAATAGGATTTTCAGTTTTCCTGCCCAAGTATTCTCTCTGGTTACTCACCCGCTGTAACAACTGAATAAAATGAAGTAACAAATAATGTCGATAGGGGTAATCACCAACAATTTCTGTTCTTTTGAATGAACTTGATCAATGAAAATTAATGTTTTGTTCTTATCATTTTCTTTAAATCTAGCATTTGTATATTTTATACGAATTGTATTTATACATTATGTACACAGCCATGTGTAACTATCATTGCTGGTGATCCGATTGATACATATGTTGTAAAGTTGTCACGGGCTCAGACGTACTTATAAATATAATTGTTTTCTGTGACTGTATCTTACATTAATCTGTATTATCCTTTTACAGATAATTAAGCTGATCTGTAAAAAATAGCATCTCTGTGCCCTATATATCATGTACTTTAGTACGACGCTAGATTTAAACTGACGTGGAAAGGTAAAACTCGGCCACCGAAAGCTTAATTTTTTAGCGGGACGGCTACAGTGCAGGCGATTTGTTGTCACGATATATCAGTGGCATGGGTTCGAATCCTGGCGAGGGAAGAACAAAACAATTTGCTAAAGCAAGTTTACAGATCTAACATTGTTGGATTAATGCTTAAACGAGTAGTAAGAAAATACATATTCTACTTTTCACAGTATTAATCGGGGAAACATATCCTGCACTAAGTTTAGATGCCATGGAACAAATGACAATACAGATGGATATACACACTTATAAGACATTTAAAACAAAGGCACAACAAGTACATCTTGATTTCCTTGATAGAGATATTTTGAGTGGCAATAATAACAACACAATTACCAACACACTCAATAAGGACGAGTACAACATAAAGGAAGAAACAAGTATTGGTGAGTAAATATCATAGCCTGTACGCAACAACACACAACTACTGTACACAATAACAAAAAAATCCTATACACAACAACAAAAATATCAACTGCAGCAAACAAATCTTGTACACAAAAACAAACAAATCCTGTACACAACAACAACGAAAGTATGTACACAACAACAAACAAATCCCGTACACAACAAAAATGAAATCATCTACAGAACAAGCAAACAAATCCAAACTATTTTTTGTCGTCCTACAGAAAGTAGTGAGAAAAACTTTCTGGACAATTTCCATCTTGACGGTAATAGTACTTTGAAAGTTAATAGTTATTATAATAGTAGTACGCCAGATACGCGTTTCGTCTACATAAGACTCATCAGTGACGCTCATATCAAAATAGTTTAAAAAGCCAAACAAGTACAAAGTCGAGTAGCAATGAAGATCCAATATTCCAATGAAGTTGTTCCAAACACGGCTAAGGTGATATATGCCTGGGATAAGAAAATCTTTTTTTTTCGAAAAATTAAAAGTTTGTTTACAGGAAATTTATAAAATATGACCACATAATTGATATTCATGTCAACACCCGAAGTGCTGACTCCAGGGCTTAATATACCCTAGGGAACGAAACGTCCACCAGCAGACTCAGTTGCATCGACCCAGTTGTGTAAATACTTATCAAAGGTACCAGAATTATAATATACACAATGTAGTACGCCACACGCGTGTTTCGTCTACAAAACTCATCAGTGACGCTCATATTGAAAAAGTTATAAAAGCCAAACAAGTACAAAGTTAAGCTTCTCAAATTCTATGACGCAACTTTTATTTCTGTTTTGATATTTCAATTTTCAAAACAGAATACTTAGATTTAAACCAGTACTATTAAATAATGTCAACTGAAAAAGATTTCAAATGAAATTCCGATGTAAGTAGAAAGACAAAAGAGTATAAATTATAAAAAAAAACAATGACATTTAAACATTGAAAAGTGATAACAATATCAAAACGATACTCAAACCTTAACGATAGCATAGAGGCAAGAACATCGTGGCTTATAAGAATTTAAGATTTTTAATGTTCAAATCTTAAAATTTGTTTGTGACATTAACTGTACCTTTTTTCAATTTTTTTACCTTTTAAAACTTTTACGCCGCATGCGAAGTATGTTTCTGCACTGACCATTTCCGATTTTTTAAAAATAAATACACGTTTTATATCATTTCGTTTATGCATTCCAAATGGATCTTTACAATGTCTATTCAGTTAAACACGCGTGTTTACCTAAGTTTAGTTAGGTGTTGACTGGGTTTTTTTTGCACATGTTTCGATGGACTTCAATCTAAATTGGCGTTTACTTTTCGGATTAACAATTTGTGCAAAATGAAAATAAAATGCGTTACATTTAATATTGATTGAAACAATAGTGTGTTCAAAACATTAAACTGTCTGTTTAAAATAACAAACAGGCAAATTATCGACTTTCGAAAATGCTTTAAGGAATTAATTAAAACAAAATACTGCACAGAAAAGGTTCTTTCACAGTAGATCATGCAAAAACATTACTAAAAAAAGATGTTAATGATCAAAGACGTGATCAGCTTTTAATCAAATATGGAAAGTAGGACAAAACAGTTTATCATGCGCTATGACGAGTCGATGCGTCTTGGATACTATCTAAACGCGCTTTTATTTCAAAGGAGACCAAAGATCAACAGTTGTATTATTTACAAAAGTACAGAAGTAAAGAGGAAAGGAGACCAATATTTATTTGTTTCAAGAAATTTATACATATTATTATAATATATACATATATACCAGCAGCTGATTGCTGACCTGGGCAATCGGTGGAATATTACAGGATGCATCAAGAAAAGCTTGGTTTCTTGGTGTAACAATGTAACAAGCATATTTGATGAATAAATATATAATGTTGTTAAAAAAAAATATTTATTTGTTATATCTACTAAATTTGACGCTGAAATACATCCTCATGAAGTTTTTTTTGCATCACTAATATAATTAAACATTCAGTTTGAAGCTTTGCCATTAAGGCGGGAGGTTTGGCATGCCACTAAACCAGGTTCAACCCACCATTTTCTCATAAAATGCCCAGTACCAAGTCAAAGAAATGGCCCTAAATTTCGTTTCTGTGTGTATTACATTTTGGTGTTGTGTTTCTGTTATGTCGTAGTTCTCAAATGATACGTTTTCCTCAGTTTTGGTTTGTGACCCGGATCTCTATCGATTTATGAATTTCAAACAGCAGTATACTACTGTTGCCTGTATTTAGCTCTTTAATTTGTGACATGATTATCATTTTTGTTATGTTGATTACTGATAAAATGATTGACAAATTTGTTTCAAAAGAGTATAAAGAAAAGAATAACAGCATAATGATACCAATGGTTAATCGTTAATCCAGTTTTATAATCACATTTTAACATATATAACTACTATATTGCTCAGTATAAAGATAGAGGAAGTCTGTTTTTTTGCCAATACATTTGATTTTTGTCGGCATACATTTTTATATGTTCCCTTTAAGATCTGAATGTTATACTTGCTTCCCTGTTTGGTGCTTTGTCAACTGTGGCAGTAGCACTGGTAGCAGACAGATACAGACGAGATGGTAAGTTCGTTGTGTTATTTTAAATAAACATGTTAATTATTATGAAATTAGTATGATAAAAGTCTTTATCATTAACAAAACTTTCCTTTAGATAATAGATTGTGTGAAAGGTGAATATAAATACATAATTTGTATGGGGTCTTTAATAGTTCTTTTATAGGATGTTAAATATCAAAACTATTATTGAGAATATATATGAGTTGTAACACAATACAAATAGTCACAGATAAATGAACAAACAAAAGAAACAACACAAACCACCGAACATATCACAACATATTCTACGGTAAACTAGAGTAAACTCACTGCGATTGAAAGGGAAAAATTGTTAGATGGGATATCAGTTTTGTGGGGATAAGCTAGCTATAAAATCAATTAAAACCTACAATTTTCTACATAAAGGCAATACCTGTTCAGTGTCAAGAAACTTGTTTCCCATTCGTTTGGTTTGTTGCAGCTTTTTATTTTACTCTTTGATAAAGAATTTTACCTCTAACTTATGTTCAGTTATCGTAAATTGTTTCGACAGAGACAACTGATGGTATCTCCGGCGCAGATATCATATCCGTTCCATACATGTTCCGCAATACTACACTTCATATGGATTGTAGTGTTACGTAGTATTGAACAGAACGGATATGTGATGTCTGCGCCGGAAATCATCAAACATAAACAGAAGGAATCAAATGAACTCAAATACTGACAAACAGCAACAAAAGTGTCGTCGAGGAAATAAGTTAATTGTTGCCCGACAGTTACATAAACAAATGAAACTGCCAGCAGGATTTTTTTTATTGAACTTGAATTATTTGAAGAGAAATGAAGTATTTTCGACTACATTCATGTTTACCTGTTTCGAAAAATATTTTGAAGCTGCAATATATGCTACAACTAACGCTAGTGGGTATATTTATGACATAACAGGTGCCGGAGGACTTTGTGTTTTGTTAGTTTTTGTTTTGTTAAAGGGTATAAGAGATTCAAAATTAAGTCCAATTTACAGCTAGCTAGATCAGATGACCTAGATGTTGTCGGTGTGTATTCATGGAAACAAGACCTAAACTTCTTTCACTCAAATATGTTAATATTTCAACAAATCGAATAATAACGGATAAAACTTAGCATATATTGACATTAAGGTTTCAAAAATAGGTCCACAATATAGCTAGCTCAATCAGTGAAAACGGAAGCAACGGAATCAACGGAAAAACCAGTGTTCACAATTCAAATATTATTTTCAAAAACAAACAACAAGGTCATGTTTTTTTCTATTTATGACGTGTTTACACTAAATCTATTGGATGTTGGATGTGTACTGATTGATAATTTAATCTTAGATGCATGATTTTTTTTATTAGCGGTTAGTGGCTTTGAAATAGATGTCAGTAGCTGCGAGTACTCTCAGATCCGTATTTAGTGTCTTTTTGTAATTGGGACATACAAGTACCCGGCCACGTTATTTGTTGATGTGTCACATATTTGTTTGTCGTTCATTTTTTTAACAAAAATAAGGCCGTTAGTTTTCTTTGAATTGTTGTACAGTGGTAATTTCTTGATTTTTTTTATAGCTGACTATGCGGTATGGGCTTTGCTCATGGTTCAATGCCCTACGGTGACCTAAAGTTGTTAATTTCTATGTCATTTGGTTTCCTTTTGAGAGCTGTCTCATTTGCAATCATACCACATCTTCTTTTTTATACTTGTGAACTATACTGTATGTATCACTTGCAAAGAAAAGTTAATCCACGGGTGTCATTCGAGAAATCGGGAAAAAATGATCGCGAAAGAATACCTAACAGTGGTCAAGTATTGCGTTTGGATTGTGAAAGGTTTGGTATAGGATCGTTAATGAAATCTTATCGAGAAGACATACTCGAGGTCAATTTCATATCTTTTTTAATGAATTATACGGACAAATTTACAAAAAAATAAAACTATCTGTCAAAATACTTCAAAACTAGGATCATTATCTGAAAAAACTCAAAGTTAAAAGTACACCGTTTTTACAAAACTACTAAAGGCAGATTGCTCCTCGAAATTTCAATGACAATAAATATTTAAACAAACCAAAAAAAACGTAAATTCATTTCTACGGAAGCCCTGGAGTGCCATGCAAAAAACAAATTCAACTTGTGCGCACAAGTTACCAACTTGTGCGCACAAGTTACCAACTTGCGCGCTCACGTTACTAACTTGCGCGCACAAGTTACTATCTTGTGCGCACAAGTTACACAACTTGTGCGCACGAGTTATTAACTTGTGTGCACGAGTTGTACAACTTGTGCGCACAAGTTGCACGTGATCTTATAGACATGCGCTGTTTTACTAAAGAGACTACTTTATGGAACGCCGTAGCTGCCGAATACAAACATATGTTTATATACATGAATGCACATACTTTTCAATATCTGCACATGTTTTTTTCTATGTATACACATACTTTGCATATATATGAACATAGTTTACTTTATATGCACTTACTTTTTATATATATGTAGGACTCTAAAGTGCGATGGGAACGCTTAAGTACGATGGTCACGCAAAAGTGCAATGGTCTACGCTAAAGTCCGATGCCTCCATACGCTAAAGTGCGTGGTCTGCGAAAGTATAGACGTACGAAACGTAGTTGGATTATGACGTTAACAGTCTTTTATACAAACCAAAAATGTACATGCCGAAAGGTGAAATAAATAATTGAAGCGAACAGATGCATATTAATGTTTACGTTTACGTTAAAATATTGTAGATTTTATTGAAGAGTATAAAGGTCGGTAAAATAAAGGTACACGTGTTCAAGAGTCAATCATATATTGTCCATTAAAACATTAGTGTGTACATTGTAGTAAAATATAATATGTATTAATAATCGCTACGAAAAAGGGGAAAGCTCGAACAACAACCCCTTTCTCACGCATTTAAATTAATTTGAAAGCTTATACAAATAAATTTTATTTATTTCGACAATGACCGAATTTTTTATTTGCAACTGACAAGAAGATGCGTTTACACCAATGGGCTGTGTAAACGGCAAGCTACATCAATTATCCAATAGCCCCTCGTCCTGAACATGCATGAACTATTTGCTACTGCACGCCCAAACGGTTTTTAAGGAAATATAGAATTTTGAGACACCTAAATAACCTTTTTAGCAATGATTACTAGGTCAGTCTTCTAAATTTAGAAACAGTCACATAAGACTAACGGTAAAGTGAAAGCCTATCGCATTATATTTTATATCATACAAACTAGATTTTGCAAAAAAACTTGTATTTAACAATAGTGCCCTTGAACATTCTCTTTTGTTCCATCGAACTTTAGTGTGCTATACCATCGCACTTAAGTGTGCTATACCATCGCACTTTAGCAAACAAACAACCATCGTACTTTAGCGTGAGACACCATCGTACTTTAGCGTGAGACACCATCGTACTTTAGCGTAGACCATCGCACTTTAGCGTGACCGTCGCACTTTAGAGTAACATCGCACTTTAGAGTCCTACATATATATGCACATACTTTTCCTACATATGCACATCGTTTACCTTATATTCGAATACTTTTCTATATATGCACATACATATATGGACATTTTTTTATATATATATATATTTGCACATGGTTATCCTCATATGCATATACTTTTTTTTTCTATATATGCACCCACTTTTTCTACATATGAATGTACAAATGTAGTTCTGCATGTGAATACTTTTCTCAGTATATATGAACATAGTTTTTCAACGTGAGAATTACAATTCATATTATGCTTTTCTGTTGATTTTTTCTAACTGAACTAAGGGTTCCAATATCATAAAAGGAATGTTTATTAAGAATTTCTTAATGATGTATGTTGTTCAATTAAGTAACTGTTTTTTTTAATCATTTTTATATGAATGCAATATTATTTTTGTATGTATGATGGTATGGCGCTGTTGTCTTCATCTATAGTCACTTGGTTTTCATGTCAAAACGTTGAAGGAGTCGATTTGTTTGTATTGAATTTTAACACAAGGATTATTACCACTAACGGGTCAAAAGTTGTAAAAATGCATTCTTATAAATCTTAATTTAAATTGCCATTTTCTTAACCAATTTTAATGTGTTTTCAAAGTATTCAGTATAGTCTAAGATCTCAAAATGTGAATTGTTTTCTATTATTATGATGTTATAGAAAGGACCAAAGTCGGTGGAATTTTTTTTTATGCCCTGCCGAAAGGCGTATGGGGCATTATACATGTATTACCCTTGATCGTCCGTTTTACCGTCTGTCCTTCCATCTTTCCATTTTATTTTGTTGCACTCTAATTCAACTTTGCCTCTACTTGATTTGATAAAGCTCATACACAAAGGTAAAAAAAATATAAAACGCAAAAAGTCACCTGCTGTACTACAGTTCTGCTCCTTTATAACTAGGAAAATTTCATTTCTTTTTTTGTTTGTTTTTGCACTCTCACCTTAATCCCCAAATGCTGAAAATGTAGACGCAAAACAAGAAATGCAGAGTAAATCAGACAAATCAAAATTCAGAACTGCAGCACGTCATATCATATTTGATATTCACACCTTTTTAAAGCTTTTCAATACGTATACATTTTATTTTTGCGGCGTCGGCGTTGGCTTCGCAATGTATAAGTTTGTAATTAGGTCTAGTTTAAGTTGAACCACACGTGGTGGTTCAATGATATGTTTTATGCAGTTGTATAAGTATTGGAACATCTCATGTCCATAGATAATGTTTGGCCCTGTCCCCTCAGTAATTGTCTATTGACTTTGAAAATTTATTGCAAGTCATATTTCTATGGAGGTTATAAGCCCACCCCCTCATCATGGTTTATTGACATTGAAACTTTTACATAGTTTACAAGTTTATGTTTGTTTAAAGGGAACGACTTATGATAAGTCCATGGTATTTTGTATGTAGAAAGTAAAATCACAAAAATACTGAACATAGAGGAAGATCAATTGGGAAAGTTGTATATTGGCACATTTCCATGGATATTGTTCAGCCATGTACTTTCAGTCGTGGTTCATCAACTTTGAATATTTCCATAACTTACATGTTAAAGTATTGCTATTTTGGTTTCAACATTTGCATTGTCAAAATTACAAAAAGGCGTTACATAACCGTTTCTGTGAAAACAGTTTATTTTTTTAATATTTTAACGACGTTATATATGTATATATATATATATAATTACTTTCGTATACAAATAGAAAAATTCAAGAGAGATACATTACTCCCACCCGATCCCCAATTTTCAAAAGCTTACAACTTGAAAATGAATACATGATTCTATCAATATTTTTGTCTCTTTAAGATATAATATAAAATTACTTATCAAATTGATAAAATGGCCCAAGGGCCCAGCTTGATATTACTGCAAATGTAAAACCCTGGATAGTTCGAGCAAGTATGGCCCCTTTAAATACGTTTGACATATCTACATTTGGATTGTGATTAACATTTTGATAATAGGCATCTTTTTAAAGACATCAAGAAATTCAATAGGCCGTTCTTATACACTCTTTATAGAAAAAAATTAACATTGACCAAAGAATTATGAATCATGAAAATGTGCCACATATAGTTGACCTACTGCGTTATTACATCTGAGAAACGTACATAATAACTTAATTTTAACATTGATCACTCATTAAAAGGGAGAAATTCACAGGACAAAAAAACTATAATTTTGTTCAACCAGTCGCTGTACCATTTATAATAGGTCAAGACCAAAGAACATATGACTGACGGAAACTTCGAAACATAGGGCTATTACAAACAAAGTATGAAGCATCCAGGTATTCTATCTTAATACCGAAAATATAAAGCTCTATAGAAATAGTTTTCGCCATCGCTGGACAGTAATACCTTTGTCTCACTCTATGACATTTTACATTCACTTTTTATAGATTATTCCCACACCGACAAAGTGCATTCGGCTCTTACTAATGTTTTTACTACTAATAAAACATAAAACCTGTATCCCAAAAAAAATATGAAAACACGAATGCCCCTGCTTAAATTTTTCAATTTTCCAAGTTATAAAGGGGCATAATTGTCCAAAAAATTTCTGTCCAAATTCTAACTCGACCTATCTTTGTGTGATTATTAAAATTGTGTGTGAATTTCAATAATTTTGCATAAGGCAAATTAACGACAGAGTGCGGAAACCAAACTAAATGCATTAATATAACGTGTGATCCATTATCACTGAATTGTTGGGACAAAAACCACTGAATTCAACACGCCATTAGTGATAATAATCCTTGTGTTAAAATGTAATACAAACGACTCATACAAAATACAAAGTTATGGCATTAAAACAAGTGACTATAGATGAAAACGACAGCGCCATACTATCATACATGCCAAAATAGTATTGCATTCATATGAAAATGATTTAAAAAATTGCTTAATTGAACAACATACATCATTAAGAAATTCTTAATAAACATTCTTTTTATGATATTGGAACCCTTAGTTCAGTTTGAAAAAAAACAACAGAAAAGCATAATATGAATTGTAATTCTCACGTTAAAAAACTATGTTCATATATACTTAGAAAAGTATTCACATGCAGAACTACATTTGTACATTCATATGTAGAATAAGTATGTGCATATATAGAAAAAAAAAGTATATGCATATGAGGTTATTATAACTTTGTTCAAATAGATATATAGAAAAGTATGTTCATATAAGGTAAACGATGTGCATATGTAGGAAAAGTATGTGCATATAAGGTAAACGATGTGCATATGTAGGAAAAGTATGTGCATATATATATAAAAAGTAAGACTTAGTGCATATAAAGTAAACTATGAAAAGTATGTGTATACATAGAAAAAAACAGATATTGAAAAGTAGGTGCATTCATGTATATAAACATATGTTTGTATTCGACAGCTACGGCGTTCCATATAGTAGTCTCTTTAGCAAAACAGCGTGTGTCAATAAGATCATGTGTAACTTTTGCGCCACGTTGTACAACTCGTGCGCACAAGTTTTACAACTCGTGCGCACAAGTTGTGTAACTTTTGCGCACAAGATAGTAACTTGTGAGCGCAAGATAGAAACTTGTGCGCGCAAGTTGGGAACTTGTGCGCACAAGTTGAAATTTTTTTTTGCATGGCACTCCAGGGCTTCCGTACATTTCAATGATTCAACTGGTTCTTTAAAAGTTAATTTGTGTTAGCAAAATCAGACATTTTGCAAAAAAACAAACTGAAATATTTACAAAAAATTTTTTTTTAGCTCACCTGGCCCGAAGGCCAAAGTGAGCTTTTCTCATCACTTTGCGTCCGGCGTCCGCCGCCGTCGTCGTCGTCGTCGTCCGTCGTCGTTACCTTTTACAAAAATCTTCTCCTCTGAAACTACTGGGTCAAATTAAACCAAACTTGGCCACAATCATCTTTTGGGTATCTAGTTTAAAAATTGTGTCCGATAACCCGGTCAACCAACCAAGATGGCCGCCATGGCTAAAAATAGAACATAAAGGTAAAATGCAGTTTTTGGCTTATATCTCAAAAACCAAAGCATTTAGAGCAAATCTGACGGAGATAAATTGTTTATCAGGTCAGGATCTTCTGCCCTGAAAATTTCAGATGAATCGAACAATATGTTGTTGTGTTGCTGCCCCTGAATTGGTAATTTTAAGGAAATTTTGTCCGTTTTCGGTTATTACCTTGAAAATTATTATAGATAGAGATAAACTGAAAACAGCAATAATGTTCAGCAAAATAAGATTTACAAATAAGTCAACATAACCGAAATGGTCAGTTGACCCCTTTAGGAGTTATTGTCCTTTATAGTCAATTTTTAACCATTATTCGTAAATCTTAGTAATCTTTTACAGAAATCTTCTCCTCTGAAACTACTAGACCAAATTAAACCAAACTTGGCCACAATCATCATTGGGGTATCTAGTTTGAAAATTGTGTCCGGAGACCAGGTCAACCAACCAAGATGGCCACCATGGCTAAAAATAAAACATAGGGGTAAAATGCAGTTTTTGGCTTATAACTCAAAAACCAAAGCATTAAGAGCAAATCTGACATGGAGTTAAATTACTTATCAGGTCAAGATCTATCTGCCTTGAAAATTTCAGATGAATCGAACAATCCGTTGTTGGGTTGCTGCCCCTGCATTGGAAATTTTAAGTAAATTTTGCTGTTTTTGGTTATTATCTTGAATAATATTATAGATAGAGATAAAAAGTGCATAGCAATAATGTTCAGCAGAGTAAGATTTACAAATACGTTAACACTACTGAAATGGTCAGTTGAACCCTATAGGAGTTATTGCCCTTTATAGTCAATTTTTAACCATTTTTCGTAAATCTTAATTATCTTTTACAAAAATCTTCTCCTCTGAAACTACTGGGCCAAATTAAACCAAACTTGGCCACAATCATCATTTGGGTATCTAGTCTAAAAAATGTGTGCGGTGACCCGGTCAACCAACCAAGATGGCCGCCATGGCTTAAAATAGATAATAGGGGTAAAATGCAGTTTTTGGCTTATAACTAAAAAATAAAAGCATTTAGAGAAAATCTGACAAGGAGTTAAATTGTTTATCAGGTCAAGATCTATCTGCCCTGAAAATTTCAGATGAATCAAACAACCAGTTGTTGGGTTGCTGCCTCTGAATTGGTAATTTTAAGGACATTTTGCAGTTTTTGATTATTATCTTGAATAATATTATAGATAGAGATAAACAGTAAACAGCAATAATGTTTGTTCAGCAAAGTAAGATTTACAAATAAGTCAACATGACCGAAATGGTCAGTTGACCCCTTTAGGAGTTATTGCCCTTTATAGTCAATTTTTTACATTTTTCATAAATGTTTGTAGATTGTTAGAAAATATTTTGCATTATAATTACTGGGCCAAGTTCATTATAGATAGAAATAATTGTAGCATCAACAATGTTCAGTAAAGTAAGATCTACAAACACATCACCATCATCAAAACACAATTTTGTTATGAATTTATCTGTGTCCATTGTTTAATATGCACATAGACCAAGGTTAGCGACACAGGCTCTTGAGAGCCTCTAGTTTTTTGAATCGCGAAAGATTGTGTATAGAATATTTTAATGTTCTAATTGTAAAAGAAAATACTAGATTTGCGGGACTCATTCTGGTTCTCTTTTGTTGGTTAATAGGGATTTATTGTTTCATGCCATTTGATAGAATTATCTAATAATACCACTACCACTAGCTGAAAAATCAACAAAATTCGATGTTTTCAAAAAGTAAAAGAACGGTTTAAAGGAAGAACAAAAACTTTATTGTACTATCTGACACACCAAAGATTCAAAATAAAATATATCATTATATATTGTAGGTTCAAAATGAATCAATCCCATAGACTTGTGTTTTCTCTTAAAGTACTATATAGCTTCTTTATCTCATTGCACAGAATTATTGAGAAAGTTAAATCATTTTGACAGACATTTATTTTTTCAGATTTTCTACGCGTTTCGAAAACATAGTATATTTTTCGCAAATTTTGAAGTAGAATTACAATAAATTGCCTTCACGATCCGATCGCAATGCTTTACCACCGTTGTGTATTCTTTCGCGATTATTTTTCTCCATATACCGAATGACAGCTACATGTATAAAATCAAACAGACGGTTAATTTCATTTGTGGAAGAGTCCGTTAAGAAAGACACTGCATTAAAGAACGGCCCGAGTGAGCGAACAGTTAAAAAGTAAAATAAAGTAGATGAACATTTTTAGTCTTTCCATTTTATAAAATGCACGTCTAGAAGAAACGTAAATGACCGGCAAAGGAAGCTCTTAAATAAAGGCAACAGTAGTATACCGCTGTTGGAAATTCATAAATCGATTAAAAAAAAACAAATCCGGGTTACAAACAAAAACTGAGGGAAACACATCAAATATCACAGACATAAGACAGAACTACATGAACACGCTAGATTTATCAACCCTTGTTACTACTGTATCGTTACCAGCATCAGGGTCCTTAAATTTGTTAAACAGTTGCCTAATGAATGCTAAAATGAATGAACACGCTAGTAATTGTTTTTGTCAAGAAACTTCAATTATGTAATATGACATATATTATTTGAAAGATAGCTGCAAGCTGTAATGAATACTTCAAGTAATCCATATATTTTTTCTTCATAGGAAAAACTAATACAGTAACAGAGCCAGAAACAGGAAGTTTAAATACGAGTAAAACTGTAGCCACAGGTATGCTTCATTATACTAGTTTGTAGACTGAGCTTCAAATAAAACTCCATCAGCTACAACTGATCTCATTGAATTTTACTATACTTTCTAGTTTTCTTTTACCAAACAGCACCTGTCGTGTATAGATGCATTTTCATCCTTGTCTTTCAAATGTTTGTGTTTAGCATTACTGGTGATGGTAATTCAAGAAAAATATTGACTGGCTGTTAGTATACCTAAAATGGTCAATCAAATGGAGAATGGAAATGGGGAATGCGTCAAAGACACAACAACCCGACCAAAGAGTGAAAAACAGCAGAAGGCAACCAATGGATCTTCAATACAGCGAGAAAATCCTGTACCCGGCGGCGTTCCTCAGCTGGCCTCAAGACCTCAATTAAACTAATTGAAAGATTATGTCTTCATCATATGAATATCAAGCACAATCCCTCCCGTTAGGATTTTAGTATCATACAATCAAAAAATGTATGAGAAGAACCTAACTGGTATCATGCCAACAACTGGTTTTAGAATAAATGTGTTTATTTCTGATGCAAAGACCATATAAATCCAAAATATGCCATCTTTCACTGACCTGACAACAGTATCATAACTATATTCCTTCTTTATACGTCCGCTGTTGAAAGGTTTTGTTTTTGAGATGAATGCCGACATGTTTGTGCCTTTATAATGAATATTACCATAATATATTAGATGTGAAATACCTGAGCGTATTAGATGTCTGCATGTTGAATTATATTTACGAATGATGTCCTTGTACCGATGATAACATTTAGTAAATTTTTTACTAGTTTGTGATATAGAAAAACTCTGTTGTGATATTTTTTCAGTAATACATAGATTTCTGTTGCTAAAATCTAATACGTTGTTACATACACGAGCGATTCGTACAAGTTGAGATATATAAACACCATAAGATGGTGACAAGAGACCGTGATCATGTACAAATGGATAATTAACAATAGGAAATGAAACATCATCTCTTTTATCATAAATTTTGGCATTACATTTACGCTTCCCGTTAATGATATAGATATCAAGATCCGGGAAGAGACAGTGTTCATTTTTAGTATTAGCTTTATTTAAATTAACTTCAACAGGATAAATCTCCTTAGTGTACATACGGAAGTCGTCATTATTGAGAGCAAATATATCATCCAAATGTCAAAAAGTATCATTAAATGTTTGTATCAGATGTTGTTTCGATGGGTCTTTGGTGATTTTAGTCATAAATTGTAACTCATAACAATACAGAAACAGGTACGCATAAGTGTTGTACAGTTAGTCCCCTTTTTAATTCCGATAACTTGACGATATACGGAATCTTAAAAGCAAACAAAAATGTTATCAAGTAAAAAATCAAGAAAAGTAATAGTATCAAAGCATGTCCAATTGACACAATTGTTTTGTTTGTTGTTACTAAAAAAATACATAAAAGAGTTGGAACATTATATTCGAATTCTCATTTTTTAAATATAAAAAAGAAGATGTGGTATGATTGCCAATGAGACAACCCTCAACAATAGATCAAATGACATAGAAATAAACAACTATAGGTCACCGTACGGCCTTCACCCTGAAATGACAACTGTATAATAATGCAAACGAGAAAATTAACGGTCTAATGTATGTACAAAAAATGAACGAAAAACAAATATGTAACACATCAACAAACGACAACCACTGAATTACAGGCTCCTGACTTGGAATGGACACATACATACAGAATCTGGCGGGGTTAAACATGCTAGCGGGATCCTAACCCTTCCCTTAACTGGGACAGTGGTGTAACAGTACAACATAAGAACAAACTATACAAATCAGTTGAAAAAGGTTTAACTCATCAGATGGATACAAATAGAAATACTACACAGAGTGGACGTGGCCGGGTACTTGTATACCCCAACAACAAAATAGACACTACGTACAGATCTAAGAGCACTCACAGTTCCTGACAGCTAGTTCAAAGCCACAAAAAACTAATTAAAACAATCATGCCTCTGAGACTAAAATGCCCATTCAATAAGTTTTTTTTTTAAAAGAATATTAGGCAAAGTGGTATGCATATAAGGTAGACAAAATCAAAACTTTGAAAAGATTAAAAATCATCAATATAAGCAAACAAATGGAAGTTTTTAACGACCTTGACTGGCTATACAGCCCTTGCACGGTCGGTCAATATAAGCATGCAATTTAGCAAATACTTCCAACGAATTTTTGACACACCAAACGTAATTAATTCCACTATTTTCAAAGGCCTAATTTGAACAATTTATTCTCAGGTTTTTTATTGTACCAAGTGTACTAATAAGTTGAATATTCAGGTTAGTAGTGGAATAGAATAGAATACAGAGCCATTTGAAAAACGAGGGATGAATTAAGATGCTGCAGAAGGGACATCTGTTGTATTGCTAATTTTGATTTCGTTTTTCTTAGTGTCTAAGGTATCAAAATTCGGTTATTTCAAAATAATTTAATTTTGGATGTAACGCGTCTTCTGATTGGCTGACGTTATTTTGTTATGAACCCATAGACATAATTTAGTCATGTGACCGTAACGTCATCAACGTTTTTTTCATGGTTTTCTACGGATTAAAATAAAATTTAGAATTAAATTATAAAAAATGTCTATAATATTTTTCTGTCTATTCGAAATAACATCAAAAATGTGGTGCACACTGTAAAATAACCCGCTACGTGCGTTATTCAGTGTGCACCAAATTTTTTATGTTATTTTTTCATAGTCATTCCTTAAATGTTTAAATTCTCTATCCCAAAAAAGGATAAAACATTAAGGTTTAAAGTATGTTTGAATGTCCCTCTGGTATCTTTTAAAACCTCTTTTAGAACAGGGAGGAAAAAACTGTTACTGATATAAACAACACAAAAGTAAAATACCACAGTAAACTAGAGTATATAAGATTCCTCCTGAAGGTATTAAAAAAGGCATATATCATATATTATTCTCAAGAAAATGAAGATTTTTTGGATATATTTTGTAATGGAAAATTTTTCCTTGATCATGTGAAAGAATAATAGAATAATAGAAAATCAGTAGCCATGTAATGTGCTTTAAAATCTTGACTTGCTGTTTTTAAATCTTTTAAAACTGGTGGTATCAATTTTTTAGATCTAGTTGAAGCCTCCTTGTCATTTTTAAACAAAAGTGTCTGTGGAGTGAGTAATTGAATCCATTTCGGAATAAGTCCCTTTTGCAGCTTGCAGTCCTTGGGAAACTGATGAATTTTGACGAAGTTTAGGGCTGGTGGCTTCAGGATAATATCATACAGAGGTCGGCTTAATGTTTTTGGTACATTAAGACATATCTGTGACTTCTTCCTGAACATGGTAGTAACATAAAATGAAAACAAATCGTAGTCAGGGACAAGATATGCGTATCTTCTCTATTATAAGGCTTTATATATATACATAATGTACACAGCCATGTATCACCATCACTGCTGGTGATCCGATGGATAAATCTGTTTTAGAGTTGTCACTGGTTGGGACGTACTTATAAATATAATTATTTCTGTGACCGTATCTTACATTAATTTATAGGATCCTTAACATTAGATATTCCAGCTGATCTGTTACAATTCCATCGTCATGCCTTACACTTATATACATGTACTGTATTACGACGCTAGATTAAAACTGACGAGAAAAGGTAACAACCGGCCACCGAAAGCTTTATTTTTGTGAAGCCAGGGGGGTCGAGTGGTCTAGCGTGTCGGATACAATGCAGACGATTTGGTGTCACAATATTCCAGTAGCATAAGTTCGAATCCAGGTGAGGGATGAAAAAACAATTTGCGAAAGCAAATCTACAGATCTAACATTGTTGGGTTGATGTTTAGACGAGTTGTATATTCATAATGTACACAGCCATGTATCACAATCACTGCTGGTGATCCGATGGATAAATATGTTGTAGAGTTGTCACTGGTTCAGACGTACTTATAAATATAATTATTTCTGTGACTGTATCTTGCATTAATTTGTAGGATCCTTTACAATATGAAAAACAAACCAACATTGAATCAGATATATGCTTTCTTTATAAGATTTTATGAATGTGTTGATGAAAAAAAAAATTTCATTTCATTTGTTTTTTTAAAGCAAAATGTTATGATAAAATATTTTGTGCATATTGATAGCACTGAAAACGATATTTTTCTTAAGAAATTTTCTCCAAGATATTCGATAAATTTCATGTCTTTTTATCATCTGTGTTTTTCAAACAGATAATACATAAATTTAAACATCGCGTATGGAAATACAAATTTCAAAAAAGTAATATTTCAATTTTTTTTAGGAACAACAAACGCATCGAAGGAAAAAGAAACCAAAAGTAACGATTCAGATACGATAAGTCGATTTTAGACACATGATTTTCTTATCTTCAGAAGAAGAACACTTAGAGAGGGTCACTGCTCACAAGGAAGCTATTAAACCAAGAGTTCCAAATGGTTGAAATCATCCCTTCGTAAATTTTACGGACGCCATCACGAGTTGATTGACCGTTATGGAATAACCGTTTCACAAATGATATCGGATATGTTCCTTACGTCGTAACTACAATCCCCTTCCCTTTCATCAATGTGACCTACCGAATTAGACTATTTAACGGATTTGTAATCACATAAGCAACACGACGGGTGCCACATGTAGAGCAGGATCTGCTTACCCTTCCGGAGCACCTGAGATTACCCCTAGTTTTTGGTGGGGTTCGTGTTGTTTATTCTTTAGTTTTCTATGTTGTGTCATGTGTACTATTGTTTTTCTGTTTGTCTTTTTCATTTTTAGCCATGGCGTTGTCAGTTTGTTTTAGATTTATGAGTTTGACTGTCCCTTTGGTATCTTTCGTCCCTCTTTTATCCAAACTTTCTCTTTTTCGTACTTTAAAAATAAAACAGCACTGCAGATGGATACTCTTTGACGTTGTGTGCTTATCTATAATAAATTTTATCTATGAAATTGAAGACAAAGCATTTAAATAAAATGTGTATAATCAATATTGATATTCTTGAAATATTTGTCAAAAGAAAAAATCATAAAGAAATTCGTGAAATTTTTTTTGATAAATAATCGGACTATTTCAGACATGTATTACATCAGAATTAAACCAAAGGTTATATAGCGTGTATATAGTGGTTGTATTTGATATGTTTCACACTACTTTTTTTTCGTTTTTTCCAGACAAGTCGACAGAGAAAAAACAAAAACAGAATGAGGATGATGGTGACCAGGTAATGTTTTGTTTACATGAATATCATGGTATTATACACCTATTGACTGGGTGTGAGGGTAATAGCAGGTTTGTTGTCCTTGAAATACCAACTATTACTCGAGGCAAAGCCGAGAGCAATAGTTGGTTTGCGAAGGGACAACAAATTTGCTATTACCCGCACAACCAGTCATTAGGTGTTTTATTATGCTTAACAACAGTCATTAAGTGTTTTTATATACCAAATTAACTGATTTTCTAAAAGTGTATATATATCATCTCAAAGAAAAGAAAAATAATGTCACTTAACTTGACATGCACAAGATAAACTATACGGGTTTTTTTTTTTATAGTTCTTGTATTTCATTAACTGCAATCAAGACTAGAAATACTTGTGTTAAATTTTCTGTGCAAATGATAAATTTAGGCTAAAGTACACCAAACGCAAATTCACTTTCAGAATACGACGACCGAAACCATATTGTGAATAAGGTACCATATTTTAGATCTTTAAAAAATGCGCGGGAAGATTTTCTCTCTTTTATAATTGCTTCTTGTGAGTGTAATTACAATCGACACAAATAGATTATACCGTTTACAACATTATAGTTTGATGTTGCCAAGCAAAATAGTCAATGACATCATTATTGTCCAATGAAAAATAAGCATGAAAAAGTACGGGAAGATTATTATGAAACTATTAACCGGGGTAATAGTCTTTGAAACTATTGACTTGCATATAGTCTGTGGAATGAAATAGCACAACTATTTCATTATTTTTTATATAGAAAAAACATACTGAGGAATAATAATTTCGCCTATTTCGTTTCAATGAAAATAAACGCTGAAATAAATTGCTAAAAAAAAATTAGGGACAGAAATGGTAGATTGTCTTTTGGTAGTTTTGAAAGTGTGGGTGGAGAGGATCAAGAGACGTTTATGATTATTTGTGTTGTATTGTGCATAACATAATGACAAATGTATCAAACGAAATGCATTTTACAACAACAATATGCACAATATGATTGACAAAAAAAAAAACTTAAACAAAAAACAAGAGCCTAATATAATTCTATCATTTATGGACAGGATCAGAATCTAAAACACAAAATGTTTCTTATATAACTCTTACAACATATCTTTATATATATATAAGAAAATAATCTAACAATGCATGCCTTTATTCAAATGGAACCATACGTAATAAATCTATTGCTTTATGATATAAATCGGCATATTTTTATTAAAAATTACCCAAAAAATAAAACATGTTACATCGTGGAAACAATGATCAGTTTGCTGTAGTTTGACAACAAATTTGTTGAATTTTGATGAATTGTCGGACTTTCTATGGGAAACATCCGAGCATCTCTTCTGACCGACCTTTTACTATTTTCATACAGGTTGGAGTTTCTTCTGAGACTTGTGAAAATTCTAGAAGACCAAAGACGATAGATTATTTAGATATACTGATGATGATCTTTCCAATAAAATTGCAAGTCTCCGGATAAAAGCTTGCGCATTTAGCTATATTTTCATATCTTTAATTCCCATTTTCTTTATTGCAGCTAGACAATTCATTTGATATAAAATGAAAAGCAGAATGAAGAACATGACAAAAGGTCGAAAGTTGAATTTAACCCTCTTCATTGGTATAAGTTTTCGTGGTTGCAAACACAAATATTGTTCCGAGGGTTGATAATGCATTGTTACAATATCAACTTCAATTGAATTTTTTACGAGCTGTTGTTCACATTTTCTTTTAAATTATTGATTTCCCCTACACGCAAAATAAAGAAAAATTGGTAACCAACAGATGTTAATGAATCCCCGAAAAAAGATACCCCATTCATAGAATGTGTGGTATTCTTAAAAAACGATTCAATTACATTTGCAATTTGTATATTATTTATAATACAAAGGAGGTATTTAGATATGAACTATTTTCTTTTGTAGTAATTTAGTTTGTATGTCATTGTTTAAAATTCATCTTGCAGTAACATACAATGTAGTGTGTATGTTTTGCAGCTAATTTTTTTTACAGGTGTCATAATGATATGACAATATCTATATCGACTAGAGTCAGTAAAAGGAAGTCAAATAATGAGGTGTACGTTTATTTGCATTTTCATAACATTGACAACATTGTGGTTTTAAGCAGTTTTCATATCGTAGGGTGATAGTAAAATTTGTTTTATGACAAAAGTCAGGTTTGACAAGTCGAATAACGTGTTCAGAGGCTCAAAATGCTGCATGTCGAAAACTGTAGTATTTTTTTGACTTTTTTTTTATAATATGTTGATTGTTGATAAGGATATATGATTAGTTTGTATTTGTAAGAATGTTAGTGTTTAGATGCTTACTGTTTGTTCGTTACATGGATCGAATTAAGATGTAGTGGTATAACATGTAATCGAACATAACTCATCAAATATATCAAGCTATACGCCAAACGCGCGTTTATTCTACAATGGACTTTTCAGTGACTCTACTTAAAAACATATAATTCCACATAAGGTACGAAGATAAAGAGCATGTTTGCCAAACAGTTTATTTATAAATTCAACAATATATATGCTATTATTTGTCAACACTGAAGTGCTGACTTCTGGTCTTGTGATACCCTGGGAGAGGCTACCTTAATTAGAAATTCCATGGACCAATTGGTTGCAAATATAGGCAAACGGGATAATATTCTATTCCTATTGTTAATTTTTGTCATTTTTCGTAAAGATGTTCCACTGACTGAATTTACGGTGTTAATATATCATATAGTGTTAGTAATATCCTTGTTTGTAGTTATGTTTGTCATTTCAATGAACGCAATTCATGTATTACTTGTAAATTATTAATTCCGTTGAATTAAATCCTGCTTCATTGGAGTAAAAATCTCCAGATTCGCGAAAAGGGTAGAAAAAGGAGAGTTGTATAATGCTTGTTTGCATTTAAACTATGACCTTATCTACGACCAACAATTGTCTTCATACCAATCGTTCCTCAGATATAAATAGTTGATATGATGTGAATAAAAAAAGTTCCTTCAATTGAATCATCGTTTATGTGGGCAGGCGATGATTTCTGGTATTCTTTACGCATATTCCAAAGCTTTTTCTGACCATTAGCATGTTTAGTTTAAGGTACTGGTGCAAAAATTAGTTGGCATTCATTTTGTAGACGGATTCACGAGCACAATAATAAATTCTAAAAATATATTTTAATACTTGAAGAGTCAGTTAAAAGGCTGAGTCATTTTGACCATTCAACTTTTTTTTTTAACTTTAAAGCTTCACTCATATATATTTCATAGAGATACTCCTTCCTAAGACACAAGTTATACGGGCATATACATTGTTTAGGAACTAAACAATATCCATCTAGGACACCAATATTAATTATAATAAAAGCAAAAGCCTTGTGTGACCCTTCACATCGAGCAGATTCTTATCCTAGTTACTTTGTTTTACATAATAATGAAGATTGTAGCTATAGATAATTACTTGACATTAACACTTTATTGACCCTTTATGACGTTAAAGTATTTTTGGTTTATCTTTAACACTTGATAGAGTTATAAATTGTCTATTGTAATTGATAAAATGGCATCTATTCAGTTAGATGTACACAGGCAAAGTTTGATCACATGAATTTCACATCAATCTCACTTGAAATTCACATGAAAACTTCACGTAAGATTCACCTCAATTGAGCTTATACATGAAACTCACGTAAAAATTTTCATGTGAATTTCACGTGAATTGAGATTCACATGAATCTCATGTGAAATTTTTCACATGAATTTCACGTGAAATTTACAAGAAAAAAAAATGACATTTTTCATGATTTTAATTAAATTTAAAAATTTAGATGTTATTTGAATTACTCTATTTTAAAAATTCATGTCAATTTCACATGAAAAATTTTACGTGATTTTCATGTGAAATTCACATGAGTTTCACACAAGAATCACATGAAACTCACAAAAATTGTTTTCACGTGAGTTTCAAGCTCGTTTGAGGTGAAATTGATGTGAATTTCACGTGAGATTCACATGAATTTAAATTCACGTGAAATTGATGTGAGTGAAATTTGCCTGTGTACGTTATGTTAAAAGTGAAGTAACTCTAAATTATCATGTAGTCTACATATGTTGCTAAGTATTCAGTTATTACCCTGCCTTGTCTTTTTTGTTCACATTCAATACAGAATTTAAAAAATCATATGTACATTCTGTTGTTGTCATTTAGGATTTCAATCGTGAAGTTGACCTTCTAATATTAGCAAAGGTCTTCTCGAATGATTAATATGTGATATGTTTTCAATTCAACAAGTTACTTGTATAGCTGAGTTTTTATAAACACTGTCACTAATCAGATGATTCAATATTTATTTGTAAGGCAAGATATATTTATCATATTTTTAAATTTAAAGTCTCACAATAGTTTACTCAACCAGTCGATTGTATGAAATTGAACTCTTATCCTCTGAGTTACAGTTTTACAAGTTTTGAAATACTTTATTCAAAAATAGTTCAAAAATTTTCACAAAATAAGGAAACAGTAGTATACCGCTATTCAAAAGTCATAAGTCGATTGAAAGTCTCCTAACAAAAACTGAGAGAAACACATCAACTATAAGAGCAAAACAACGAAATAAGAGAACACAGAATTGCAACAAAAAACGAACAACAATGCAACATTCATAGAAACGGACTATTAGATAACAACTCCCATATTGCTGACTTGGTACAGGACATTTTAAGAAAAATGGTGAGCTGAACCTGGTTTTGTGGCTAGCCAAATCCTCTTCCTTGGTGGCAATGTTAAATATACCGCTTAAATGATAACATTCCATGATGGGAACCAAGTACAAATAAATGCAGAAACATGGAAAACAAAGACATACATAAATAAATAGTATAAAAGTACATCTCAACATGTTACTCACAGAATAACTACAAACAACTTAAATAAGTAAGGTCAGTTCACAAAAAACGGCTTAATAGAATTACGAAGTGTGTGTGTCTATGACACAAATGGAACAACGTCACAAAACATAACGTTACAGGTTAATTTCAAAACAATTATTATAAATCAAGGTTATATTTCTAATTATGTTACTAGTATTTGAAGTATTTTTTACCAATTACAAAAATGTTGATATAGTATTTTGTTAGTAATAGTGCAACTAACTATGTCGGCCTTTCTACAAAATCAAACTGTGTAAACCAAATAAATCATGTGAACATATTTGCTTCAAACTAAAATCATACAAATGCACTGGGTGATTAATTATCTTTAATTTTGCATACGAACAGAAAATAAAAGATAGAAACACAACTCCAAACGATAGGACACAATACAATATCCGATCAGAACAACAAATAAAACTTTGTAATTTAATACATGAACGCTGGATAAACAAACACTGAGACAATGTGAATTAACATACTACAAAACAGTCATATTCGGGAATAGGTTACGTTCGGTATTAAAAGGCAAGACGACGTAAACCATACTCTAAAACGTGGAAAACCTGTCCTTGATTAGTTTAGACACAGACGCATCGTATTAACCAATCCGTATTGTGTCCATAAAATTTACGGAGTGTCATTTATAATCTTTCTTCCGCATAAAAGAGGGACGAAAGATGCCAGTGAGAGAGTCAACTAACTTTGTTAGAGCAGTTTCTGCGTGAGGAGCACACTCATGTATAAAAAGTCCGTACGATGTGAACATGTACCAGCATGACGTATCAACTGAGATATGTAGACATAATACGAAGGGGTAAACATCATAAATGTCTAATAGTTTATACTGTATACTCGTATATCTTACTCACTATAGTATAGATCAAGTTTATTATTGTCAGTATAAACATAAAACTAGCAGTCCATAAAAAGATGCAGAATTAAGCACATGTTATTCATTTGACCTCTGATAAAAAGAGAGGAAATATTACAGAGTTATCAATGTGTGCAACTTACTTAATTTTAACAGTTAATAACAAAAGCTATGTCATTGCTGTAGTTGTCTCCCTTTCCCCAGAAAGCTATATTCATAAACCAGAAAAAAATAATTATATTGTACTAAATTTGACGTTTTTTTGTGTCCTATTATGTTTAGTATTCAATTATGTATCTGTTTATTTAGTTATGAATGATTGCACTGCTCTATCAAAGACATTATGATTGAAAAAATAAAACAAATATGTCTACAAAGAAACTAAATATTGCAGGTGCCAAGGATCGAAATAACAAGACTTTATAGAATTGAATTTGTACTGATTGATATATCAGTCTTAGATACATTGATTCGATTGAAATTAAGATTGACAATATTTTGGAGACCAACAATTAATCTTTATCGTTAGCCCTTCTTACTTTTTTTTAAGAGAGTATTAGTATGTTACCTCTTCATGTCAAAAGTTAAAAATAGAGGCAAAAGATACAGACGGTATAATCGCACTCAGTAGTCGAAAATAAGAATTGCAAAAACAACAAACTTTCAGAAGACAAACAACGGTATACAATGCACCACATAGAAAACTAAAAACCGAGCAACACGAAACCCATAAATTTTTTGAATATATTATTTTTTCAAGTTCTCATTTTGTATTAATATGGTCATTTCATTAGGAGAAAACTTTATATTTTGATCAAGAACAGAAATACTTTGATGATATCATTTGTCAGTTGAATTTATCTATACCATCTTTATTATAATGTTACTGGAAACAGAGTTCTGTAAAAGTGATATGGATTGTGTCTGGTATTGATAAAACATTCTAGTATTTCTAGAACTTCTAACATACTATTCAAGGTAAATGGATATCAATACAGGAGAATGGGCTGTTTCGTATTTGGTAGAAAAGAAGATAAACGTAGTTTCTAATTTGAAATAGATGTTAACGATCATCAATTAAATATCACAGTCGATTGCATTGCGTGTGTGTGTAGATAAGGTTATCTGTTTGGTTAGCTTGCTTTCTTGCTGAACTGTTGAGTCATTATAATGTAAGGTATTATATAACATATATACACATTACCTTTACCTACACACTCAATGCAATCGACTTGACTATTTGTTTTTAAATTGCCACATTTCAGACATTTGAGGTAATTACACAAATATATGTGTGTCCCCAGCTGTAAGTATTTATATACAAAAAGAAGATATAGCATGATTGTCAATGAGACAACTCTCCACAAGAGACCAAATGCCACAGAAAATAACAGCTTTAGGTCATCGGACAGCCTTCAACAATGAGCACAGTCCATACCACAGATCAGCTTTAAAAGGTTCCGAAATGACAAATGTAAAACAACTCAAATGAGAAAACTGACAGACTAACAAAACATAAACGGTAAAACAATAAGTAACACATAAACTAAAGACTACAACTGAATCAAAGGCTCCTGACTTTGGACAGGTGCATACATACATCGCTCAATAATGTAAAAAAAAACATTTATTGAAATGAAATAAGCATTTGTCTTTCTAAAAATATGCAATCTGGTTTTTTTTAGAAGCTAACAAATCATAAAAGAGGGACGAAAGATACCAAAGGGACAGTCAAACTCATAAATCTAAAACAAACTGACAACGCCATGGCTAAAAATGAAAAAGACAAACAAAAAACAGCACACATGACACAACATAGAAAACTAAAGAATAAACAACAGGTGCTCCGGAAGGGTAAGCAGATCCTGCTCCACATGTGGCACCCGTCGTGTTGCTTATGTGATCACAAATCCGGTAAATAGTCTAATTAGGTAGGTCACATTCATGAAAAGGAAGGGGATTGTAGTTACGACGTAAGGAACATATCCGATATCAATTGTGAAACGGTTATTCCATAACGGTCAACCAACTCGTGATGGCATCCGTAAAATTTACTAAGGGATGATTTCAACTCCACTATTTGGAACTCTTGGTTTAATAGCTTCCTTGTGAGCACCAACCCTCTATCAAGACAAGCCTGATTTTTCAACCGACCCTCATTGTCAATTTCTAGATGTAAGTCAAGATATGAGGCCGACTTAACTGTATCTGTGGTATCCTTTATCTCTAGCTCGATGGGATAGATGCGTTCCACATAGTCACCAAATTATGAATTATTTAGAGAAAGTACATCATCTATATAGCGGAAAGTAGAGTTAAAGGATATTGCTAATTTCTTATCTTTCTTCCTAAGAAGTTCCTGCATGAAGTCAGCCTCATAATAATAAAGAAACAAGTCGGAAAGTAGAGGGGCACAGTTTGTTCCCATTGGAATGCCGACAGTCTGTTGAAAAACACGTCCTCCGATCGTAACAAATATGTTGTCAATCAAGAAACAAGCATCATGATACTTTCAGTTTCGGAGAATTTTTTGTTTGAATCAGAGTGGTCCTTTACAAAGTAGGATTTATCCCTCCCTAAGACAATATACTTTTCTACGTTGGCCATTCTTTTTTATAAAACAAAGCAATACCAACTCTTTCAATTTGTCTCTTAGTTTGGAATGTGGAATACTAGTGTAAAGAGTAGAAAAGTCAAATGTTTTAATACTGTTACAAGATGAAAGAGAGTTAGATTGTATGTACTCTAAAAGATCTTCGGAATTTTTAAGTATCCACATCTGATTCACGCCCCCTCTAGAATAGGCAGTTTCACAATAACTTTGAAGCCCGTCTTTGATTGCTGATAAAATGAATGTTAATAATTTAGAAAGAGGTTTCGTGGAGCACTTGGAAGACCCAGCAATATACCGTTGTTTGTAAGGACACTTATGTAGTTTAGGTATCCAATACAGTGATGGAAGATCCAGTTCTTCATCTTTGCTTAAAATTCCAAAGGAACACAGAACAGACCTATGATTATCCAGGATTTCCTCTTTGGTAAGTGTCGTGAGGGTATATGTTAAGTTTTCAAGTGAATTGTCAATACCTAATTCGTTTATCAAGCAGTTAATGTAATGAGTTTTACACACACAAATGATGTTGTTTGGGGCTCTATCTGCGGGGACAACAACATATTTGTCATGGAGGTAGGATAGTTGTTTTGCAAAATTTGGGTCTTTAAAAATTGACGTAGCATGTGCATTGATAGACCCATTCAGTTTCTTAATTTTGATTTGTATCAACGACCTCACTGCCTTAATCCATCCGGAAAGAGTGTCTACGTCTTCCTTCTCGCGCTTAGCCCATTGCCTGACATAATCCTCAACTGAATCCATCAAAACTTTAAAGTTGTATTTCCAATTGATGGATTTAGGCTAACGATATTTCGGACCTTTCGATAACACATTTCGTAGAATAGTGTTATTAACAATGTTGAGGTCACCGGTAATAACGTGGCCAGCAGGACTATATGTGAATTGGGAACTAGCCCAAGTGCAATCAGGAGGTTTAGACTTGAAGGCGTCAATATCGAGATCCTGCAAAACGTGTTTTAATTGAAAATTTTAGTTGCAATAGGTTTGGTATAGGTATAAGAAATGATTGGTACAGACCGGTCTTTGAAGTAAGGAGGTATTTTGGATTGAACTAATTTATGATGAAGGATATTGCCTAAGTTGACGCCATCGATACCTTTGTTGGCAGAGGAAAGATTAAGCAAAGATCTTTTCTTTTCTTTTTTTATCTTTGCCAATGCGGACTGGCTTGAAAAGTCTGTGACTTACAATATCCGAAATTATAGCTGTAATTTTGTATTGGTTTGAATGAGGGTTTGTAACAGTGGATTTCAAACATAAATTGAACAGAGAATGAAGTTTTGAAAGGGGTAATGAATAAAGTTTCGTTGGAATGTGATGAATACCTAACGGCTTTTGTATAAATGGCAGCAAGTCATTAATAGATACATCATGCAGAGAAGGGGATGTATAATGACGATGACCATGACTGCGTCAACGTCGAGGAGTCGAGTTGAAAATATTCATCACATTCACCGAGTAACACGAAGGACTAGATAGAATACCTATACCATCAATTTTGTCATTGCAACCATAAGGTGTCGCAGTTCCCAATTGTATAATCCAGTAGTCCTCTTTTTGTCTACGGAGAGTCATTGAAAGATTAGGATTGTTAGAGCTATGGTATATCTTTTCACTAATGCGAACTGTCATAGAAACGATGGAATGATTGGGCTGATTGAAATGCTCGTATAGAATGTCGTTAGCATTGAGGTTAATGTCTGATATATCACCGCACATACCTTTGTTTAGCCTTCCTTTCGTTTCACCGACGTATACCAATCCGCAAAGGTTGCACTCTAATCCGTAGACGACATTTAACATAAAGCATATCAACAGGTCATGGTATGGACTTCAATAATAGCAACATTCAATCCATATAGTATCCATATAGTATGCGATAAAAGGCCGACGTGACATAAAGTTACACAATCCAAAAGAGAAAACTAATAACCTGTTTTTCATTTCATGCTGAATATATAACATTGAATTGTGTGATAGTACTCGATATAAACTTACAAGGAGATCGTTACACAACCTAGTTTCTATGTGTGATTTTGTAAGATTTAATGTTTAAACTTGGAAGGTGTACAACCCTGGATATTTAAGGGTGTCCATTTATTTGACAACAATATGGTTATATAAGTAATTTATTCCTCTACTCCTTGAGGAATAATCCTCTAATTATCACCAGCCCAGTAGTCAACACTTCGGTGTTGACATGAATATCAATAATGTGGTCATTTTTATAAATTTCTTGTATACAAAATTTTGAACTTTTTGAAAAACTAAGGATTTTCTTATCCCAGTCATAGATAACCTTGGCCGTATTTGGCACAACTTTTTGGAATTTTGGATTCTTACTGCTCTTCAACTTTGTACTTGTTTGGGTTTATAAATATTTTTGATTTGAGCGTCACTGATGAGTCTTATGTAGACGAAACGCGCGTCTGGCGTACTAAATTATAATCCTGATACCTTTGATAACTATTTACACCACTGGGTCGATGCCACTGCTGGTGGACGTTTTGTCCCCGAGGGTATCACCAGCCCAGTAGTCAACACTTCGGTGTTGACATGAATATCAATAATGTGGTCATTTTTATAAATTTCCTGTATACAAAACTTTGAACTTTTTGAAAAACTAAGGATTTTTCTTATCCCAGGCATAGATAACCTTGGCCGTATTTGGCACAACTTTTTGGAATTTTGGATCCTCAATGCTTTTCAACTTTGTACTTGTTTGGGTTTATAAATATTTTTGATTTGAGCGTCACTGATGATGATGAGTCTTATGTAGACGAAACGCGCGTCTGGCGTACTAAATTATAATCCTGATACCTTTGATAACTATTTACACCACTGGGTCGATGCCACTGCTGGTGAACGTTTTGTTCCCGAGGGTATCACCAGCCCAGTAGTCAACACTTCGGTGTTGACATGAATATCAATAATGTGGTCATTTTTATAAATTTCCTGTATACAAAACTTTGAACTTTTTGAAAAACTAAGGATTTTCTTATCCCAGGCATAGATAACCTTGGCCGTATTTGGCACAACTTTTTGGAATTTTGGATCCTCAATGCTCTTCAACTTTGTACTTGTTTGGGTGTATAAATATTTTTGATTTGAGCGTCACTGATGAGTCTTATGTATACGAAACGCGCGTCTGGCGTACTAAATTATAATCCTGGTACCTTTGATAACTATTAAATTAAATTTCTGGAACATTAAATGTTAAACATAATAAAGCTTGACAATATGATACATATGTTTGCATGAAGAATTGACCTTTAAAATGAATGTTAAAGCACTGCAAATTAAAGGATAAAATTAATTAACCGATGGAAACAACGCAATATGCAATAGTCCTGAATACCTCAAAACATTATACAATGAATTGTTTGTATGTATACGTGCATAATATAAACATGGCGTAATGATTATTGATATTTTTGTTAAGATTTTAATGGTGTTGGTCAAGATCAGGTTGTTATCATTATCATAAATTTATAAAAGGGAGAATGGCTTGACATGAAATTAGGATTTTGACTGATGATAAATATTCTGAGGTAGAAGTAAGAAGATGTGGTATGAGTACCAATTAATGAGACAACTCTTCATCAAAGTCATTTTGTGAACAAAAGTATACAGATATATGTCAAAGTACGGCCTTCAACACTATTACTTGGTTCACACAGAACAGAAAGCTATAAAAGTCCTCAAAATGTATGTGTTATATAATTTAAACAGGAGAACTAACGGTCTAATCAATTTCAAAACGAGAAACGACATCACATATGAACCACATCAAGAAATGACAATCACTGAACAACAGGTTCCTGAAATAGAATAGGTGCAAACAAATGCAACAAGATTAAAAGTTTTAATCGATATCAACTTTCACCCAACCTGAAAAAATAGTGTAACATCACAACATAAATGACATAGAAAGACAAACTATAAAATATCAATTGAAGTTGCTTAATTGATCAAAAAGACATAGAAACAAAATAAAGTAAACATACACTGAAATAAATTAGATTTTTTACACCATAAGCATCAATTCCAAAAAAGGGGCTCGTATCGACATCATAGAAAGTCTAGACATTTTTTATTATTATTGTCAAAACTCAAGGATTCAAAAGATAATCATATGATTGGCCGTTACAAATGAGTCGTAGAGTATTGATATTTTAAGGCTCCCAATTAAAAACAGGTAAAATTAACAGTGGATGTTCGCTTATATATCTGTCATTTTCTTTCTTCCGTTTCACAAATGATATCGGATATGTTCCTTACGTCGTAACTACAATCGCCTTCACTTGCATGAATATGACCTACCGAATTATTTACCGGATTTGTTATCACATAAGCAACACGACGGGTGCCACATGTGGAGCAGGTTCTGCTTACATTTCCGGAGCACCTGAGATCACCCCTAGTTTTTGGTGGGGTTCGTGTTTTTTATTCTTTAGTTTTCTATGTTGTGTCATGTGTTCTATTGTTTGTCTGTTTGTCTTTTTTTTACCTTTAGCCATGGCGTTGTCAGTTTATTTTAGATTTATGAGTTTGACTGTCCCTTTGATATCTTTCGTCCCTCTTTTAAAGTTACATTCGAGCATTTGAATCTTTCTGAACGAATTTAAATAGTCAAAATATGCATATGAAATATGAAAACACAGACATCATCCACATTGGATTATCATAATCGTTCTCGAAGTTCTCATTAGTGTTTTGCCTAGCAACACTGTCAGATGTGAAAATACGAGCACATGAAACTATATCCTTATAAAAATAAATTATAAATCATGGCAGGACCAACTCATTGACCAGTGCCCTGATGATACTGCCGTTGACTATATGCGTGTAACAACACTCCACTAAATTAACATGTAGTAAACTAAGTCGAAAGCAATGTGACCAGAAAATTAATTGATGTCCTAGAACATAGCATGTTATTAGTTGCAAACATTTGATTTTTTTTTTCAGTTAAGGCAATTTATTTTTAATTGGTATATTTCTTCATCTAAATACAATATTTCTTCTTTAATTGTTTTTTTTTTTATTAAATGCAATATGGTTTTTTATTTCCTTATTTAAATGCAATATTTTTTAATTTCCTTATTTAAATGCATTATTTTTCATTTAAATGGTATAATTTGCCATTCAAATGCAATATTTTTATTCAATTGGTATATTTGTCGTTTTATCTTGATTATGTTCATCGTATTACTACAACATATATGACTCAATATTTGGAGAATGACAATAAGTAGTTTGTTATTCTAATCCCAAAAAAATTAAAATAGTAAAGAAAAAGACAAAAATCGTTACATATCAGGTGCGGGAGTGTCTCGTTACATTTTTAATGTTAAGTAATTTAACCAAAATTAAAACTCTTTATATGAAATATTCAGCATTATAAGTATGAATGCTATTTTAAATGCGTCATTTGATTCATGTCAAGTATTCAACTTCTCTACCCTAATGCAATCCATTTAATGTATTAAATGCACAATAAATAGTAAGAAAAGAAAATCTACCCATACATCTGACTAACCTAGTTTATATCTTTAACAAAACTGATATACAAAAGATGAAAATAACACACCGTTTTCTTTTATTCTAAAATACTCCTCCCATACCTTTGTTTCGTGGTTAAAGTTCTCGGTTTTCATGGGAAGACAAACATCTACATTGATTTTACTGGGAATACTAAATTTATATTTTCCTCGAAACAAGTAACTTATTTTTTTTAAATTTGACTTTGCAAAATCATTGAGATTAAAGATATGAAGCTATAGCATTTGTCGATTACACTCCGAGAATTAAACATAGTGAAGATATAAAATGTAAGTAAGGTTAGTTTCGTATTTGATGAATATGTTTAAGTCCATTTTTTTTTAAATAATCTTATTTTATTGTCAGCATTATCAGTTACGAATGAAAAATCAACATTTGCGATTTTTTTTCTGATATATCTTTGTTCATCGACTATTGAGCTACATGTAGTTCTGGTGTGGCATTGTCATTTAAAAAAAATATATCTCTTATGTTGAAAGGTATCCTTGATTGAATTTAAGGTTCAGGAGTATACAAAAAATGACAGAATTTTCTTATAGTTACCAATACGAAGATTTTACGTTGCTGTTTAGAAAAAGGAATAAAAAGTATTGGTCACCGCGCTTGTTTTCAAAGTACGAGTCATTTAAATAGTAAAAACTTGCTTTGATTGTTCTTAAAAAAAACACATTTTTGTGCATTAAAAGAAATCTTTAAGACAGATTCTGAAATAAAATATGAGAAGATAGTTTTTAAAATATATATTGAAAAAGAAAAAGGGTCTTTTTGAACTTGTTTTCTTGCTAGAAGTAAACAATAAAATTTCCCTATATGTCCAGTATAATTTTTGTACTAAAAGAGTTATCTCCCTTTAAATTGCTTATTTCAAAACTTAAGTCATAAAGATGTACTAAGGTGAGGTTTTGGAATAAGTGTTTGGACTCCTTGGTGTTTTTCCATACGACACAAGGTAATATTATGCCCTATAACACCTATTTATCTTTTAGAATAAAGTTTTATAGCATATAAAAAAGGTCATTTGACAAAATTTAAGCAGATTCCTGGATTTCTTTCTTTTGATTTGAGACCCAAATAATGCAAATATAAGGTTAAAATCCGAGTCAGCCTTTTCCCGCCATATTTTATAAATCAAATATCTCGAAAAGGAACTCCATGACCTGTCAATTTTTTTAGCTAATTTTGATCCTTTGTTAAAGCATTTACGATAATGCAAGGGATTAAGTGTTCTTTATAAAAACAAACAGTGTAACCAATAAATTGCAAGTCGGTCTCAAAAATTGCAGATTTGTGCAAACAACTAGACCGATTATTTACTGTGATTGTTCAATTCAAGATGACGGTATCACCCTGAATTAACTTTTAATTTTCATTCAAGATCGAAACTATTCTATCGTGTTTTACAATATAGAAAATGAAACCCATTGTTGAAAAATTGTATAATTATCTTACTGTTCATCGGAAAAGATTACCGTTTATGTTTGTGTGCATTGAGCATGAGCACAGATCTTAACTGATCTGGTGCTTTACATCATACTTATGATAACCCAAACAATGCGTTTAAGTTTCCTTTTTTTGTGATTAAGTGCATGAATTAAAAACAAAGAGTTAAAAATGGAAGTCACCTGATTCTATTCACATTTAAAATAGATCTATAGCAAGGCAAATGTATACTAGTATTTTAAAGTATTTGTGCAAAATCTTTAAAAGTTTAGAATAAAAGGGATTGGAGTGAACTAAAGAATGGTGATTGAACTTCTATAAAAGTTTATAAACATAATCATAGATGTCTTTAACGGTATATAGGTAAGCTAAAGCATACAGAAGACCTAGACCGACGAAGGTCTTCCTGCACAGTGCGATATAAAGTTAGAACAAAGGAGATGCGAGTTAGTTAATATAAAGGCTAAACGACAAATTGAATCTTTTACCCACTCCTAGATAAATTCAAAATAGGATGATACGAGAACAAGTACAGGTCGAACCTTTTAATTATCATTATATCATGTATGTTGTATAATATATATAGTCCGCTTCATATTTTTATGTACTTACTTACAAACACTCAATGTGTTTTTCCACAGTATGTGTTTAAATACACTGAATATAACCTTTCACAAATAACACTTTATTAATATCGAGCTTTCGATGCTTTTTGTCTTTATTTACTTTAATATAAAAAAAACTGCAGCCAAAAATTGTGAAAGCTAAGAATGCGAAAATATAATAAAACAATATATGACTTAGAAAGAAACATGATAACCGAATACATCTATTGTCAACCAAGGCCAAGGATCGGGAACTATTTTTTCTTAATAATTTACGAGTTTATGAAATAGGAATTCCAATACATGTAGGTATATATTTTAAATCATGGCATAACCGCAGTACTGTTGTGGTTGGATATCAACTTAAGTAATTAATAAGTTCATATAAGGTTGAATAGTACACAATCATTTGAAATCGTACTACATATTGTGTAATGTAACATGAATTAAAGTTTACAGACAGCTGTTCTGTTAACAATTCGCTAATAATATCATTTAAATATTAAGGGTGTTATCTAGCTAGGTAAATTGTCTATTATTCATATTTCAATGAGTCGTGCAGGTATTAAACATACTTTGTTTCTCTATCGTATTATATTTATTCATCCATATAATTCATATAACATTGTAAAAATATCCTGCTATGTGGTTGCATAACAACTGCACATGTTAAATAGAAAAATATATTGACGACTGTATTCCTCCTTATGGTACATTCGAGGTGTTCTATTTGTCGTCTTGTAGATGATTTCGATCCACATATTTCTTTTGTGAATAAAATTGCCTTATCGTGTTGTCTCTAGAAGATGTAGACACGTACGCAGATTCTCTCTGTAGTAATGAAGATATTAATTGCATATCTTTTGTTGTCTATTGTCAAATTTACGGAATAATCCTTGACTCTTAAGTTAAGTAGTACAATATTCTTTTTGTGAGATCTTTGTCAATCTTTGACTACCTGCCTTTTTTGTGTTCAGCTACAAAGCAATGTTTTGTGGGTGGTTTTTGATTTTGAAATTATTTTCTGTAGCATCACCGAAAAGGCACTTATTTCCGAAGTTTGTATCTGGAACGGTAATAACTGGTACAATAAATGTTATTTTATTTGTACAACATAAGATTAGAAGGCTACCTTTAAAATGAGACTGACTCAGGCATATAAAATGTATTAACTAAAGAAATATATGCATACATGTATCTCTGAAAGTGAAAAAAAAAATGGCCCGAGGTAAAACTTATAAGTTGCTGTAGAGAAGGGGAAACACATCAGCATTCAGGCAAAAAGTTCTATGAAATAAATTTCATCAACATTTTAGACGCGTCGGATAGAAATCGACCTTATGCAAAAAAAATCTCAATTTGAGTTTTGTTCATATTAATTTTGCTGATAGTCATACAATTTGAATACAAAAAAAAAACGTTTTACTCTAACTTTCTTTTTTAAAAAGTTTTGCCATTTCAAAGTTTTGACGGATTTATTTAACATCAGATCTCACGACAACGTCGTGAAATTAACGTTATCGTGCATTAATTTTATTTTGTATCGGTCCTTTTCTCGTAATAAAGAGAGATATGAAAACATACATTTGTATACAATATTTAATTTAATTTATAAGATTGTTACAATGAAGCAATACATGATTCTCAAGTTTTCAATCCAACTTTAACCAGTATGTGTAAAATGTTACTCCTCTGAAGCACGAGGACAAAATTCGTCACGGAAAATAAACTGAACAACAGGACGGACTTCATTGTACAGATAACGCCTTCTCTCCTCTGTCAGCCCTGCTGGCTGAATAACTTCTGGAAGTGTCGTGAGCAACTCCGGTAGGTATGCGCTTTCCTTTAGGAGGACCGGTCTTTTCTCCGGTTGACCAAGAGTTTCTCTCGCAAATACGACTCCTACTTCGTCACTGGTAAATCTGAAGTGATGGAATTTTCCTATACCTTTGAGTGGTTTAAAATATTTAGTGAAGAAATTATCCCATCTGTACCACTTTAAGCTGTTTTCGTCATCGTCATTTTTATTGTAAAATTCTGACCTATTGCATTTGTCAGAATTGTCAACAATTTTAACTGGTTACGATACAGTGTTTACGTCCGATTTTCTAATTTTTTTTTTCAACATGCCAAATCATGCGTCACATAAACATTGTGTGTGCCCAGCAATCATAAAATGCAAATTAGTTTTGTGAAAACCCTTTGCGCACCTCCACAACAGATAATGTAAAGTAGTTTAATTTTGTTTTGTCCCACGGAATTATCAGCATGAAAATGACACGCCTTTTCACCATGCAGATAATGGTGGAGCATACTTCAAACAGCATTGGGTCCATGTGTGCGACTTCCATTTTCTCCGATTGTTTGTTGCTCATCAATCAAATAATTAGTTTGCATTGGAAAGTTTTCATCGCAAACTGCAAATATTTGAACCTTTCGAGGTGTTAAAAAGTAAAGAGCTCCAACTTGTTGAGACGAATGTGGCAAGTTTACATATTGTGAAAAGTCAAAAGTGTAATAAACATTTTCAAATTTTTTTGAACATGGAGTGTTATACTTTTCTATTGGAGACTCAGCTAACTTTAATTCATCACGTGATCTTTGCGTTCATAATTTATAATACTCACGCTCCGTCCGCGCAGACTGTATATGGTCAATTAATTTTTGAGTTGTCACTAATTTTGCGTCTTCTGAAATAGATCCGGAAATATACTCCCTCAACTGAAAGCACGTTTTATATTATAAAAAATAGTGTTTGATTTATTTATATTGTGAATATACAATATAAGGTCAATATCAGAGAAATATCAACTTTTTTATATGAGGCTGCGAAACTTGGGTTTTAATTTCGTTTATTTCGTGGATAAGAATTATCCACGAAATTAAAACACCAACGTAAATTTAACTGTGGATTTACATTAGTCTATGATCTGACAAGATCTTATTGACATTATATTCTAGATGAACATAAATGCATACATTGAAATAAATAAGTAAATTGATTATGAAATGCAATTATTGATTTTCCCAAACGGCGAAAGTTAAGACCAGTTTAATTGAGTATTGTCATTTATAAAGTGAAATTTACATAATTGTTTTCTAAACTTAAAAACCCCGTATTTAATCACCACGAACTTACTTTTGGACACAAAACCACGAAATGATAACCCCACGAAAATTAATGTTTATACAGTATATATGTGTTGTTTTAAACATAGTTGATTTTGTCAAATAAGCATATTCAAAATTATGCATTATGAGGTGAAATGATTGATTTTGAACTCTATCTGAATATAAATCAATATATAGTTAAACAAGAAGATTTCTACTTTAGCTGGTGCTAGAGGTTTCTTAAACTTGCTTTGACGTTCCTATATATTGCTCATTGTTGAAGGTATGAACTCATGTTGACTTCAAGATAAAAATAAAACGTACCAAAAAGACATCTTGCCATAGCTTTAATTGTCCGGTATTGTTTTGGATTTTGTGTAAACAAGGTTTACTTCATACTACTTCCATTTCATTCTAATTAACATGTTCCATAGTACACAATAACTTACAAAAAACAGTGATGTAATCATAACTATTTATCTGTAGCATATGATTTATAAAGTATTCAAAATTTTTTGGCTTCAATGGCAGTAAGCAGAAGTAAACAAAGAACAAAAACGTTATAAAAGAAACTACAGTATTTTAAATTATCTTAAAATGTCAGAAAATTAAATGATATCTTCTATTTTCAACTTATTGTTTAATTGTAATAGTTTATTAATTGTCAGGCTAATAAATCCAACCCGCTTCTCTGTCAAAGCAACTAAGCTCCGTCCTTGCACGTGAAATTTAAAATGATTGACGTGAAAATCAATAGTCTGTTGCAGTAGCAAGGCATAATATTTTCGCATAGTGCAGTTGACGCTATATATTTCTTATAAAAACTATGCAAAAATAGAGCAGTTTTACTATAGAAGGACATTCTTATAGGAATTATAATAATCTGTCATAGTACAGTGTCAATATAGAAATGATATATATATTTATCCTGCAATTGGGTGTTCTACTATACAGATACATCCCTACAGATATCGCTATGCTGTATCTGTATACTATACAGATATCGCTTTAAAGCTCCGCCCACTGCCGGACTGAGTATTGTATGAACCTGCAAGACCTCAGAATGTGTATTGCAATGGCATTCCAATGACGTATTAATTGCGAATTAACAATTACTTTTACACGTTTTGCTTGTTTTCAAACATTTTTTTTTAGAACAATAAGAATCACACCATTTGTCTGACATCATACACACATGAACAGCATTCTTTTCTACGATGACAACTATCGATTTCAAAACTTGGATGTGTATGATTGTGTAACAAAAACAACCAAACAGGCACATGTCAATTTCAGCATGCATGTTTAGTGAATGTCGAGTCTGAAGCGTAGGGCAACTCGTACACTCCTGTTTCAAATTGGACAGTGTTTTGTTATTCATTTTCACTTTTGAAATTAGTTGTTATGTTAAAATAGATAATTATTCACATTGAGCGATGTATTATGGTTGACCATTCGATATTCTTTTTTGCGAACCCTCATTTAGCTGAATGTGTGATTACTGTATCGTATTACTACACGGGCCTCAAGGGATTTCAAATCGTAAATAAATACAAAACATGTGTTTTTGTGTCTTTAGTGTCTCGCTTAAAGCTCGCATACACCTTGTTTCCTAGCCTCGTACAAATACAGCTGATATTTAAAGACACTAAACAGTTATTGTCTATATATACTAAAGATGTGGTATGATGACAAAAGAGACAAATCATCACCAGAAACCAAATGACATATAAGTTAACAGATATAGGTCGCGGTTTGCCCTTCATAATTGAGTAAAATCCATACAACATATAGTAAGTTATAAAAAGGCGAGTTTATATTACATTTTTTAAGTAATAATAGTGATAAAGTTTATAAATCCGTGTTACTTAGCTATTAACTAATGTATAATAAACTAAACAGTTTTCACGAATTATACTATTTACCGGATTTGTAATAACATAAAGTAGCAATAAACAGTTAGGAAGAAATGTTAAAATTTGCCCTCATAAATTTTACTATCCCCTTTTCATTGCTTTCTTGCAATATTAAGCTTACTGTTTGTGTCATATATGTGCATATGTATGTCATCAGAATCTTCCATAGATTTTATAACAAGTATTTAAAATTATAAAATATAATCTCTTTTAGGTGTATCCATGGCAACAATCAGCATTAATTTGTTATAAAATATTGCATAAAGGGGGGAAAAGATGTCACATGTTTCCCCAAAATTTGACCAAAAGTAGAATTTCAATTACTTGAAGTCACACCTTTTCTGAAACTGTTTACATATATCTTTCAATAAATCCAATGCAAATCATATGTCTTTCATCTCAATTTTTTGTAAAATTGCGTCAAAAACTTCATGTAGAAAAAAACTGTTTGTAAACATTACAATTTATGGACCAATGGCCGGTCTAGCTATGAAAATACGGAGAGTCAAATAGAAAACAGCCCATAAAACATGTATAAAATAATCTTGATGTTCTTATAAACCATCTTTGAAGGCTAACTTAGTACTCAGCTGTCTAAAAATGAATTTTATTACACAATAACTTTTATATTTGACAAATCCACAGGGGCCAAAATGCGAAACTAAACCTCTAACTGTGTATTGCTACCTTAATAGTAAATATTTTTTTTCAAATTCTCCCTTTTAACTAATTTTCTGTGTTCTGCTAGCTTAAACGAGTAAAATGGCCTGCTATTTTGAAAATTGGTTGAGTAATGAATATTTTATGAAGGTTAGCAGCTGACACTGAAACGCGATAAAATCTGATTTAAAGAAAGGTGCCAAGTCAAAGTGTAAAATCTTGTTTCTAGCTAGATTTTTTTGCAAAATCCTAAAAATTATACCTCTTTTGTCAGTTTTTAATGTTAGAAATCTTATTAAGATCTCTGAGGATGCAGAATTATACAAAAGGAGTAGGTTCAGTAAGACCCCTTTTTGGCCCCAAAATATAGCAGTTTTACAAATTTGTTAAAATGTAAACTTATAGTTATTTATTGTACAGTAGAATGCTTCTGCTACATAAATATGGGCTGTTTTTGACAATACAATGCACATATATCGGGTACTATAGCACCATAGAGTCATGCTAAATTACTGAAATCTTCACAATTTTAGCATTTTTGTTAAATTTTAGACGGATTTCGTGTAAAACGAAAGTGGCCGAATTCGTGTTCATCCTTAATATTGAAATGTAAGTTGTATTTTATGATAATACATAACATATATTAAGGTTGAGGATGAACACGGATGCGGCCACTTTCATTTTTGACAAAAAACATCCGAAAAGTGACATTTTTCGGCATATTTGGTAGTATTTTCATATTTGAGCTTAAATCGGATCGTTTTTAATGATTAAACCAGTTAAAATTGTCCACATAACCTAATTGATTCAAATGAAACAGACACTTCAGTGTTTAAAAAGTGGTCAAAATCTTTCGTCAGATGAACTTGAAATTTACGGTCCTTACCGGACCTACTCCTTTAGCAATTTCAAGCATAAAAATGTTAATTTTTATGTTTATTGCATACCAAAGGCTTGATTAAAAAACTTGGTAATAGGGAATCAATTTCTTACAGCTGAATCAACTTTACATTTAATATATGTCCAAATGTAACAAGATATCTTGATAAAAATAATAATTTGATATATTCGCAAGAAAAAATTCAATGCGTTCAATACTTAGGCTACTACATACAGCGCAATCCTTCAGGAGGAAAGGGTAGGCCAATATAGTACAAATATAAGCCTTGTGTCAAAATGTCTAATTTTGGTTGCTAAGGACTATAAACAATCAAATTGACATGTATTGTCATTCTAAAACACTTAATCCCCTAAGAAGTTGGTTTAGAATCTAAATATTAATGGATTTGTGGTATGAAAAGTCTTAAATTATACAATTCTGAGCTTGGTAAGTATGCCATAAGGTAGCAATAAACAGTTAGGAAAAAAATGTTAAAATTTGCCCTCATAAATTTTACTATCCCCTTTTCATTGCTTTCTTGCAATATTAAGCTTACTGTTTGTGTCATATATGTACATATGTATGTCATCAAAATCTTCAATAGATTTTATAACAAGTATATAAAATGGTAAAATATAATTTCTTTTGGGTGTATCCATGGCAACAATCAGCATTTATTTGTTATAAAATATTGCATAAAGGGGGGAAAAGATGTCACATATTTCCCCTAAATTTGGCCAAAAGTAGAATTTCAATTGCTTGAAGTCACACCTTTTCTAAAACTGTTTACATATATCTACCAAAAAATCCAATGCAAATCATATGTCTTTCATCTCAATTTTTTGTAAAATTGCGTCAAAAACTTCACGTAGAAAAAACTGTTTGTAAACATTACATTAATTTCTGGACCAATGGCCGGTCTAGCTACGAAAATACGGAGGGTCAAACAGAAAACAGCCCATAAAACATGCATAAAATAATCTTGATGTTCTTATAAACCATCTTTGAAGGCTAAATTAGTACTCAGCTGTCTAAATATGAATTTTATTACACAATAACTTTTATATTTGACAAATCCACAGTGGCCAAAATGCGAAACTAAACCCCTAACTGTGTATTGCTACCTAAGGAACACGACGGGTACCACATGTGGATAAGGATCTGCATACCCTTCCGGAGCACCTGCGATCACCCGAAGGTTTTGGTGGAGTTTGTGTTGCTAAGTCGTCAGTTTTATATGTTGTGTCTTCTGTACTATTATTTGTCTGTTTGTCTTTTTATTTTTAGCCATGGTGTTGTCAGTTTATTTTTAATCTACGAGTGTGACTCTCCCTCTGGTATCTATTATCCCTTTTTTGTGACTAATTGTATAGATATTATCCGTAATTGATACAGATATCTTTCTTTCTGGGTTTTATATAATAAAGAAGTCTCATGCATTTTAGACAAAAGGTTTTTTTCGATTTTTTTTACTATTTTCTAAGTCTCATATAAGAGTCACGAAAGCTATTACCCGATTTTTGTACTTTGCTGTAAATCTCATTTAAACTATCAACCGATTTCCGTAAAAAGTGTCATCCTCCTATCTTTAAGTTATTATACTCTAATTAACTTCTTACGTATTTTAAAACGATAACTTTCTCACATTTGGACGAAAGCTTTAAACGAACGTAAGAGGGGATATATGATATCTTATTCCCACGATAACACTGAGAGTCTATGTTTTATCTGATAAACATGCTCTTTTTTAATCAAAGGTATTTTTCTGAACTCAAACATATGTAAGAGGAACGCATTTATACCTGAAAATTTAGATAAATTGGTAAACTTACGTCCGATACTTTGATTATATTAACTACGGTTACACACTTTTGCACGGGAAAGTACAAACAAGGATTTTGTTTAAAATTAAAAACATTAACATTTGAATGTTTTTTTCTTGAAGTATGATAACAACAAAATTCACAGCTGTTTTTGTTTATAAATAAATAAATAAATACATAAAAAAATTGATTGTCAGACACAGATGTTTAAGTCTATCTTTGAAAACAACAATGTTTCCTTTAAATAAAAGGTTAAACGGTTGACAAAAAAGTTACCCTTGCAATCGCATAAAGCTAATGATAATTCGTGCTTTTTTTTGGCCTTTTAAACTTTTTGGATTCGAGCGTCACTGATGAGACATTTATAGACGAAACGCTCGTCTGGTGTTAATACAACATTTTGATCCTGGTATCTATGATGAGTTTACTATCGGCTCTATAACAGATTTTTACACTATCCTTTAGATCGAAAGAACGGTGCTTTATATGACTTTTTTTTTCTGAAATGTAACTGATTGAATTCTTTAAAAGTATGTGCTTATTATTTAAAGAGAGCAAAAACGTTCTTGAATTTGTTTTTAAATCTTCAAACTTTCAGTTTTTGCTATTAATTTTTCTTAAAAAACGATATGTTGTTGATACATTTTCTGATTTAATGGTGTAAAATAATAATAACACAGACTTAATTTTACTGAATACGTCAATTAAAGTTCGAAATAATCTTAATGTCATCGCAAAATGAAGTCGGTGATCATATGAATATTTTATATTAATAAATCGGATATTTATGTATCAACAACCTGCAGTCTTTTTTCTTTTTTAGAAAAATCGATGGAGTAAAATATTTGATTATTTTAAAGTAAGTCTATGAACGTGTTTCGTCGATTGTATGTGCTTCCTATATATGATCACTATTTTGAAAGAAATCGATCAGTAGTTTATGTAAAGGCAACAGCAGTATATCGTTGTTTAAAAGTCATCAATCGATTGAGAAAAAACAAACAAATCCGGTTTACAAACCAAAGCTGATGAAAACATATCAACTTTAAATGGAAAACAAAGGAACAATGGGGACACCAAAGTGCAAAAATAAAATAATAAACGCCAACATACATCATAACATATTCCTGACTATTTCAGAAAAGAAAACAGAGATACAAGTATTTTTCTTTTATTTATTTTTAAATATATTTTAACGAACGCAAGTTTTAAAGCAAACTTTTTAGCAAAATATGTGAAATAACGCATTTATTGTAAGTTCTTTGACCCTAAACAAATAAGCATGTTTCAAATAAAAGGTACCATTGAAAACCAGTTTAAAACTTTTTGATAGTCTTATTTAACATATTTATGAAAACACTGTATTGTATTTTAAGCTCCGACGGCTACAATTGCTGGCGCGATTTTTTTAATTCCAATTGACAGATGAGTCATCCACGTTAAAAAAAAACGAACGATTTCATATTTAGCCTTCAAGAACTTATTTATTTCAATGGTTCTCTACTGTATACAATAACCATTAAATGTAAATGTTTGTGCCAACAAATATTGTCTAAATTAAATGTGTATTTAATAATGGTGTATAGAATCATTGATTGGCGACATGAAGTTGAGCAAGGTGAGGCTTATATATTTCGGGAGGAATGTTTTATATTTTCTGGGTTCAAAGTTTAGAATTTAGGCTTTAGGAAATATCTTTTTTCGGGGGCAAAAAAGTGGAAGGAAAAAGGGGAAAGGGTGTAATATACTTGCCCTGGTTCTTTGAAACATATAAATGTTCTGTTTCAAAAACAAATTTAGAAATCAAAATAAAGGATCCCTTAAACGAGTCTTGTGCATGATTGGATAAGCGTACGTGCCTTCCATCAAGTTGTAAGAAAGGTCTAGTATGTCAATTGTGGGCTTATTGACATAGGTATAAAGAGATGTATATATTAATGTTGTTGTCCAAAATTATTTTATCTCCCATTTGACCTTTTATGGAAAGACACAATTGATACTAAGATAAACAGTTTTGAGATGAAAAAAGTCTACAAAAAACATTTGACACATTCATTTACTTTACGACCAATATTTGGTTAACAGGTAATGTTAACTGAGACTTAATATAATCCAATGAGTGCTTATTAATAAGAATAAATCTTTCTTCCTTTAAAACTTAAATGTTTATCTTCCATTAGGCCTTAAAAGCTATAAATACAAATAGACCAATCATACATTCAAACATTAACACAGCTTAGAAATATAGTATCTTCGTAAATATAGTCATCCGTGCAAGCTTTTTAAACATTACTGTTGATGCAAAATCAAAAGAAACAGATACAACTTATCTTGCAGCACGTTTTTGGAGCTTCTGTGTCCTCTCCAGATTACAGTTTGTGGTAAGACGTCATACTGTACAACAGTACAGTCAATAATTGGTTATATATAGCTATTGTAAAATGGCTGGATCCGCGACTGCAATCTATATATAAAGCTATTGTTAACAAGAATAAAACCTTTAAATGGTGAATAACGTTTCAACCTTTTTAACATATATATTCTGGTTGAAAGTTTCGCATATCTATCAATTTGATTTGACCATGATATATTTTTATCAATATGAATTCCAAGACGTTTTTTCAACTTCAACATAATCTAAAGTGATATTATCTTGTGATAAAACACATAAACTTTCATTGCAGCTTTCAAGTTTTCTCTCTGATCCAACAAGCATACATTTTGATTTCTTGCTTTTTATCATCATGTCATTTTCTTTACACAATTTAATAACAATGTCTAAGTCTTTATTCAAACAATATCTATATTATCAGTAGACTTAGATCACAAATGCAAAAATGTATCACCAACATATAGATCAGATTCTTTATAATATAAGGTTAATGGCAAGTCAGTGATTTAAATAAGAAACAATAAGGAAAAGTCAAAGAATAGAATCTTAGGGAACTCCAAAAGTTACAGTTTTATATTCGAATTCAGTGGTTTGTAACTTACCTTTTTGCATTCTCCGAGAGAGGTATGATGAAAACTATTTTACAGAGTGGTCATCACAAGTGTATAATTTTATCATAATAAAAGTACATTAAGATTTACTGTATCAAATGCCTTCTTCAAATCTTAAAAAAGAATAGCGGTAAAATTTCAATTGTTAAATTCCTCTATCCATTTGTCAATTATTTTAAAGAGTGCTGTATGACAAGAATGTTTGTCTCTAAATCCAAACTGATGTTGTATAAATAATTTGTGTATGTTGATGTTCTCTGAGAGAAGCCGAATTGGGATGTTTGAAAGTGTCTTTAGGTTCTGTAATGTTAGTCTACCTGGAAATAGGGCAATAAACTATAACCGTGCTGTAAAATTAGGATAATTATCTTTAATAGGGCTGACAATTGCCCAACTAAACGCTATTTATGGAACATCAAATTGTACCTGTAAAGGTTTTTGTTAGATGCAGAGAGCGTGATTTTCACTCTACCTGAGACATCAGACACCATCTAACAATCGTCCCTATTCTGTTCGGACGTGGAAGTGTATTTATAAATCAATTTCTTTTGAAAAAAAACATGTCTTTTTTTGTTTGTTACTGATGTTAAAAACAACAGCCTTAGGGTATAATTATATTGATGCATAGAAAATACTTAATCAAAATTTGAACTCCCCAACTTAATCACAACTTGTTAAAAGCCAATTGTTATATAAAAAGAAGAGAAAAATTGTTCAGATTATTTGTTTTTAATTTAAATGTAGAAATTTAATAAGATGTTATATAGATATAGGAAGATGTGGTGTGAGTGCCAATGAGACAACTCTCCATACTCTTCGTAGCTTGAATGACTTACCCTTTATCAATTAACGAAATTCCTTATGAGTTCTTGTTAGCAATTTGTAAACTCGTCATTTATGATATTATTATTAACATCAGTAAGCATTATCTTATAAAATTACTTTATGTCAATCTACCACTTAATCCGATTTATTTCATTCAATATTAGGCCTCAACAAAATGTTGCCATTGGTTGAATGAACCTTCTGATTAGCCAATGGTAAAATTATTACAGGATTTATTGCAAGCACAGGTGGAGCAAGTTGTTTTTCTGAAAAACATCTTTCACTATTCGGAAAATAGTTTCATCAAATTTGTAAACACGTCATTTATGATATTATTTGACCTTGGTATTCATTTTCTTATAATAAAATTATGAACGAATAAAGTTACTATTATAACGAAATTGTCTGGCAAACTCTATTTACTAGATATGAGCTTCTTAGTACTAGAAACAAACATTTCCCTGTCAAAAAACAATTAACCGGTAAATCGTTTCAAAAACTATTAACTGGTCAATAGCCGTTTTACGGGAAATACTCCTCGAACCTCTGATATCGTTTATATTGACAAGTCTCCCGGGACTTCGGAATGCTTAGGTTGTTTATTATATGGCAACTATGTAATGTTTCAAATTCATTGCAACCAGAAGTTATGAGGGCTTTTATTTTTTTTTCGTTTGTTTTTTTGCCATTACTGTGGATAACTTATTAAAGTAATCTCTGATGACACCTTTTTTAACATGTTTAATTTTAATTTTGAGAAAATGTATGTGCTAATCCCCTAACATGGGAACATGTAACAGATCAACTGAAAATGTTAAAAACAGATTTTTGTTTTAGAAATCATATTTTATATATTAGTTATTAGGATTTATCACATATTTGTTACGAATACGTTGGGTTTTGCATATGCAATAACCTCAAAATTGCCCGGGGCAAAAAAACCATATTGATATTGTGCCCTGATTCCAAATGACGTCACGTCATTGCGTCCTTGACGACACTCTTGTGATACAAAATTTAAAATTTTACCTGTTATGTTTCATTAAATTGGTATAATTGAACTTTGTGTCTCTATTCTGCAGAACTTAGATATGTGATAAATTTGCCAATTTCCAGGGTTTGCATCTTACATGTCCTATGATGACTTGTCTAAAGGTTTTCTGATGATTATGTCGAATGAAGTATGGACACCTCATGCAATTATGTATACTTAAGTTATTTATTTACATTGCTTCACATGTAAAATTGATATTTGTTATAATCTTTTCATCAATATGTATTATTTGTGTTGAGCTTTACTTTACCTCATTTAACGGTAGCAATTGCAACATATTCACTTACTGAATACAAATTGAATACACATGTTACAATATAAATGTAGCCAAAATTAAACATTTATACTTTTGGTCTTTGGTCACCCTGCTAAGCTATATCCTTGAATCAACATAACTCCGCATTAACCACCTTTTTGTACTTATGGCTGTCCTTGAAAGATGATTTCCTATGTGTTAATAAGAGAGGGCGGGCTTATCAAAGATTATTGGAACGGTGTATACCATACCCTCTAACCCTTCACGAGTGATTTTTTTTACAAGATTTCATGCTATTTTTTCTAACTTCGATTTTAAAATTTAAAATCAGATATAATAGAAGATGTAGCATACTATAAAAAAATAACACATAACATATAGCATAGAAGGGGGTTGTGCTGATCGTTAACCCGAGAGAAAAATATTCATTTTACGTTAATTTTGATCCAACTTGAAGGGTTCATGGCCAGATTGGTCAGGTGTGCACTAGACCGAGAACCACTGGCCAATTTGTACAGTATAAAAAGTTTTGATTATTGTGTTTATTATTTCATCTATAGTATATGAAGTGTTAATATGATCAAAAAGTAAAATCACAAAAACACTGAACTCCGAGGAAAACTAAAAAAAAATAATGTCCCTAATCAAATGGCAAAATCAAAAGCTAAAACACATCAAACGAATCGATAACAACTGTCATATTCAGTATAGACATTTTCTTATGCAGATAGAGTTGAATTAAACACGATTTTAAAGCTAGCTAAACCTCTGACTTGTATTAACGTCAATTGTACTTCTGTCTTTCATAAAACCATTTTGTCCATCATTGATTAACGCCCTTTCATCAAAACTATTTTACGTATCGTTATATATTTTAGTATGCTTAAATATATCTTGCAACACAATGGAGCTAAAGTTATACCCTTATAAGATTAAAGATGCCAATGATCTGATGTAGATCTGTTTGGAATTGGGGTTATAATGTTTGGTACATTACCATAAGTGATACATAAGTTAAACAATGTATTATGTAAGATACAAATGCTGAAAACATTCCTGCATAGATCTGCTTGTATAAGATTAATACTGGCATTATTAAAATTCTTTGCATTCATCATAACTTATATTAATGAATAATTTTTTAATCCAAATCAATACAAATTATGTAATGATTTGGTATATCACCATCTCACATGTGTGTTAAATACATAACATTTCCATGAATTCAATTAGATATATATAAAAAAAAAAAACCATATCGGCATATACAGTCTGGATCCTGATATGAAGGCGCGCAATTATTTATATCAAGTATGTAAATCAGTACTGAAAAGGACACTACCTAGTATGCAATTCCTAAAGATTATGAGATTAATTAACTCTTACTTACATCTCATCATTGAAAAACAAATACTAAGCGCCTGCACTATATTTGTGTACATCGTCTCTGTTCTCAACTATCAAAATAATGTAATCATCCTAAAGCAATATAGCTAAATACAAATGTAGTCTTCGTCATTGCTTAAATATCATCAACTACACTGTTTATATATAATTATGTAACACTCAGAATCGTGTACATCCATATCAATTATCGGACACGTCCGGGCATGGAAAAAAGGCACATTTGGCTACATATAAAATTGCCAACACCAAGTCTGAAAAGAGACTTTCCGATTTTAGTTTTTCTTTGAGTTCGATACTTTTTTGTTATTTTCACTCTTGAGCAAATCAAGCAATCAGTCACGTTTTATGTTTTGCCGAAAAATGATTTCTTGACTCGTTTGGGCAAATTGATACATCTTGTGGAATTGAGACCTTTCAGTGTGTTACAAAAAAATGTACATGTATATAACTGATAAACCACAACCTTGTTTTAATGCAGAATCTACATTAAACCATATACGAATTCACCCACACAATACTTTCACATTTGAGTATAAAGCTCTTAGGAAATGTATAAAATAATTAAACAATAACACCAATAATAATCTAGTTATGTGCCTTCTTGATTTCTTTGAACGCTACAAATGTTGATAGTTTACACCCTTTCTTTTCTTTTCTTTTATAAATATCAGAGTGTTCATATGATAAACTGCACTTTTGTTTTTCATATAACCATTTGGAGATTTATTTCCCCAAGGGTATCACCATCCCAGTAGTCAGCACTTATGTGTTGACTTGAGTTATCATTTATTATGTTCATAATTATAAAAAATACTGTAAACAAAATTTTAAACTTTTGAAATACTAAGGCTTTTCTACCTCAGTAATTGATTACTTTACCTGTATTTGGCAAAACTTTTAGGAATTTTGGTCCTCAATGTTCTTCAACTTCGTACTTTAGTTGGCCTTTTTAACATTTTTTCATTCGAGCGTGACTGATGAGTCTTTTGGAGACGAAACACGCGTCTGTCGTAAATATGAAATTTCAATCATGGTATATATGATGAGTTTATTTGTCCATCATTGATTATCTCCCTTTCATCCAACCATATGACTATTCTTCAATTTAAAATACAATAATACGTGGTGCATGCAAATGAAGCTAGAGTGAAACGCTCATTAAATAAATGATATCTATGATCTTATGTAGAACAGTTTTGAATTAAGGATATACTATTTGGTACATTACCATAAATGATACATACATTTTTGTAAGTTAAATGTTGATTATGTAAGATAGAAATAATAGTGACATTCTTGCGTACATCAGCTTGCGTAAGAATATTACCAGCTTCATTAGAATTCTTTGCATTCACTATAACTTTATGAACCTTATTAAAACACTTTTCTAATCTAAATCAATACAAACTATGTAACAATCTGTTATATCACCATCTGACCTATGTGTTGTTGACATAATATTTCAATAAGTTTAATAGGGTATAACAAAATAAATGCATATCAGCATAATAAGTCTGGATCCTGCCATTTAAAGGAAACAATAACTTCCAACTGTAAATTAAGTCTCATGTTTAACTCTTTGAGGCGCGCAGTTAACTATATGAAGTATTTAAATCAGTATTGAATCAGATATCAAAAGTGACATTTCTAAAATTCGTGAACAACTAAATAATTAAATTTACTCTTTTGACATCATACATGTAACATTCTTTAGAGCTCTGCATTTTTATTACATAATCTAACTATCACGTTATTTGCCATTATAAATAAATGAGAGAAATATTCTGATTTTAATTCTCTTAATTAATTTCTGTTATGTAACACCATGTTACAATCTCGTAAATATTTTTTATTTTTAGCAGTTTGTACGATATTCAGTTATTTTTATGTCCTTGATAAGATGGTCGTTGCTCATATTTCAGCTGCTTAAAAAGTATTTATTATTAGAATTTAAAGTAATCTTGTGACGGAATATGTTTGATAAACGTGCAAATATTTGGAAGTTTGAAGTGTCCTTGCTTGGAAGTTGACAACTTTTAAAACCAAGTGAATGTTCTTAATTTCGTTTGAACGTCCCCAACAGATGTTAAAACCTTGTTTAACTAGAATAAAGTTCCGAGGAAACTGCCCTTTTCGAATAAGACTCAAAATGTCACGAAGAAGAGGTCTTTAGTTAGACACAAGACGCTTATAAAACCTCAAGCGCGAATGAAAGATTATGATTGTTCACCTGTTGAGTTGCAAATGACGATGTTTATATATGTAGGACTCTAAAGTTCGATGGAACTCTAAAGTGCGATGGTCTACGCTAAAGTAAGATGGTGTCTCACGCTAAAGTGCGATGGTTGTTTGCTCGCTTAAGGACGATGGTGTATTACGCGAAAGTGCGATGGACCAACAAAGTTTAAAAAACAAACCACGTAATTTCTACTAAAAAGTTAAGTTAAGTGTAAAAATATTCTATATTTCCTGTAAATGATTTTTAACAATTCGGACGTAAAAAATATTTGGATAATTAGTGTAGCTTGCCGTTCACACTGGCTATCACTAATATGAACACCTCTTCTTACAGTTGTCATTGAAAATTACAAATATAAGCAAAATCGATCATTGTCGGCATACGTAAAATTTATTTGTCACCGACCTTTCTCCATTTGTGTATCGATTACAAATACTTGTTATATTTCCTACAATTTACAAATAAAGGTTCAGCCGACAATTTATAATTTACCCATGAAAACATGATCCTTTATTTTACCACCGTTACTTTTCAATAAGATTGGCAATATTTTAACGTGAATAGCAAAATAAGCTGCAACATTTATAATGATTCATATGTATCCGTTCACTTCAAACAGAAGCAGAATACATACGTAATTTGTATCTATAGTAAAATGGTCGATTGCAGGGCACCAGTCCTTCTTCCAGCACCCGAAAAAAACAACATATTTGCTTCAGCAGAAAAAGTCCGATTTGGTTTAAAATTATTAAGTCATAAACATTTGGTTTACAAGATGTTGATCAAATATTCTTATGTTGATCAAATATTCTTAGAATTTATCTAACGGTATGCATATTTTTTTGTTTGTATAAAAGACTGAAAACGTCACAATCCAACTGCGTTTCTTACGTTTACCTGGGCTCTCAAAAAAAGAGATTTCGCTGGCCGTGTGTTACCTTTCCTCGTCAGTTTTAATCTAGCGGCGTACTACAGTACATGATATATAAGGCATGAAGATGTTATTGTTACAGATCAGCTAAATTATCTATAGTAAAGGATCCTACAAATTAATGTAATATACAGTCACAGAAAAAAATTATTGAGAGCCCAGGTGGTCGTGTGATCTAGCGGGACGGCTGCAGTGCAGGCGATTTGGTGTCACGATATCACAGTAGCATGGGTTCGAATCCCGGCGAGGGAAGAACCAAAAATTTGCGAAAGCAAATTTACAGATCTAACATTGTTGGGTTGATGTTTAGACGAGTTGTATATACATTATGTACACAGCCATGTATCACCATCATTGATGGCGATCCGATGGATATATCTGTTGTAGAGTTGTCACTGACTCAGACGTACTTATAAATATAATTATTTGGACGCATACTACTCAAGGTATTAAAGATCCGAAAACAAATCCCTTCGTTGTGAATCTAATGTAATCTGGTACAGACCGAGAGAGAGAGAGAGAGAGTGAAGAAATATTACATAATTGAAGATGTTTTTATTTAATGTTATGTTCTAAATGCAAAGATCATAATGACAGACTTGTTATAGGAGATTTAGCTATCCTAATTTTATGCTTAGTTGGTTTTATCGTTATGACGACGAAGTTAGCTTTATTCGTTGTAAGGATATAGTTTTAAATGATAATCATTTTCAGTCAACATTAAAAATGACTGTAAATTTTTTCTGTCTATGAAGAAACATTATAAAGAATGTGGTGCACACTGATTAACCAGCGTTGCGTTTTATTTAAAAGTGTGCACCACATTTTTTATGTTATTTCGAATAGCCAGAAAAAATATTACTTTATTTTAAACCGGAAAAATAAATACATGAAAAAACGTTCATAACGTCACGGTCACATGACAAAATTATGTCTATGAGCTGATATCCTGTCAGCTAATCAGAAAACGTCTTACATCAAAAACTAAATTACGTCCTAATACCAGAATCGTATTGATAAAGAATTTGTGATTAAATTGTCATTTGTAAAGATTAATCAATGGCCCACCAAAATAGAAGAGCGACGAAAGTTACCAGAGGGACATTCAAACTAATAAATCGAAAATAAACTGACAACGCCATCATGATGGCTAAAAATGAAACGGACAAACAGACAAACAATAGTACACATGACACAACATAGAAAAACTAAAGAATAAACAACACGAACCCCACAAAAAACTAGGGGTGATTGCAGGTGCTCCGAAGGGAAAGCATATTCTGCTCCACATATTGCACCCGTTGTATTGCTTATGTGATTGCAAATCTGTTAAATAGTCTAATTCGGTAAGTCACATTCATGAAAGGGAAAGGGATTGTAGTTACGACGTAAGGAACATATCCGATATCACTCGAGAAACCAACTCGTGATGGCGTCCGTAAAATTTACGAACTCTTGGTTTAATAGCTTCCTTGTGGTGAGCAGCAGCCCCCTATCAAGAAAATCGTGATAGGAAATGCAACGCGGGAAAACATAGGGGTAACATGCAGTTTTTTGCTTATATCTTAAAACTAACGCATTTAGAGTAAATCTGACAAGGGTAAAAATGTTCATCAGGTTGAGATTTATCTTATTTTCAGACGCATCAGACAACCTGTTGTTGGGTTGCTGTTTCTAAATTAGTAGTTTTAAGGAAATTATGCACGTTTTGGTTATCATATTCAATATTATCATAGATCATGTAGATAGAGATACTCGTTTACAAAATCCCCTCCTCTGGATCTATTTAGATAAATTTCGCCACAATTATAAGGTATTTGGTTTAAAAATGTGTCCAATGACCCTGCCTGCCAATGAACATGGCCGATATGGGTACAATTACTGATATGATTTTTTATATTTTATTCATACTGTATTTCTTATCCCCGTTCTTCGTTTTTTTAAGTCATTCTTGTAGTAGGTTTTGACAGTCAAAACTCCTTTCTTGTATTTTTTTTTTAATGTAAACTCATGATAGGGTGTAACATCATTACCACGTAGGATATTTAACATATGGAATGCTTTTGTAAGTATATAGATATGTTCTGCTATTGTTACATGTAGTGTATTTTTTTGGTGATCAAATTGTGTATAAATTTCTTAGAACAGATACTGTTATATGTTTGCATATTATTCGGGTACTGAATTAATATATTATTAAAACTTGTATTTCTGATCAGGAAAATGCATATTTCAGTTGAATCTTATTTAGTTGACCAAATTATAGTGTAGTTAAGACATGTGAATGCTATTTCTGATACCTGTCCAAATATATAGTTATCTATTCTAATGCAGTTAATTTTATCAACTTAATATGAAATACATAGTGATACAAAAACTTCTACAAATTCATTGAATAATGTGTTCATTTTGAAAGAAAACAAATATTTAAATTTTCTTTCACACTGTTGTGCATGTGTTTAAACTTCGTTTCATACCTTTGTTGCGGGACGAATGTTCGCGGTTTGTTTGTTTGCTAAGATAAGCATTTGCATTGATTTTTCTAGGAATGCTAAATTTACTTTTTCCTCGTAACAATGAGTTACCTTAAAATGAATTTGACACCTTGAAAATGAAAAAAACTTTGAGATTAAAGATAGTAAGCTGTAGTATTTTTCGATCAATCTAAATATCGAATGTAAGTAAGATTATATTGAAGTTCGATTTTATTGTAATAAGAACAGTGTCAATACCTTTATCAATACTAATATTGAAAAAAAAAAAAAAAAAGAGGCAACAGTTGTATACCGCTGATCGAAAGTCATAAATCAATTGAGAGAAAACAAATCAAGGTTACACACTAAAACTTATGGAAACACATCAAATATAAGGGGAAAACAACGAAACAACAGAAATACTAAAGTGCAACATTATATGGACACTGACGAAGGCGATTTGTTAAGTCGAAATGATAAACATCTTGTATGAGCATGACTTAAATAGTGTTTTTTCTAATAGGGCAATATCGTCTATACTACACGATCAGGTACCTATTAAATTTGCTGGTTGTTCCTTTATATATATATATATATATATATATATATATATATATATATATATATATATATATATATATATATATATATATATATATATATATATACAACTCGTCTAAACATCAACCCAACAATGTTAGATCTGTAAATTTGCTTTCGCAAATTTTTGGTTCTTCCCTCGCCGGGATTCGAACCCATGCTACTGTGATATCGTGACACCAACTCGCCTGCACTGCAGCCGTCCCGCTAGACATATATATATATATATATGTATATATACAACTCGTCTAAACATCAACCCAAGTTGTATATACATTATGTACACAGCCATGTATCACCATCATTGATGGCGATCCGATGGATACATCTGTTGTATGGTTGTCACTGACTCAGACGTACTTATATATATATATATATATATATATATATATATATATATATATATATGAGTCTGAAAGATTGTGTAACAATACCGATAAATAGATGGAAAACAAAACACTAAAAAGTGTTGAATATCATTGCACAAAGATGGAAAAACTGAACAGATGATATAAATTATACAATAATTGCAAATATTTCGGCTCAACAAATGGCCTTCTTCGGTGACAAAAGTTTTAACAATAATGAGATATAATGTATAAGGTGTAAACATAGATCACTAATAATACAGGTAAGTTTTGGTCGATTGATTTTAATCCAAAATCCTGAATATAATAATATAAACACTAGACTGTAAATTTAATTATTTCTTTCTATTGATTCCATCTGGATGGAGGACACCCAGTGTTTTTATCCAAAACCTCTCCCGATTTTCTCTTTGCCTATGTTGCCATGTACAATCCTGTTCGATCACAAGGATCTTCATGTGATCAAAATCTTTCAGATTGTGATCTGGTAACCTGAAATGTTGGCTGACAGGAATATACGGTTTTTTTGTGAGGCCACTCCTGTGGCCATTTAGGCGTTTGTGAAATGGCTGCATAGATTCACCAACATATTGGAGACCACATCTAGGACACTCAAGAACGTAAATCACGTTTGAGCAATTGCAGTTGACATTGCAGAAGATCTTGTATGTCTTTTCTGTGGTCTTACTGTGAAATGTTGATGAATGCTGCAATTGGTTGCAACATTTGCAGCGCTTATCCCCACAAGGCTGACAATTACCTACAGTATGGTTAGGTTTGGAAAGGTCAGCACGGACAAGTATATTTCTCAGGCTGTTAGGTATATATATATATATATATATATATTAAAAATTAAATACACAAAAAGAGTTTTAAAAGCAGCATTGTCTAGCGCTTTCATCCATCTTGGGACTTTTCAAGACTATGAACGTCGTTATGGGGAACACATTAGTATTATGACGTAACGTCATTGTTCGTAACATATTAGTAGTATGACGCGACGTTATTGTTCATGTAACTACTAAGCATTAAGCTTGGCGTCAAACACTTTTATGAATTTTCTCTCTAGTTCTTTACGGTATTCTTCTGTTGGTTCCGTACATTTGAAGAACGGGAAAATTTTGAATTTTCCTCCCGCACAAATGTCTAAATGTTCGCTCAACGGAATTTGTCTGTACTCGGGTTGCCGTATTTGCTGTTTATGGATCCTGACCCGTTCACACACACTATTTCCTGTTTGACCTATGTAATTTTCTTTACAGTTGACACATGTTATACAATAGAGTAAATTTTCTGATTTGCAAGTCATGTTTGCGTTTACTGTAAATTTCTAACCGTTTTTGAAATATTTCGTACTACCGATTTCTAAGTAATTATAATTGTCTCTGGAACATGCTCCACATCGTGAATCTTGAAAAGTCCCAAGATGGATGAAAGCGCTAGACAATGCTGCTTTTAAAACGCTTTTTGTGTATTTAATTTTTAATATATAATTCTGTACACTGCTTGAAAAGAAACTTTTTTTGTATATATATAATATATATATATACGTCTGAGTCAGTGACAACCCTACAACAGATGTATCCATCGGATCGCCATTAATTTGTAGGATCCTTTACTGTAGATAATTTAGCTGATCTGTAACAATAACATCTTCATGCCTTATATATAATGTACTGTAGTACGCCGCTAGATTAAAACTGACGTGGAAAGGTAACACATGCCCACCGAAAGCTCTTTTAATGAGAGCCCAGGTGGTCGTGTGGTCTAGCGGGACGGCTGCAGTGCAGGCGATTTGGTGTCACGATATCACAGTAGCATGGGTTCGAATCCCGGCGAGGGAAGAACCAAAAATTTGCGAAAGCAAATTTACAGATCTAACATTGTTTGGTTGATGTTCAGACGAGTTTATATATATATATATATATATGTGTGTACATACACACTCTCAAATATCAGTACACCAATCTTAAATCTGCAAATTGCCGTTTAAAACATGGACACGAATACGGGTTTTAATTAATCAGATTTAAAATAACAAAAAAGGGCCTGGTAATTCCTTTTTATATTGTTAGTGCAGAAACTTGAACAATATGAACGTCAAAATTGTCGTGGAATTTTCCTATTCACGTTTAAAAAAAAAAGATGAAGGTCCAACATGCAACACCCTAAATAAATATATATATATATATATATATATATAGCTTGATGATGAGCATGAACCATACCAATGACAATCGTAATGCATCTTCTTTTCATGCATTTTGTGTACTCAAACATGAATCGACAAGAACAGACATTGATAAGCTTTACAGTTAACAGTCTAACAAGATATCATTTGAATATCAAGGGTGTGAGTCTTTGTCATTTTTTTTTTTTGTAATTCATATTTCAATGAATCTTACAGGTACAATTTATTTAATATTACTTCTTTTGATGTCGTATTATATATTCATACATACAGTCTATATAACATAAGTAAAATATGTCCTTGATTGAAGTTGCATTATGAACATGTGAGTTTGATAAATGTTGAAGGTTATGTCTCTCCTTACGGAGACTTTTATTTATACCATTTGTTGTTTTTGAGATCAAATAGGTGAATATTGAACTAGACACGTTTTTCGTTTCTCAATGAAATTGCCTTTTCTAGTTGTCCCTAGAACATGTATACATGTTTTAAGTTATCGCAGTAGTGATTTGGACATTTTTTATTCAAATTTTCAGAACTCTGAAATTAAATAGTCCAACAACCTTTTTTTATTTAGCTCTTATTCCATCTTTGTTAATCTGATTTAAAAAATATATATATCATCTAAACAAATATACGCAGATCTATAAAGTTTAAACATATGACCCAAATAGGAACAAGTACATTGCTTTCGAAAAGGAAAAAAACACCACCAATTAGGCGAACGATTCTTATAAATAAATTTAATCAATACTTTAACCATATTTGTTATGTTAAACCCAGCGATCAATGAAATTATTCTCCCTTAATTGTTCTATGAAAATAGACACATCTTTATGACATATGACATATACCTTTTTTTAGATATTGTACATGATTTCGGTGTTTTGGGGAGCGATGTTATTTGATTGCTCCCTTGGTAACTTTTCCTTTATCTTTAAATGTTTTTTTTTACTTGCGCTGGAAGCATTACATGTTTGTTAAGTTTAAAAACTAATTGGGTTTTCCTCCTCCTCCTTATTAAATCTCATCACTTCCTCTTTGTTCGTATTTTCAGTGTTATGCCTAATATTACAGGGAATTACAAAAAAAATAACGATCAGCTTCATTTTACTTTGTAGTACAGCTGATATATTTCAATGGAGTTCTACAGATTGGTTGTGATTTGTTTTTCTTTTAACGTGTTGTTGATTGGTATGGCTATCGGCACCACTGAAGAGATATATGCTTCACATAAAAATGGTAAGTCATACATACAAATTTTAAAGTAAGTTATTTAGAACATAAATGGCATTGGTAAATTATTTTAAACAGTACGCTTCTTAGATAAAAGAAATAAAGACAAGCATGCCAAATTTGTTTTGTAATCAAACGCTTCTATTCCACTGGTATCTTTCGCCCCTCCTTTCTACACATGTAATAACAATAGAGATTTCGTATGAATAAAAATAAGTTTTCGATCTTATATCTAACACATCATTCTATTCGTAATATCTTTACCAAGCCAAGAATATGACTCCACCTTTGTATTAACCTATGATTTGGTACTTTTGATTAGAAAAAGGTGGTGGTAAGATTGAAAATGAAACAACTCTCCAACAGAAACGAAATGACGTAGTGATTTTTAACTGTGGGTTACCGTACGGGTATTTCAAAAACGAGCAAAACCTTTACTACATAGAAAATAGAACAGTCACAGATGATGAGTGAAAAATAATTCTAACTAGATGTTGATTTATGTACAATACAATAAATGATAAACAAATATAATAAACAGTAAAAAACGACATCTGAAGATTCATGCTATCCCGTTTGAAGTAATTTTCTACTTGTAAAGATAAGCCATATATTTTGTATCTAATGAATTAGATAAAGGTCTTACGTATTTTGTGGAAACCAAATACTTTACTTAATCTATTTTCACAAAAGGATAATGTAATCGGGGTTTTGCACATGGCACATTTCAGTAGCTGTCTGTGTGAAAATATTCAAAACGCAGCCAATTTAATCATGATTACTTCCATTTTACCGTTGGACCTCCTTAGTTTACCTACAACCGAAACGCTCAGATCCAAACATGTGGAAAGTTATGTGATTTGTAACAGTAACGTATAAATGAAGACAACCACGATTTCACCACGCTATAAACTTTTGTTTGTTCGACATTGTAATCGTAAAATATAATGATACACATGTACTTTATTTTACTTTACAGTCTCTGTAGGAAGATTTAAAATTACCAGTATTTGTAGCAAATATGTACTTACACAAGATAAGAAAACATTCAACATTATATCCGATGGACATCATATTGATCCTCCATGCTCATTTTATCTCATTGGTGTGAATTATATAAACAACAATTACAGTTTTTCTGGCATGTGTTACAAAATGTCTGGTATTGCTTTGCCTTGTGGCAGAAATGATACACTTATTATTAGAGGATGGGCTTTAGATATTCGTCACCAAAAGCAGTCACTGTTGCTGTATGCCAATCAAAGTATGGTTAGTAAATGCTATATTTTTCAATTTGTTATTTTAATCTAGGTTATATTTATGAATGTGGAACAAATGTGTAATTATGCGATATGTATGCTTTTATTTCATCAAATATTAGTTTCTAATATTTAATTAGATATACCAAAATTCGGATATTTAATGATTGTTTTAGAGCTTTAATTTTTTATTCTTGTTATTCATTTTGATTTTATTTTATTGTAAAATGAGACATGATATACCCATTGTACAGAATATTTTTTATTAATATTTTTCGGAATATATTTTGCTTTATCTGTATATGAATAAAATGATATGAATAAAATGAGACATTCATATATAATTTATATTTAATGAAAATACGTATGTGTTGCAACCGAAGCACTTAATATGTAGATTGTCCTTCTTCCGAACTCTAATACCATAATAATTGAATGAAACATATATAATTACCTAGACATGCGAAGATATATTTGAAAAAAAGGCACTTATGAATAGCCATAAATAATCTGAGCACGTGATTGGGGTAACGACGACAGGATCATATATGTGATCATCTTTACTAGGACATTTTAAATGGTCTTCAACTACTAATGGTGTTCGTTTTGAAGGAACAACTACAACTCTTCTGCTTGAAACTGTTGGTGCAGTAGCTACCTTGCAAACATCAAATATACTATGATACTTGTAAGGAATGTATACTGCGAAATAGTTTATCGTTCGGAAATATATGTTTTTTTCTAAAAGTGCTAATGAGTGTTTTCTTCAAATATATAAACGTTCACAATTTGGAAGCCTAAATCATTATTCCTTTGGTCGTACAAAATAGTTATTAACCGACCTTCCTGGTCAATTTTTCTTTTTAGGTCGGAATGTGAGCCAGACTTAACTGTATGTGTGGTATTCTTGTATTTTTATAATTTTATTTCAAGACAATGTTAAAAGCATGAAACTGAACTGGAAAGGAAGTGATGATCGCTCTTGAGTACGTATATGAAATTAGAAATAATATGTCTTTCTTATGTTTTTTTATTCTGAAGTTCTGTGATGTTAATATTTGTATTCGGTATTATCAACCCACATGCTTTTTTACTTAGATTTTTTTTTTTCAGTTAGTTACAGAGAAAACATTAAGGTGCGACAATAATCAAGATATCTCAATGAACTATGAATTCTGTTGGGAGAAAATATCGATGTTAGAGATTTTATTCTACAGTCCAAACAATCCATCTTCAGTGTTACCAAAGATAACTGTACAGACGCGCGGTAAGATTTTAAACTTACATATGATGACTTGTTCAATTTCAACAATAATATGAAATTTACACTGAAGATTAAAAAACTCAATCTTTAATGAACAGGGTCTGTTGTTCAACTTGTGATTAAACTAACCCTATGATGAATTATAACGAGTCTTTAAAAGTTAATCGCATGATTATTATACATGATTGTCAGTTTTCCTGCCCAATGTTTTACTGTGGGTACTCACCCTATGGAAAATACTGAATGATATGAAATAACTAATAATGCCGATAGTTGCAATCAGCAACACTCAGTAAATCACCTAAAAGGTATTGCTCAACAAAATCGTTTACTAATATACCCAATTCCAAGTTAAAACAAAAAAGGCAAAGTCCATGGCACGCTCGTTTATTTATATGGTGATAATTAGAAATAAACTATCAACAAAACTTGAAATATTTTAAATATTAATGCTTTTTCACCTCAGGAATGGATTACTTTAATAATATTTGGCAACACTTTTAGGAATGTTTGGTCCTTAAACACGTTATTCACAATAGGAAATCTGAAGACATGAAGTTGAAATCTGCTTTTTATACATCCCTTCTCTTAGTTGAATGTATGTTAACTACTGTTGTGTATAATTAAGTTATGCAGACCTAAGTACATACGATGTACCAAAATTCAGAATTCGTCGAAATTTATAACAGCAACTTATAATTCGACATATTAGAAATATTTACTATAAGGTGAATTCAAATTGAAGGATAAAATCAAAAGTTCAAACAACATCAAACGAATGGAGAACAAATGTCATATATTCCTTACATACTAATCCTCAGAACAAGTAAACGGCATGGAAATCAGAATTTTGCTCGTCAACAAAATACTCTCAATTATAAAGTTATTCCAGTTTGCAACAAAATGAATAAATATATTCAAAGACCAACATAAAGCATCATAATAATAAGTCCGTCTAAAGAGTGTACCGTTTTTTTCCAAATGTATAATCCTTTCTTAGACTCAAAGGTTAGAAAAATTACAGTTATAAATATCAAATACAGTGCTTTCGAAATATTTCTGTCCTTTGCTTTGATTGAACTATTTCAATGTAAATTGATGTTATGTTCTTACCATATTTTCAAATCTAGCATTTGAATAAGACTACTTACAGATATGTTATATTTTACATCGTATCGTGAAGATCAGTCAAACATATTATATATTCTACTTTCAACAGTATTAGTTGGACAAACATATCCTGCACTAAGTTTAGATGCCATGGAAGCAATGGCAATACAGATTGATGTACACACTAATAAATCATGTAAAGCAAACGCACAACAAATACATCTTGATTTCCTTGATAGAGATATTTTGAGTGGCAATAAAAGCAACACATATAACAATAAACTCAATAAGGACGAGTACAACATCAAGGAAGAAACAAGTATTGGTAAGTAAATATCTTATTGTCCTGTAAACAACCACACAAAAATCCTGTACACAACAACAAACAAGTTCTGTACACAAATCAAATAAATATAAACTTATTTTCGTCTTCCTACTTAAACTAGTCGGAATAAATCTCTGAACAATTTCCATCCTGACGGTATTGTTATTTTGAAAGTTTAGTTTCTCAAATGCTATGACGCAATTTTTATACCTCTTTTGATATTTCCAATATTTGAACCAGTAATATTTAAGTATGTCAACTGAAAAGGATTTCAACAGAAATTCCAAAATAGGTCGAAAACAAGAGTTTAAATCGTAAAAAAGGCAAATACATAAAAAATTGAAAAATGACAAAGATATCAAAAAGATACTCAAACCTTATCAATCGAATATAATACAATATCGTGGCTAATTAGTAACAGTAGTTATCCAACGTTTAAATCTTATAATTTGTTTACAAAATTAACTGCTCCATTTTTTAAGTAAACGAACGTTTATTATAATGACGTGTCGGTGCATCTAGCATGTCTAGGAAAGTTATACAACACTGTTTCAGCGTATTTTTCTTACAAAAAGGGACCAAACATAGAACACCCATGCGGAGTTACAGATAAAAGGAAACCTACATTTATTTGTTATATCTCATGCAATTAGAATTTACCTTGACGTTTAACCAAATACTCATGAAGCTTACACAGGATCTGCTTACCCTTCCGGAGCACCTGATATCACCCTCAGTGTTCATTTGGGTTCGTGTTGCTTAGTCTTTTGTGTTCTATGTTGTGTCTTCCTAACTATAATGGTCTGTTTGTCTTTTTTAGCAATGGCGTTGTCAGTTTTTTTCTATCTATGAGTTTGACTGTCCCTCTGGAATCGTTCACCCCTCTTTTACGCCAGTTACTTTTTTGTATCAAAAACATAACTGGTCATTCAGTATAGATTTTAGTTTGACTCTTGAAGTTGTGACATAATTGTCATTTTTATTATGTTGACAACTGGTTAGATATATGATACAGTAATTGTAAAAAATATTTTTTTATTGAGATCACAAACATGTGTGTTCAAAAGAATATAAAGAAATGAAATAAATCAATATGACAATCATTACAAACCTGCTCGTGCATTTTTCATTGTTTTCAACGCAAAATAATTATCTAAGAAACCTGGGACGATCTCATTTCACAAAGGATTTCTTTTGTTTACTTATTGTACCTCGAACTTATTTACCCGATGTAGGTCTTTAAGTTGAGGTTAAATTTAGTTAAAGTAAATCAGGCATGACTAATTAGATACGCCCTCTTAAAATCTGGAGGTCCGAAATAGGATCGGGAAAAACACCCATCAAAATACCTTAATCCACAATTTAAGAATTTGTTTGATACAAAGTAATTTTGGTTGCTTAAATATCTCCAATCAATAATCAGGCGGTATTTTGTGGAAATAAACCGGGAGATGTTGGTTGCAATTGGAATTTATTTATAAAAAAATCCATATCTCATTTATTTTAGTGGCCGTTATTGATTGTATATTCATGAAGTTTTGTTTATGGCATTCGTCTATCGTCTATCAACTTTGAATCTAGTCGTGAATATGCAATAACATATTTGCCACTGGACATAAAGGAGCAATCAATTTATCAGCTTCATTAAGTGATGTGTTATCATTTGTCCTCAGTTGATTATAGTCTCAAACAGTTTTCCAATTTTCATATATTTCATTATTCTTTACATTTGCATTTTTATGCGTAAATCTTAGCATTTCTTCGAACATTTTTCTCCTTGCATTTAATTTTTTTTTTAACATTAAAGAAACGTTGTCGTAGTACACATTCGGGGTTACATTGTATAATTTCCAGCAAAACTAATAGGGGAGGGACTAGAACAAAAAAAAACAATCTTCATTGAGTGGCAATACCTCATATATTGAAGTGTACAATGACGGCTGTCTCCTCTGTGTGACAACATTTGCTGTTTCAAGAAGTTTATTTATATCTCAGACTGGTATATTAGTTGTCATAAAAGAAAAAAAAATATAAAAAAGGTTGACAACAATTTATAAAAAGATTCAACTTATTTTGGGCGTTTCATTTTTTCATATTGTCTTACCGATCGGTTTTGTTATAAATTTTTTTTTTCATCTACTATTGTTCTAGCAAAAGTCACAAAAATGTTGTTAAAATAAGCGATACGACTTATTTGAAAAGATTTAGCTGACATAAGCGGATCCGGGGGGGGGGGGGGGGGGGGGGGGGTTGGGGCCCGCCCCCCTTTCGTGGGAAAAATGTGGTTGATTATATAGGGAATGACTGGAGAGGGCCCCCTTAGGACAGTCAGCGCCCCCACCCCCCCCCCCCCTTTAGAAAAAGTTCTCGATCCGTAAATGGCTGACCTTTCTTGCTGTTTACACATTTCAATCATATAACTCGTGCGGAGATCGTCTTTCCCTCTAAAGTTTTTTAAGGTAAAGATAGCGTGAAATTCTCCCTGCACCAGGCACCGGATATACATTACTATTATATTTTGATCGGACAAAGCTGCGTATTTATATAACCAATAAGCCAAACGAACGCACCCATTTAGCAAAGGTATACTGTGGGACGGGGGGGGGGGGGGGGGGTTCCAGAGATGTCAATATTTCTATACCCAAGCGAATCATTTGGTTTTGAATAAAAGGAGATAAAGGTATATACATTTATGTGACAGCAACCCAAAGACACAGATACATAAAAATATTTAGAGTCAACATTCGGTCTTCTTTTATAGAAAGATGCGTATACAGAATAATAAGCTCAAAACCGACCAATGACTAAATAATAGTTATACGGAGTTAATTCAATAATGTTTTCCGGCAAATATTACATATCCGAAAAGGCATATTTGATTTAATTTTATTTACCGTCATAGATATCCCAAAAATCACAAGTGTTAGGTTGAAAAATTTCACCTGCCATATTTAAATTTTGATCGGTGAAAATTTAAGAAGTTGTAATATACTGAGTGCCAAAGAAAACGCAACACTTTTGTTTTTCAAAAATATTTTTTTTATATAAAAACTGTGTATAGCTGGTTGAAAACGACTTTTAAGATAATTGTCTACAAATTTACGGTTGAGTGATTTTTGGAACAAATGCGAAGTAAGTGTTAATTGTTAGGCTGTCAAAGCTGGAGAAGAAGTTTTAGTTGATTTGTACGGCGGTGTTCAGTCAGTAGAAGGCTTATATTTTACTTCGATACAGGAAATTTGCGTCAAAGGTCGTTGTAGGGAACGTACACATTATGCCGCCAACATCGGATGCAGCTAAACTACATATCATGAGAACCTTCTATCAAACACATATTTGGATTTGAGAAGGACATGATTTAGATCCTAACCAATGGGGTTGGTAAACATCAGAGAATAAACTTATGCCTGTTAGATGTTTATTACCACCGGCACCGCAAAAACTGCTGAATGTAATACGATGTAACTGCAAACAGAACTGTAATTCAAGAAGATGTTCGTGTCGAAAACATGGAATTGACTAGTTGCGGCAAGGGTCGTGGCATTAACTGTTCAAATTCCAGCATAGTAACACACAAAGTGATTTGGACGAAGTTTAGAAGTTCTTTTGTTGTGTATGGGGGGAAATGGCTATGACTATGATTTTAAACAACAAAAAAAGTGTTATAGTATGGACATTGTCTCATGAATGTGTAGCTGATATTTTTTTTCCCTCTCCAACTTCTGTTCAATATATATATAACGTTAGAATAACTGGCCGTTCAAAAATATGTAATTGCATATGTTTATTTTTTTTGCAACTAGAATTAAAAGTACTAATTTAACATTTTTTCATGATTTGTTTTAATGAACATCTTATTTTTGACACTTGTTATATTTTTTTGTCATGGATTTACTATTTGAAATTTTGTTATAGGCAGGCAATTCAATTAACAGGTAACAAATTACAGTATTATTTTTATTGACTAGTACTTAATTTAAGCATTCCAGTGATTTATAGTTTTCAATGAAAAAAATTGTTATTTTCGATGAAAAATTTGAAATTTTCAATGAAAATTTGTAATGTTCAATGAAATTTGCATTTCGTACTCAAATTATGGACCATAATTTTATAGTTTATCATATAATGCCTTTTATATTTATAACACAATTAAAAATGAACAATACAAATCCAAAACACAAAAAGTTTCATTGATGTACTGCCAAATTAATTATTTAAAGCCTATTTTCAGTTGTCCTGGAATTTTCCATAAAAACCTATTTTTACCCCCAATGTCATTTTTGACATTATATATGTCCTTTCTTGCTAAAACTAATTTCTTTTTATATCATTGTTAATTGAATCACACACTGTTTGAATGATTTTACTACAAAATAAACTTGTTCTGGTCTATTTCCAGTTTTCAGCGATTTTTCTATAAAAACCTGTATTTTACCCCAAAAATATCGTTTTCCCGCACTTTAGATTTTTGATATGTGATAGAGGCCATATTAACCTTTAAAATGAAACCAAATTTCTGTCTGTTGCAATTTGTTTAAGGTTGAGCTATTTTTGGGGTAGAATATTCATCGCTTTTCAACATACGCACCATTTTCACGTTTTTGTCATTTAAAGCTTGGCTAATGTCATGAATTTTCCCGCCCTTATTGTTAAGAAACTGCAATAAACATCTGAGTTAATGCCGGGACTTTCTGACAACCAGCGACATGCAGTTTTAGGCATGATCCATTGAAGCCTTTCACAGCATACAATTACGAGAAGACTGAAGTTGTAGCCTCTACAATAACCCAAATCATCCACAAATTCAACCAAAATGGATCATTTAATGATAAGCCACATCCCGATGTACAAAAAGCTAGAAACGCTCAGCAAGACGATACATTTGGTCTTTAACATGTTCGATATCGACTCTGATGTCTGTCCAAAGGTCACGAGAGTTCAATGGCGGTCACGCTAGAACCTTTGGAGCATTTGCGCAGAAATGGTTAAAGAGAACCACAGTCTTTCCTTAGTGACTTCTAAACGGCCGTCTGGCGTAAACATCGAATTCTGTAGACCAAACATCATTCTTTATGTACCAAAAATGGTCAGTGGTGGATACATAGACATTTGGCACACGCCTTGGCCAAAAGTCTTGCTTTTCGCCGGATTTTGGTCCAATCGAGCAAATTTTGCATCAGATTCGACATGATTTAGACGATGAAAACCACCACCACTATCACAAAGTCAGCTTAAGTTTGTTTTGCGGGACAAGTGGAATAACATTATTCGGGATCATATTAAACGTCCGGACGATTAATTCGACGGCGTTGTCGAGATTGCGCTGCACCACGGGGTTGTTACATTTTTTGTTAGGACTGTGAGTTAATGATTCGACATTTGATGTCTCGTTTACCTATTGCGCCCTAAAGATGATAATGAAACATTTTTTGTTTGATATCGATCTATTGTTAAAATTGTTAATTTTCAAGAACAATTTGTTTTGAAAGATTATCATTTCTAATATAAATTTTATTTTTGAAAAACCAAGTGTTGCGTTTTCATTGGCACTCAGTATATAAACCAGTAAAAGAAAAAAACTCTTCACTGTATAACAAACCGGTAAAATTAATAATGATAATGAATGACGACCAGCGGCAAATAAAATTAATATTCAGGACGATTACATGTGAATATAATAAGAGTATTAACCCCGTTTTTTACTAGACTGACAAGCTGAGTCGGTTTTTTGTTATCGTGTTAGTTCACAAGATATTAGTTCGCAGGGAGAAAGTCACCCGACCCTGACACATTTTCGACTCTGAGCCGACCAGTGTGTGCTCTTACTCTATGATGCCAGGTGTTACGCGTTGAAATATAATACCAATTCAATTAACGTCTTTGTTTGACCCGTTCGGAATTCAAACAAATGCCCCCCCCCCCCCCGCTCTCAAGGCGAACGCACCCACACAGGACCAACCAGGAGAACGCAGTGATCGATAGTACAGAATATCAAACCAAAAACTAAAGTACAGTATACAAAACATATTCACAGAATTCTCACAGTTACTAAAGCGAGCTAAAATTGGATGCGTGAAATGATATTGTAAACTGCACGTCAACATGGATGATCGACTTCAGGGTAGATTTTAGTCCGAATATTGCCAACTGTTTCAAGTCTAATTTTTCAAGTCTAAATTTCTGTCCTTATTCATATACCCTCATTTTCCAGTGGTATTTTAAAGTTTCAAGTCCAACCTCACTGTCGACCTCCTATTGCACGACCTACCTATTGTATTTAAAATTAATGTGTTATAGTCATGAACATGCATGAAATATTTGCTACTGGACGTAAAGCAAACAACAATCAATCAACTTAATTGATTTTGTTGTAATAGTACTAAGCACACAAGGACAAAATCTTGTAAAATGCTATAATTTACAATTTCTATTTAAATCTTAATGTTCTTGGGGTTTTTTTTGGTTTTTTTTTTAGGGGTCTCTTCAGTTTATCACATACATGTAACTGACTGCTTATTAAAAAGTTTTAAATATTTTTTTAGTATGGTTCTTATCTACTGTTTTAATACGATTTATAACATATGATTGTGTTTGTCAGGCAAGGTTAAAACTAAGAAAGATAAAAGTTTTTTCAAGTGTTTTTGCTTCATTTAGACATGAAAAGGGAGTAACGCACGACTAAAGTAAAGCGTTGTTTTCATATAATGCATTAAACTTGCGAATATATCTCACCTCACACGTTTTGATCGGCCCAGTGAAACCTAGTTTAATACGGGTTTATTCATTGAAGTTTGCATGCATAGTTTTTATTTTTAAAAAACACAATTAAAGCAAAATCTATTAATTGATTGGACTGAATAGACAAAACTAATTATTTTGCATTCGCATGTAACGTAATGTAGAAAAATTACGGTTTAAATCAGAAACAAAAGGAACATTTCCGGGTACATTGAAGACCTATTGGTGACTTTCTGCTGTTGTTTTTTTTCTATGGTCGGGTTGTTGTATCTTTGACACATTCCCCATTTCCATTCTCAATTTTATTTACCGGATGAGTATTGTGAAGGACCTTATGCATCTAGGTCTGTCCGATTAGAAGTTCTGAAACAAGCTGTTTAAAAAGCTAATTGTTGGAAGAGTTTACTTACTGTTTTCTAAGGTCTGATCTTTAATAATCTATTTCATGATTACTGACTGATCAAAAACATCAAGTATATTATAGCATGAAGTTGTTCGGCATAATATTCATTGGTCAGTTATAAATGAGGTCTGTATGGGGTTTTGATTACCTGATTTATTAAATAAGAGATCGTTATTTTGAAAAGTTTGCTAAAAAAAATATAGATTTACCCCCTAATTTTGTAAAACTATCATTTGGTGTTATTTAGATGCTAATTTTTTGTATTATAAATAAATAATTTTATGATGTAATGCCATTAAATCAGTCCGTTTTCATTTCAATTTGGTAACTGTTAATTGTATATATCAGCCTGAGTACTGTTGAACTATCATTTAAGTTGAACATATTTAGACTCGTCCAGTTCAGGGGAATTAGGTTTCTGCAAGTGCTTTTTATGTACTTTTCATATATTTTTGACGGTTTTTAAGTCGGTAAAAGTTCAATGATTAAGTAAAAATATTGACATTAAAAGACCTCCTCACAAAAAGGGCTGTTAAAATCCACTCGCCCTTCGGGCTCGGGGATCTGAACACCCCTTTTTGTTCGGAGGTCATTAACTTATCATTGAACTTTTACTATTACTTAAACGTTAATCTAGAAAAATAATTACTTTATAATCCATATGATCACTAAATTGTCTTTCTTATTGCCAATATATTTTTGTTCCAAAATTTCCATCTTTTCCCTTTAGATGTGAATGTTATACTAGCTTCTCTGTTTGGTGCTTTGTCAACTGTTGCAGTAGCACTGATAGTAAACAGATACAAAGACGGAAACAAACCAAATGGTAAGATTGTTTTGATACTTTAGATAAACATGGATAGTTATTATGAAATTAGTATAATAAAAGTCCTTATCATTTTAAACTTTCCTTTAGATAATCGACTGACTGTGTAAAAGGTGAATATAAAGACATAACTTGTATGGGGTCTTTCAAAATAGTTCTTTTGTAGGACGGTAGATATCAAAACTATTGTTGCGACTATAAATGAGTCGTAACCAAATACAAATAGTCACAGAGAATTAAATGAAAAACAAATGTTTACTGCCATTGGATAGAATTATCTTATAATACCACAACCACTAGCTGAAAAATCAACAGACTTCGATGTTTTCAAAAACTAAAAGAACGGTTTAAAGGAAGAACAAAAACTTTATTGTACTATCTGACACACTATTCAAATTAAAATATATCATTATATATTGTAGGTTCAAAATGAATCCCATAACTTTTCTCTTGAAGTACTATATAGCTTCTTTATCTTATTGCACAGTATTATTGAGAAAATCATTATTACAGACATTTATTTTTTCAGATTTTCTACGCGTTTCGAAAACCTAGTATATTTTTTGCAAATTTTGAAGTAGAATTACAATAAATTGCTTTCACGATCAGATCGCAATGCTTTACCACCGTTAGGTATTCTTTCGCGATAAATTCAAGTTAAAATATATCATTATATATTGTAGGTTCAAAATGAATCCCATAACTTTTCTCTTGAAGTACTATATAGCTTCTTTATCTTATTGCACAGTATTATTGAGAAAATCATTTTTACAGACATTTATTTTTTCCGTTTTCTACGCTGCATTAAAGATCGGCCCAAGCGAGCAAACAGTTAAAAAGTAAAATAAAGTAGATGAAAAGTTTTAGTCTTTTCATTTAATAAAATGCACGTCTAGAAGAAATGAAATGACCGGCAAAGGAAGCTCTTAAATAAAGGCAACATTAGTATACCGCTGTTGGAAATTCATAAATCGATTGAGAAAAAACAAACCCGGGTTACAAACAAAAACTGAGGGAAACAAATTAAATATAACAGACATAAAGCAGAACTACATGAACACGCTAGATTGATCAACCCTTGTTACTATTGTATCGTCACCAGCATCAGGGTCCTCAAATTTGTTAAACAGTTGCTTAATGAATGATAAAATGAATGGAAACGCTAGTAATTTTTAATTTTTTTTTGTCAAGAAACTTCAATTATCTAATATGACATATATTATTTGAAAGATAGCTGCAAGCTGTAATGAATACTTAAAGTAATCCATATATTTTTTCTTCTCAGGAAAAACAAATACAGATACAACGCCAGAGACACCAAAAGAAAGTTTGGAGAGTAAAACTGGAGATACAGGTATACCTCTTTATACTAGTTTGTAGACAGAGCTTCAAATAAAAACTCCATCAGCTACAGTTGATCTCATTGAATATTACTATACTTTCTAATTTTCTTTTACCAAACAGCAGCTGTTGTGTACAGATGCATTTTCATCATTGTCTTTCAAATATTTGTGTTTAGCATTACTGGTGAAGGTAATGCAAGAAAAATATTGACTAGCTGTTAGTATATCTAAAATGGTCAATCAAATGGAAAATGGAAATGGGGAATGCGTCGAAGACACAACAACCCCATCAAAGAGTGAAAAACAGCAGAAAGCAACCAATGGATCTTCAATACAGCGAGAAAATCCTGTACCCGGAGGCGTTCCTCAGCTGGCCTGAAGACCTCAATTAAACTGATTGAAAGATTATGTCTTCATCATATGAATATCAAGCACAATCCCTCCCGTTAGGGTTTTAGTATCATATCATCATAAAATATATGAGAAGAACATAACCCGTATCATGCCAACAACCGGTTTTAGAATAAATGTGTTTATTTCTGATGCAAAGACCATATAAATCCAAAATATGCCATCTTTCACTGACCTGAAAACAGTATCGTAACTATATCCCTGTTGAAAGGTTTTGTTTTGAGATGATTGTGCCTTTATAAAGAATATTATCATAATATATTAGATGTGAAATACCTAACGTATAATCTGCTGCATGTTGAATTATATTTACGAATGATGTCCTTGTACCGATGATAAAATTTAGTAAATTTTTGACTAGTTTGTGATATGGAAAAACCCTGGTGTAATATGTTTTCAGTAATACATAGATTTCTTTCGCTAAATCCAATACGTTGTTACATACACGAGCAAATCGTACAAGTTGAGATATATAAACACCATAAGATGGTGACAAGAGAACGTCATCATCTACAAATGGATAATTAACAATAGGAAATGAAAAAACATATCTTTAATCATAAATTTTGGTATTAAGCTTTCCGTTAATGATATAGATATCCAGATCCAGGAAAGGATAGTTTAGCTTTATTTAAAGTTTAAAGAGGATAAATCTCTTTAGTGTACATACTGGGTCTTTTTTTTTATTTGAGTCATAAACTGTAACTCATGACAATACAGATAGTTATCAAAAGTACCAGGATTATAATTTTATACGCCAGACGCGCGTTTCGTCTACATAAGACTCATCAGTGACGCTCAGATCAAAATAGTTCAAAAGCCAAATAAATACAAAGTTGAAGAGCATTGAGGACCCAAAATTCCAAAAAGTTGTGCCAAATACGGCTAAGGTAATCTACTCCTGGGGTAAGAAAATCCTTAGTTTTTCGAAAAATTCAAAGTTTTGTAAACAGAAAATTTATAAAAATGACCATATAATTGATATTCATGTCAACACCGAAGTGCTGACTACTGGGCTGGTGATACCCTCGGGGACGAAACGTCCACCAGCAGTGGCATCGACCCAGTGGTGTAAATAGTTATCAAAAGTACCAGGATTATAATTTTATACGCCAGACGCGCGTTTCGTCTACATAAGATTCATCAGTGACGCTCAGATCAAAATAGTTCAAAAAGCCAAATAAATACAAAGTTGAAGAGCATTGAGGACCCAAAATTCCAAAAAGTTGTGCCAAATACGGCTAAGGTAATCTATTCCTTGGGTAACAGGTCCACATAACTGATGCACATTGAGTCCCCTTTTGAATTCCAAAAACTTGACGATATACGGAATCTCAAAAGCAAACAAAAATGTTATCAAGTAAAATTTAAGGGCAGTTATATAGTATCAAAGCATGTCCAATTGACACAGTTCTGTTGTTTGTTGTTTTTACTAAAAAATTACATAAAAGACTTGGAACACTATATTCGAATTCTCACTTTTTAAATAATCAATTTCAAGGCAGGGCAATAACTGAATACTTAGCAACATATGTAGACTACATGGTAATTTAGAGTTACTTCACTTATAACATAACGTACATCTAACTGAATAGATGCCATCTTATTAATTACAATAAACAATATATAAATCTATCAAGTGTTTAAGATAAACCAAAAATACTTTAACGTTATAAAGGGTTTATTGTCAAGTAATTATTTGCTACATTTTTCATTATTATGTAAAACAAAGTAACACGCATAAGAACCACAATGTTATAATGTTCACATTTAATAAAGAATTAAAAAAAAATATCAAAATCCCTTTGTTGTCATTTAGGATTTCAATCGTTAAAGTTTGTGTACCTTATAATATTAGCAAACTTAGACGGATATTTAGCCAAACTTTCTCTTTTTCGTACTTTGAAAAAAAAACCAGCACTGCAGATGGATACTCTTTGACGTTGTGTGCTTATTCTATAATGAATTTTATTGATGAAATTGAAGACAAAGTATTAAAATAAAACGTGTTTAATCAATATTGATATTATTGAAATATTTGTGAAAAGAAAAAATCGTAACAAACTTCGTGATAATTTAATTGATAAATAATCGGACTATTTCAGATATGTATAACATCAGAAATTAAACTATAGGTTATATAGCGTGTATATAGTGGTTGTATCTAATATGTTTCACACTATTTTTTTCGTTTTTTCCAGACAAGAAAAAACAAGAACAGAATGAGGAGGATAGTGACCAGGTAAGGTTTTGTTTACACGAATATCATGGTTTCGCCTATTTCGTTTCAATAAAAATAAACGCTGAAATAAATTGCTAAAAATGATTTGGGGGCAGAAATGATAGATTGTCTTTTGATAGTTTTGTGTGGGTGGAGAGAATTAGGAGACGTTTATGATTATTTGTGTTGTATTGCGAATGAAATAATGGCAAATCTATCAAACGAAATGCATTTTAAAAAAACAATATGCACAATATGATTGAGATATAATTCTATCAATTATGAACATGATCAGGATCTAACACAAATTGTGTCTTTATAACTCTTACAACATATCTATATATATATATATATATACAACTCGTCTTAACATCAACCCAACAATGTTAGATCTGTAAATTTGCTTTCGCAAATTTTTGGTTCTTCCCTCGCCGGGATTCGAACCCATGCTTCTGTGATATCATGACACCAAATCGCCTGCACTGCAGCCGTCCCGCTAGACCACACGACCACCTGGGCTCTCAAAAAAAGAGCTTTCGCTGGCCGTGTGTTACCTTTCCGCGTCAGTTTTAATCTAGCGGCGTACTACAGTACATGATATATAAGGCATGAAGACGTTATTGTTACAGATCAGCTAAATTATCTATAGTAAAGGATCCTACAAATTAATGTAATATACAGTCACAGAAAATAATTATATTTATAAGTACGTCTGAGTCAGTGACAACTCTACAACAGATGTATCCATCGGATCGCCATCAATGATGGTGATACATGGCTGTGTACATAATGTATATACAACTCGTCTTAACATCAACCCAACAATGTTAGATCTGTAAATTTGCTTTCGCAAATTTTTGGTTCTTCCCTCGCCGGGATTCGAACCCATGCTACTGTGATATCATGACACCAAATCGCCTGCACTGCAGCCGTCCCGCTAGACCACACGACCACCTGGGCTCTCAAAAAAAGAGCTTTCGCTGGCCGTGTGTTACCTTTCCGCGTCAGTTTTAATCTAGCGGCGTACTACATTACATGATATATAAGGCATGAAGATGTTATTGTTACAGATCAGCTAAATTATCTATAGTAAAGGATCCTACAAATTAATGTAATATACAGTCACAGAAAATAATTATATTTATAAGTACGTCTGAGTCAGTGACAACTCTACAACAGATGTATCCATCGGATCGCCATCAATGATGGTGATACATGGCTGTGTACATAATGTATATACAACTTGTCTTAACATCAACCCAACAATGTTAGATCTGTAAATTTGCTTTCGCAAATTTTTGGTTCTTCCCTCGCCGGGATTCGAACCCATGCTACTGTGATATCATGACACCAAATCGCCTGCACTGCAGCCGTCCCGCTAGACCACACGACCACCTGGGCTCTCAAAAAAAGAGCTTTCGCTGGCCGTGTGTTACCTTTCCGCGTCAGTTTTAATCTAGCGGCGTACTACATTACATGATATATAAGGCATGAAGATGTTATTGTTACAGATCAGCTAAATTATCTATAGTAAAGGATCCTACAAATTAATGTAATATACAGTCACAGAAAATAATTATATTTATAAGTACGTCTGAGTCAGTGACAACTCTACAACAGATGTATCCATCGGATCGCCATCAATGATGGTGATACATGGCTGTGTACATAATGTATATACAACTCGTCTTAACATCAACCCAACAATGTTAGATCTGTAAATTTGCTTTCGCAAATTTTTGGTTCTTCCCTCGCTGGGATTCGAACCCATGCTACTGTGATATCATGACACCAAATCGCCTGCACTGCAGCCGTCCCGCTAGACCACACGACCACCTGGGCTCTCAAAAAAAGAGCTTTCGCTGGCATTAATTGTAGATCCTTTACTATAGATAATTTAGCTGATCTGTAACAATAAAAATCTTCATGCCTTATATATCATGTACTGTAGTACGCTGTAGTTAAAATGACGCGGAAGTAACAAGGCCAGCGAAAGTCTTTTTTGAAGCAGTGTGATTGTGTCTAGGAGGTGCAGTGCAGGCGATTTGGTCATGATATCACAGTAGCATGTTCGAATCCGGCTGGAGAAGCCAAAATTTGGAAAGCAATTTACATGATCAATTGTGGTTGATGTAAGACAGTTGTATATACATTATTACAAGCCATGTATCACCATCATTGATGCGATCCGTGGATACATTGTTGTAATTTGTCACTGACTCTGGGATTCGAACAGACGTACTTATAAATATAATTATTTTCTGTGGCTGTATATTACATTAATTTGTAGGATCCTTTACTATAGATAATTTAGCTGATCTGTAACAATAACATCTTCATGCCTTATATATCATGTACTGTAGTACGCCGCTAGATTAAAACTGACGCGGAAAGGTAACACACGGCCAGCGAAAGCTCTTTTTTTGAGAGCCCAGGTGGTCGTGTGGTCTAGCGGGACGGCTGCAGTGCAGGCGATTTGGTGTCATGATATCACAGTAGCATGGGTTCGAATCCCGGTGAGGGAAGAACCAAAAATTTGCGAAAGCAAATTTAAAGATCTAACATTGTTGGGTTGATGTTAAGACGAGTTGTATATACATTATGTACACAGCCATGCATCACCATCATTGATGGCGATCCGATGGATACATCTGTTGTAGAGTTGTCACTGACTCAGACGTACTTATATATATATATATATATATATATATGTGTGTGTAAGAAAATAATCAACAATGCATGCTTTTATTCAAATAGAACCATACGAAATAAATTTATTGTTTTATGATATAAATCGGCATATTTTTATTAAGAATTACCCAAAAAATAAAACATGCTACATCATGGAACCAATGATCAGTATTCTGGAGTTTGACAACAAATTTGTTGAATTTGGATTTAATTGTCGGCCTTCCTATGGGAAACATCCGAGTACCTCTTCCGACGACCTTTTGCTATTTTAATACAGGTGGGAGTTTCGTCAGACACTTCTGAAAATTCTAGAAGACCAAAGACGATAGATTTTTTAGATATACTGATGATGATCTTCCAATAAAAATACAAGTCTCAGGATAAAAGCTTGCGCATAAAGCTATATTTTCATATTTTTAATTAACATTTTATTTATTGCAGACAAAACAGTTGATACAAAATGGAAACCAGACTAAAGAACATGACAAAAGGTCGACCGTTTAAAGTTTTAAATATTTTTTTACTATGGCTCTTATCTACTGTTTTAATACGATTTATAACATATGATTGTGTTTGTCAGGCAAGGTTAAAACTAAGAAAGATAAAAGTTTTTTCAAGTGTTTTTGCTTCATTTAGACATGAAAAGGGAGTAACGCACGACTAAAGTAAAGAGTTGTTTTCATATAATGCATTAAACTTGCGAATATATCTCACCTCAGACGTTTTGATCGGCCCAGTGAAACCTAGTTTAATACGGGTTTATTCATTGAAGTTTGCATGCATAGTTTTTACTTTTAAAAAAACACAATTATAGCAAAATCTATTAATTAATTGGACTGAATAGACAAAACTAATTATTTTGCATTCGCATGTAACGTAATGTAGAAAAATTACAAAATCTGGAACAAAAGGAACATTTCCGGGTGCGGGAATTTCTCGCTACATTGAAGACCTATTGGTGACCTTCTGTTGTTGTTTTTTTTCTATGGTCGGGTTGTTGTCTCTTTGACACATTCCCCATTTCCATTCTCAATTTTATTTACCGGATGAATATTGTGAAGGACCTTATGCATCTAGGTCTGTCCGATTAGAAGTTCTGAAACAAGCTGTTTAAAAAGCTAATTGTTGGAAGAGTTTACTTACTGTTTTCTAAGGTCTGATCTTTAAGAATCTATTTCATGATTACTGACTGATCAAAAACATCAAGTATATTATAGCATGAAGTTGTTCGGCATAATATTCATTGGTCAGCTATAAATGAGGTCTGTATGGAGTTTTGATTACCTGATTTATTAAATAAGAGATCGTTATTTTGAAAAGTTTGCTAAAAAAAAATATAGATTTACCCCCTAATTTTGTAAAACTATCATTTGGTGTTATTTAGATGCTAATTTTTTTTATTATAAAAAAATAATTTTATGATGTAATGCCATTAAATCGGTCCCTTTTCATTTTAATTTGGTAACTGTTAATTGTATATATCAGCCTGAGTACTGTTGAACTATCATTTAAGTTGAACATATTTAGACTCGTCCAGTTCAGGGGAATTAGGTTTCTGCAAGTGCTTTTTATGTACTTTTCTTATATTTTTGACGGTTTTTAAGTCGGTAAAAGTTCAATGATTAAGTAAAAATATTGACATTAAAAGACCTCCTCACAAAAAGAGCTGTTAAAATCCACTCGCCCTTCGGGCTCGGGGATCTGAACACCCCTTTTTGTTCGGAGGTCATTAACTTATCATTGAACTTTTACTATTACTTAAACGTTAATCCAGAAAAATAATTACTTTATAATCCATTTGATCACTAAATTGTCTTTCTTATTGCCAATATATTTGATTTTTCCCCTTTAGATGTGAATGTTATACTAGCTTCTCTGTTTGGTGCTTTGTCAACTGTTGCAGTAGCACTGATAGTAAACAGACGTAATGGTAAGATTGTTTTGATACTTTAGATAAACATGGATAGTTATTATGAAATTTATATAATAAAAGTCTTTATCATTTTAAACTTTCCTTTAGATAATCGACTGACTGTGTAAAAGGTGAATATAAAGACATAACTTGTATGGGGTCTTTCAAAATAGTTCTTTTGTAGGACGGTAGATATCAAAACTGTTGTTGCGACTATAAATGAGTCGTAACCAAATACAAATAGTCACAGAGAATTAAATGAAAAAACAAATGTTTACTGCCATTGGATAGAATTATCTTATAATACCACAACCACTAGCTGAAAAATCAACAGACTTCGATGTTTTCAAAAACTAAAAGAACGGTTTAAAGGAAGAACAAAAACTTTATTGTACTATCTGACACACTATTCAAATTAAAATATATCATATATTGTAGGTTCAAAATGAATCCCATAATTTTTCTCTTGAAGTACTATATAGCTTCTTTATCTTATTGCACAGTATTATTGAGAAAATCATTATTACAGACATTTATTTTTTCCGATTTTCTACGCGTTTCGAAAACATAGTATATTTTTTGCAAATTTGAAGTAGAATTACAATAAATTGCTTTCACGATAAGATCGCAATGCTTTACCACCGTTAGGTATTCTTTCTCCATATACCGAATGACAGCTATAAAATCGCACAGACGGTTAAATTCATTTGTGGAAGAGATATATAAACACCATAAGATGGTGACAAGAGAACGTCAACATCTACAAATGGATAATAAACAATAGGAAATGAAAAAAACATATCTTTAATCATAAATTTTGGTATTAAGCTTTCCGTTAATGATATAGATATCCAGATCCAGGAAAGGATAGTTTAGCTTTATTTAAAGTTTAAAGAGGATAAATCTCTTTAGTGTACATACTGGGTCTTTTTTGATTTTAGTCATAAACTGTAACTCATAACAATACAGAAACAGGTCCACATAACTGATGCACATTGAGTCCCCTTTTGAATTCCAAAAACTTGACGATATACGGAATCTCAAAAGCAAACAAAAATGTTATCATGTAAAATTCAAGGGCAGTTATAGTATCAAAGCATGTCCAATTGACACAGTTCTGTTGTTTGTTGTTTTTACTAAAAGAAATACATAAAAGACTTGGAACACTATATTCGAATTCTCACGTTTTAAATAATCAATTTCAAGGCAGGGCAATATCTGAATACTTAGCAACATATGTAGACTACATGGTAATTTAGAGTTACTTCACTTATAACATAACGTACATCTAACTGAATAGATGCCATCTTATTAATTACAATAAACAATATATAAATCTATCAAGTGTTTAAGATAAACCAAAAATACTTTTTCGTTATAAAGGGTTTATTGTCAAGTAATTATTTGCTACATTTTTCATTATTATGTAAAACAAAGTAACACGCATAAGAACCACAATGTTATAATGTTCACATTTAATAAAGAATTTAAAAAAAAATATCAAAATCCCTTTGTTGTCATTTAGGATTTCAATCGTTAAAGTTTGTGTACCTTCTAATATTAGCAAACTTAGACGGATACTTAGCCAAACTTTCTCTTTTTCGTACTTTGAAAGAAAAAAAAACCAGCACTGCAGATGGATACTCTTTGACGTTGTGTGCTTATTCTAAAATGAATTTTATTGATGAAATTGAAGACAAAGTATAAAAATAAAACGTGTTTAATCAATATTGATATTATTGAAATATTTGTGAAAAGAAAAAATCGTAACAAAATTCGTGATAATTTAATTGATATATAATCGGACTATTTCAGATATGTATAACATCAGAAATTAAACTAAAGGTTATATAGCGTGTATTTAGTGGTTGTATCTAATATGTTTCACACTATTTTTTTCGTTTTTTCCAGACAAGTCGACAAAGAAAAAACAAAAACAGAATGAGGAGGATGGTGACCAGGTAAGGTTTTGTTTACACGAATATCATGGTTTCGCCTATTTCGTTTCAATAAAAATAAACGCTGAAATAAATTGCTAAAAATGATTTGGGGGCAGAAATGATAGATTGTCTTTTGATAGTTTTGTGTGGGTGGAGAGAATTAGGAGACGTTTATGATTATTTGTGTTGTATTGCGAATGAAATAATGACAAATCTATCAAACGAAATGCATTTTAAAAAAACATTATGCACAATATGATTGAGATATAATTCTATCATTTATGAACATGATCAGAATCTAACACAAATTGTGTCTTTATAACTCTTACAACATATCTATATATATAGAGTCTATAAGAATCTACCAACCAGTAAACTTAATAGGTATTGGATCATCAAAATTGACAATACTACACAAACAGGAAAAATTATATGAGTCTGAAAGACTATATATATATATATGTAAGAAAATAATCACTAATGCATGCTTTTATTCAATTAGAACCATACGAAATAAATTTATTGTTTTATGATATAAATCGGCATATTTTTATTAAGAATTACCCAAAAAATAAAACATGCTACATCATGGAACCAATGATCAGTATGCTGGAGTTTGACAACAAATTTGTTGAATTTGGATGATCTTCCAATAAAAATACAAGTCTCAGGATAAAAGCTTGCGCATTAAACTATATTTTCATATTTTTAATTAACATTTTATTTATTGCAGACAACACATTTGATACAAAATGAAAACCAGACTAAAGAACATGACAAAAAGTCGACCGTCATTCATGCTAGAAATTTAACCAGCTTCATTGATATCATTTTTCGTGGTTGCAGACACAATTGTTGTTCCGAGGGTTGATAATTTTATTGTTACAATATTGACTTCAATGGAATCGTTTACGAGCTGTTGTTAACATTTTCTTATGAATTATTGATTTTCCCTACACGCAAAATAAAGGAAAATTGGTAACCGACTGATGTAATGAATCCCCAAAAAGACATACCCCATTCATAGAATGCGTGGTATTCATAAAAACGATTCAATAACATTTGCAATTTGTATATCATTTATAATACAAAGGAGGTATTTAGATATGAACTATTTTCTTTTGTAGTAGTTTAGTTTGTATTTCATTGTTTAAAATTCATTTTGCAGTAACATAGTGTGTATGTTTTGCAGCTAATTGTTTTACAGGTGGAATAATGATATGACAATATCTCTATCGACTTGAGTCAGTAAAAGGAAGTCAAATAATGAGGTGGAGTTTTATTTGTATTTTCATAACATTGACAACATTGTGGTTTTGAGCAAATGTTTCTTATCGTAGGGTGATAGTAAAATTTGTTTTATGACAGAATTTAGGTTTGACAAGTCGAATTACGTGTTCAGATTGGCTACAAATTCTGCATGTCGAAAACTGTAGTATTTTTTACTTTTGTTTTATAATTTGTTGATTGTTGATAATATGGCCTGTTAAGGATACATTAAAATAATATAATTCCACATAAGGTACGAAGATGAAGAACATGTTTGCCAAACAGTTTCTTTATAAATATAACAATGATATTGTTTGTCAATATTGAAGTGCTAACTTCTGGTCTTCTGATACCCTGGGAGATGATACCTTAATTACAAGTTACATGGACCAAAATGTTGTCAATATAGCCAAACGGGATAATATTCTTTCCATATCTGTAATTTTTGTCATTTTTGGTAAAGATGTATCACTGGCTGAATCTACGGTGTTAATATATCATATTTTGTTAGGTGTATTCTTGTTTGTAGTTATGTTTGTCATTTCAATGAACGCAATTCATGTATTACTGGTTAATTATTTATTCCGTTGAACTAAATCCAGCTTCATTGGGGTAAAAATCTCGAGATTGGAAAAAGGTTAGCACAGGGAATTTGTCTTATGCTTGTTTGCATTTAAACTATGACTTTATCTGCGAACAATAATTGTCCTTATACCAGTCGTTCCTCGGACATAAATATTGTTGCATTTCAAGGTACGTTCATAGTTGATACAATGAGAACTTAAATCGTACCTTCAATTGAATCATCGTTTATGTGGGCAGGCGATGATTTCTTGTATTCTTTACGCATATTCCAAAGCTTGTTCTGACCATTAGCATGTTTAGTTTAAGGTTCTAGTGTAAAACTTAGTTGGCATTCATTTTGTAGACGAGCACAATAATAAATTCTAATAATATGTTTTAATACTTGAATAATCAATTAAAAGGCTGGGTCATTTTGACCATTCAACCTTTTTTTTTAACTTTAAAGCGTTACTCATTTATATTTCATAGAGATACTCCTTCCTAAGGCACAAGTTATACGGGCACATACATTGTGTAGGAACTAGACAACATCCAGCTAGGACACACATATTAATTATAATAAAAGCAAAAGCCTTGTGTGACCCTTCACATTGAGCAGATTCTTATCCGTATTATATAGATATAGGAAGATGTGGTGTGAGTGCCAATGAGACAACTCTCCATCTAAATAACAATTTTAAAAAAGTAAACCATTAAAGGTCAATGTACGGCCTTCAACACGGATCCTTGGCTGACACCGAACAACAAGCTATAAAGGGCCCCAAAATTACTAGTGTAAAACCTTTCAAACGGGAAAACCAACGGTCTAATCTATATAAAAAAACGAGAAACGAGAAATATACTTTGTTTTACATAATAATGAAGATTGTAGCTAATAATTTCTTGACAATAACTCTTTATTGACCGTTTATTACGTTAAAGTATGTTTGGTTTATCTTAAACACTTGATAGATTTATATATTGTCTATTGTAATTAATAAAATAGCATCTATTTAGTTAGTTGTACGTTATGTTATAAGTGAAGTAACTCTAAATTACCATGTAGTCTACATATGTTGCTAAGTATTCAGTTATCACCCTGCCTTGATATTTTTTGTTCACATTCAATAAAGAATTAAAAAAAAATTATGTACATCCTTTTGTTGTCATTTAGGATTTCAATCGTAAAAGTTTGTATACCTTCTTATATTAGCAAAGGTCTTCTCGAATGATTAATTCTCTGTGATATGTTTTTCAATTCAACAAGTTACTTGTATAGCAGAGTTATTATAAACACAGTCACTAATTAGATGATTCAATATATATTTTTAAGGCAAGATATATCTATCATGTTTTTTTAATTTAAAGTCTCACAATAGTGAACCTGTTGATTGTTTGAATTTTAACTCTTATCCTCTGAGTTACAGTTTTACATGTTTTGAAATAATTTGTTCATAAATAGTTCATAAATTTTCCAAAAAAAAGGAAACAGTAGTATACCGCTATTTATAAGTCATAATTGAATGGCTCCTAACAAAAACTGAGAGAAACACGTCAACTATAAGAGCAAAACAACGAAATAAGAGAACACAGAATTGCAACCAAAAACGAACAACAATGAAACATTCATAGAAACGAACTATTAGATAACAACTGCCATATTCCTGACTTGGTACAGAACATTTTAAGAACACATGGTGAGCTGAACCTGATTTGTGGCTAGCCAAACCTTCTTCCTTGATGGCAATGTTAAATATACCGCTTAAATGATAACATTCCATGACGGGAACCGAGTACAAATAAATGCAGATACATCAAAAACAGAAAATTACATAAATAAATATTATAATAGTACATTTCAACATGTTACTTACAGAACTACAAAATAAATTAGATAATTAAGAACAGTTCACAAAAACAGCTTAATAGAATTACGAAGTGTGTGTGTCTGTGACACGAATGGAACAGGTTAATTTCAAAACAATTATTATAAATCATAGTTATATTTGTAATTATGGCATTTGATGTATTTTATAACCATTACAAGAATGTTGATATAGTATTTTGTCAGTAATAGTCCAATTAACTATGTCGGCCTTTCTACAAAATCAAACTGTGTAAACCAAATAAATCATGTGCACATAGTTGCTTAAACTAAAATCAGTCTCTGTTATTGTATAGAAAGGTATATACTATGAAAATTAGAGCGAGGGGCTTTGCCCCAAGCTCTTATTTTCATAGTATATACCTTTCTATACAATATCCAATTTAGCACATATTTACAACTTGAGTAATCCTGTAATTAGTCTATTGATATGTTTTGGCTGACTGGATGTAGCTCATTTACGTAGTTTTGTAAATCTACTCACTATAATATCATTGTAAAAATGGGATTTCAAAAGGCCCTTGACTTTAGAATGTAAAGAAGGTAGCTGCTGGTGTAAGTATGTTTATTGATATGAACGAAGCGTTGTTTTACTATACCTGTACTTATTTACATGGTAAGATGACAAAATGAATTGACCAAGAGCAGACAATTCTTAAATTGCAGTGAAAGCTTTACGTTCTTGAACACATTTTTTTTATTTCACATAAAACCTAAAACTATCACAAACAGTTGGATCCCCCTCCCACATCTTTGGTTGAAACACCTTTTAAAAATGGCTGGATCTGCTCCTGGTATGTACCCATAGGAAGTCTAGTGGATAGTTTATATGCATGAAATATTTGTCACTGGACATAAGGCGACCAATTATCGACCAATTTATGACTAAATATATCAAATTGCTTTATTAATAATTTCCCTTCAAAAGATTCATGGTTGACTCTTTTTGTGTACAAAGTAATTGCATGGAAGATAAAGGATTACACATTTTAGATTGAGTTGTACTTTAATCAAGGTATAAAGCACCATTATTATTACTTTTTATTTAAATGAAAGAAACTTTTTTAATTGTCAAAACAAAATTTAGATCAAAAGATTGATTAGTAGGATGTTAAAAATCTGTTTGAAAACTAATTACAAAATATTTAGTTAAATTTGGAACACATCATTTATTTCAAAATAGCCAGTAGCAATTTTTGTTCTAATATCTTGATTACAATACAATGAAATCTTACCCTTGTGGTCATTCATGCGTAGTTACTTAGTACACGGAAAAAGTATGTACTATGAAAATTAGAAGGCAAATTCAAGCAATTTGATTGGACGAGAAGTTGTAAGTATGTGCTAATACAAATTAAACCATTGTGGTGACGTCAGCCTATTCATTTACCGTGGATTTTTATTTCTATAATCAATGCTTCCTAAATCTGTCGCTGAAATGGGCTAACCATATTAAATTCGTGTGTTTCCTTTGTGTGCCTAATTTCATTTAGATTGAATTGGGTAATTGACTGATTTCTGTTCACTAATGAAATTGTTTTACCTTTAATTTGTGTGATTTCCATATGCCTTCACTCGGATTCATACCCGTCCATGAATTATGTAACGAGTTACTAACGTCAACATATCGACGAAACATCTGGGCTAACAATCGATTACGATTTAAATGTCTATTATATATATATAAATGAATATATGATATACATTGGTACAAAAGACACACAGGGCTTGTACCTTTACATATACATTATAGGCAAAGGAATAGCATGAATTGGTAGCCACGAGGTTTCATGGTAAAGATAAATGAGTTTAAGGTACGGACTTGTCTGTTTATGTTTGAATCCCTGAATTATCTTTGTTGTCCCTATTCTTTACTTTTCTAGTTTTTGTTTTTGTTTTGTTGTTATTGTGGATATTTTGTGTAATAAAAGTGAGTTTGGTCGTTAATTATAGGATAATTGTAGGCACATATTTACAAAGTTAATTTTTCAAATTCCTATGCAAGAAAAGCGTGATGTGCCTAGAATTAGGCTATTTGTTAGAAATTTCGGAAACATACTAATTATATGCACTATATATATATCTGTTCTTTATCGGGTTGTTTTTCCTTTGACACATTCTCCATTTTTTTTTTCAATTTTAATAGAATAAGTTCGAATATATCTATTTTTGTAAAAACAGACAATATCCAGATGCCTGATAGTATGAAGATCTTTAGGGACAGACGTGTTGTGTTATGATATATTTGTATTTTTTTAACCATTTAATTGTGATATTTAATGTATTGTAATGAATCGTTTGACACGATTACATGGCTATTTGAACTCACTTACAATACCTTCAAATTAAATAGGCGTTAATTTTTAAAAGACATTAACACAAAGCTTCAGTTATTGATACAATGGATAAGCGTTGATTCATGAAAAACAAACCATTCGCCCTCCGGGCTCATGGTTTCTTGTTCGAGAACCATCGCTTATCCATTGTATATATATCACTGAACTGGGTAATTAATTATCTTTAATTTCACATACGATAAGAAAATAAAAGAACGAAACACAACTACAAACGATAAGACAAAAAACAATATCCGATCAGAATAACAAACAAAACTTCGTAATTTAATACATGAACGCTGGGTAAACAAAAACTGAGACAATGTGAATTAACACTCAATTAAACAGTCATATTCGGGAATAGGTCACGTTCGATACTAAAAAAGTTAGACGACGCAACGTTCGATACTTAAAATGCTAGTCGAAGAAACGTTCGGTACTAAAAAGGCAAGACGAGGTAACTTTCGGGACTCAAAAGGTCAGACGACAGAAATGTTAAGCCAGAATCTAAAACGTGGAAACCAGTTAGTAAAGACACAGACACATCATCTGAATCAACCAATTCGTCATGGTGTCCATAATATTAACGGAATGTCTTTTTAAATCTCTCCTCCATATAAAAGAGGGACGAAAGATACCAGAGGGACAGTCAAACTCATAAATCGACAATAAACTGACAACGCGATGGCTAAAAATGAAAAGGACAAACAGACAAACAATAGAAACATAGAACATGGACATAACACAACATAAAAAACTAAAGAATAAACAACACGAACCCCACCAAAAACTAGGGGTGATCGCAGGTGCTCCGGAAGGGTAAGCAGATCCTGCTCGACATGTGGCATCCGTCGTGTTGCTTATGAGAAAAACAAATCCGCTAAATAGTCTTATTCGGTAGGTCGCATTTATGAAAGGGAAAGGAAATGCATTTATGACGTAAGGAACACATCCGATATACTTTGTAAAATGGTTATTCCATAATGGGTAACCAACTCGTGATCGCGTCCGTAGAAATTAAGAGGAGATGATTTGAACTTCACCATTTGGAACTCTTGATTTCATAGCTTACTTGCGAGCAACAATCCTGTATCAAGATAATCATGATAGGAAATGCTAGCACGAGAATATCGTATCAATTGGGAGATATATACACCGTATGCAGGTGCTGCTGGAATGTTGCTACTTAGACATGGAAAGTTCACAATTGGAAAGCTGAAATCATCTCGTTTGTCGTAAAGGTTTGTTTTCAATCGACCCTCATTGTCAATTTCGAGATGTAAGTCAAGATATGAGGCCGACTTAACTGTATCTGTTGTATCCTTTATCTCTTGTTCAATGGGATAGATGCATTCGACATAGTCACCAAATTTTGAATTATTTAGTGAAAAAACATCACCTACATAGCAGAAAGAAGAGTTAAAGGATATTGCTGACTTCTTATCTTTCTTCCTAAGAAGTTTCTGTATGAAGTCAGCCTCATAATAATAAAAAAAAACAAGAAGAGGGGCACAATTCGTTCCCATTGGAATGCCGATAGTCTGTTTGAAAAACACGTCCTCCGAACGTAACAAATATGTTGTCAATCAAGAAATCAATCATCTTGATAATGTCAGTTTCAGAGAATTTTTTGTTTGAATCAGAGTAATCCTTTACAAAGTAGGATTTATCCCTTCCTAAAACTAGATATTTGTATCTTCGTTGGCCATAATTTTTGATGAAACAAAGCAATACTAACTCTTTCAATTTGTCTTTTAGTTTGGAATGTTGAATACTTGTATAAAGTGTAGAAAAGTCAATGTTTTAAAACTATTACAAGATGAAAGAGAGTTAGATTGTATGTACTTTTAAAGATCTTTGGAATTTTTAAGTATCCACATCTGATTCACGCCACCTTTAGAATAGGCAGTTTCACAATAACTTTGAAGCCCGTCTTTGATTGCTGATAAAATAGAAGTTAATAATTTTGTTGGAGTAGTTTCTGCGTAAGGAACACACTCATGTATATGAAGTCCGTAAAGTATGAACATGTATGAGCATAACGTATCGACTGAGATATGTAGACACCATAAGAAGGGGCAAACATCCTAAATGTCCAATAGTTTATGCTGTATACTCGATATCTTAATCACTATAGTATAGATAAAGTTTATTATTTAGTATAAACATAAAACTAGCAGTTCATAAAACGATGCAGAATTAAGCATATGTTAATCATTAGTCCTCGGATGATAAATTAATTTGGTAATGCAGATAATATTTTTTTATTAAAAGTAAATTGTATGTTGCAAACTTTGCTCAATGAAGAGAGGAAATATTATGGATTAAGTAATGTGTGTAACTTACGAAATTTTAACAATTAATAACAAAAGCTTTTTCATTGATGTAGTTGTCTCCCTTTCCCCAGAAAGCGATATTCATAAACCAGAAAAAAAGTTATATTGTACTAAATTTGACAGGTTTTTTGGTGTGTCCTATTATGTTTACTATTCAATTATGTATCTGTTTATATAGTTATGAATGATTGCACTGCTCTATCAAAGGCATTATGATTGAAAAATAAAACAAATACGTCTACAAAGAAACTAAATATTGCAGGTGCCAAGGTTCGAAATAACTAGACTTTATAGACTTGAATGTGTACTGATTGATATCTTAGATACATTGGTTTGATTGAAATTGAAATTGACAATACTTTGGAGACCAACAATTAATCATAATCGTTAGCCCTTCTTAATTAATTTCTTTTTAAGCGAGTAATAGTATGTCAACTCTTCATGCCAAAAATTTAAAATAATAATAAGGCAAAAGATACAGACGGTACCCAGCAGGCACTCAATGTTGAACCAACGTTAAAAATGTGTTTAAATTTAGTTGTAACGTTGATCAACGTGAATACAACGTTGTATCAACGTCGACCAAATAAACGTTGAAATTACATCGTTTAATCAACGTTGAATGTTGGTTAAAGATATCAACGTTGTATTGTCAACGTTGAATCAACATTAAATGTAGGTTGGTGTTTTCAACGTTTTAATTAAGTTGAAAATATAACGTTGATTTACAGTTTTATTTAAGGTTGGTGACTCTTGTGTCGATCTATTAATGAGGTTATGTATATTCAATATGAGCCTGAAAGTTAGACTATGATAGAATTGAGAATTCATTTTCCTGATACCTTTGCAGTGGCGGATCCAGAAATGTTTGTAAAGGGGAGCCCGCTGACTGACCTTAAAAAAGGGGGGGGGGCATTCCAATCACGCTTAATGTTGCTCCTTAGAAATGGAAAGTTCACAATTGGAAAGCTGAAATCATCTCGTTTGTCGTGAAGTTTTGTTTTCAATCGACCCTCATTATAAATTTCTAGATGTAAGTCAAGATATGAGGCCGCCTTAACTGTATCTGTTGTATCCTTTATCTCTTGTTCAATGGCATAGATGCATTCTACATAGTCACCAAATTTTGAATTATTTAGTGAAAGAACATCATCTATATAGCGGAAAGTTAAGCTAAAGGATATTGCTAACTTCTTATCTTTCTTCCTTAGAAGTTCCTGTATGAAGTCAGCCTCATAATAATAATAAAACAAATCGGCAAGAAGAGGGGCACAATTCGTTCCCATTGAAATGCCGATAGTCTGTTAATAAAAACGTCTTCCGAACATAACAAATATGTTGTCAATCAAGAAATCAAGCATCTTGATAATGTCAGTTTCAGATATTTTTTTGTTTGAATCAGAGTGATCCTTTACAAAGTAGGATGTATCCCTTCTTAAAACAAGATATTTGTATTTTCGTTGGCCATCCTTTTTTATGAAACAAAGCAATACCAACTCTTTCAATTTGTCTTTAAGTTTGGAATGTGGAATACTTGTGTAAAGAGTAGAAAAGTCAATGTTTTAAAACTATTACAAGATGAAAGAGAGTTAGATTGTATGTACTCTAAAAGATCTTTGGAATTTTTAAGTATCCACCTCTAGAATAGGCAGTTTCACAATAACTTTGAAGCCCGTCTTTGATTGCTGATAAAATAGAAGTTAATAATTTTGTTGGAGTAGTTTCTGCGTAAGGAGCCCACTCATGTATAAAAAGTCCGTAAAATGTGAACATGTACCAGCATGACGTATCAACTGAGATATGTAGACATAATACGAAGGGCCAAACATCGTAAATGTCTTATAGTTAACACTGTCTACTCGTATATCTTAATCAATTTAGTTTAGTTAAATCTTATTATTGTCAGTATAAACATAAAACTAGCAGTTCATAAAACGATGCAGAATTAAGCACATGTTATTCGTTTGACCTCTGATAAAAAGAGAGGAAATATTACAGATTTATTAATGTGGGCAATTTACTTAATTTTAACAGTTAATAACAAAAGCTATTTCATTGCTGTAGTTGTCTCCCTTTTCCCAGAAAGCTATATTCATAGACCAGAAAAAAATAATTATATTGTACTAAATTTGACGTTTTTTGGTGTGTCCTATTATGTTTACTATTCAATTATGTATCTGTTTATATAGTTATGAATGATTGCACTGCTCTATCAAAGACATTATGATTGAAAAAATCAAACAAATATGTCTACAAAGAAACTAAATATTGCAGGTGCCAAGGAATAACTAGACTTTATAGACTTGAATGTGTACTGATTGATATCTTAGATACATTGGTTTGAAATTGAAATTGAAATGACAATATTTTGGAGACCAACAATTAATCATAATCGTTAGCCCTTCTTAATTAATTTCTTTTTAAGCGAGTAATAGTATGTCAACTCTTCATGCCAAAAATTTAAAAATAATAAAGGCAAAAGATACAGACGGTACCCAGCAGGCACTCAATGTTGAACCAACGTTAAAAATATGTTTAAATTTAGTTGTAACGTTGATCAACGTGAATACAACGTTGTATCAACGTCGACCAAATAAACGTTGAAATTACATCGTTTAATCAACGTTGAATGTTGGTTAAAGATATCAACGTTGTATTGTCAACGTTGAATCAACATTAAATGTAGGTTGGTGTTTTCAACGTTTTAATTAAGTTGAAAATATAACGTTGATTTACAGTTTTTTTTTTAAGGTTGGTGACTCTTGTGTCGATCTATTAATGAGAATGAACCAAATTTTTGATAATGAGGTTATGTATATTCAATATGAGCCTGAAAGTTAGACTATGATAGAATTGAGAATTCATTTTCCTGATACCTTCGCAGTGGCGGATCCAGAAATGTTTGTAAAGGGGAGCCCGCTGACTGACCTTAAAAAAGGGGGGGGGGGGGGGCATTCCAGTCACGCTTAAGTGATTCCCTATCAAATCAACCAATTGTTTCCAATGAAAGATGAACACCCCTTTTTTTAAACCGCCTTAGGTTTTGGTATTTGCTTATATATATATATATAACTAATTATGCAACTATATAGTTGAATTCATTACCTAAACTTACATTAACAAATTAGCTATATTTGTATAATGTCAATGTCATTATGGAACACTTTCTCCACAATCAGGGGTCGTCTAAGGCAAAATGAAAATAAGTTTGACATTTGTGTTACCATTTAAAAAACTATATATCAATGTATTAATTATTGTTCTAATTAATTAAAAGTTGCATTATAAAAACAGTATTAGGTCAATGTCATTTAAATATAAACTTTTTTGTACTCGACCAAAAACTGGGCTGGGAAGGACTCGGTGGAACCTTGACCTGTCCACGTTTCTCATCCTGATACAAAAAAGTTTAGATTTTCCTGACAATGACCTATTATCGGTAATTTGTACATTTTTCCTTTGATGTGTACTCGCTGATAATGTCAGTATCAGTGGACTGGTCGCGATATAAAAACTATTGGGTTAGTACGCAAATGACATGCGCGAATGCAACGCGTAAGGATCTACTTTCCCCTTTCATTCACAAAATTGCGCGAGATTTTTATCGCAGAAAAGCACGAGATTTTTGGCGAATGAAACACTTAACATTGATTATAACTTTCACAAAGTTAGTTTAGCCTTTTTTGTAAAAATGTGTACAAAAAATGCATGAAAAAACCAAAATTACAAAAGAAAAATGCGTTATCTATAATTGATATATGAAGTACAACTAACACATCGTCTATGGTGTTCCAATCCGAGTTTTTATTCATACAATACCAATACATAGCCTGTTGCCGTTCCAAGTAGTTTTCTTTTTTCTGTTTCTTGAGAAGTATTTGTTTTACCTGTTCAGTCACTATAAAGTGTTACAAGTTATGTTTAAACGCAACACATAAATAGTGACCAAAAAGGTACCGCTATATATCGCATGAGAGAAGCTAGAAAAAAATGAAATTTACGCATTTTCGACATTTTTGTAGGACCATCATATACAATTTTAAAAGATGGTGTGGTTTCATTGTCAATTTAAAGACAGATATTCATACAAGAAAGAACAAAAACATATGCGGATCTAGTAGGATAAATTTAAAAAAAAGGGGTAACCGGGGCACCATCTATTAAAATGTTTGAAATATAATTATAACTTGACGTCGTTGAACTTAAAAATGATGAAGGATGAAAAATCTGCTGATTCATATCGTATCATTCTAATGTTCTGATTCTCCGAGAGAAGCTCTACTGTGATAGTCGACTTTGGTATATTTACCAACAAAGTCGACTACCACAATGGTTAACAATCACGTAATTTTACAAGTCGGATCCGCATAAACGTTAGCGGTGGTTAAACATATACCAAAGTCGACTATCACAGTAGAGCTTCTCTCAAAGTATATTTTTAACCCCTTATGGATAGGATTTCTAACTCGAGAGAAGCTCCTATTCGACAGATGCTCTACTGGGATAGTCGACTTTGGTATATTTTTAACCTCTTATTGATAGGATTTCAAACTCCTGTGATTTAAATTCGGGACCCCGTGATTTCGTCTTTTTAAACCCGGGATTTAGGGATCAGGACCCTCCTTAGCTGCGGAACCGTAGCTCTTATGGTCCGCAAAAAGTCAAAAAACAACATAAGACCTAAGAGCTACGGTTCCGCAGCTAGACCCTCCTATCCCCCCTCTATGTTGATGCTTTGTGAAAAATAAAGAAATCTGACTAACCGGTATGCTACCATTATATTTGCCATAGTTAGAGTCATGTCCAAAGCAGAATATTAATGAAACACATGCAATAATTCCTTTTCAATACTTTGTGCAAGTGAGAACGCCATGTTTACTGCACTGTGACAAAATTTCAAATGACGTAATGCAGCCTGTGACGTCAAGTGTGATTTGCCGTGATTCGAGGCGAAAAAGAAGTTCGTTTGTTATTTTCTCTATTATTGTAGTAATTTTTATTTTTTTTAAATTACCGATAAACAGAATAAAGGACTTTTTGTTTTTGATACTGACTTAGTCAGTATCAAAAACAAAAAGTCCTTTATTCTATATATATTGTATATATATGTAAGGTCCCCGGAGGCTTATTTTTGCATATTTATATATATATATATATATATATATATACCTTTAGAAGTAGTAAATAAGCAGCCTTGTGAATCTCATTCAAAGTTTGTACGATCACGGAAAATAATTGAATTAAACTGGATTAAAAAAGTACAGACAGTCTACCCTCTCGGTCTGAATGATAATATCATGGGAATTGGTAATATATCTAGAACCGATTCCGTTAACATTTTGGATATAGTTTCTAAAACTGTTCGTAAAAACCGTTCTCACGGTCGTACAACAAATCGCAATCAAAGAAAATTTCGGACCAATCATACCAACATTTCGGAACTAATTTCTATTTCAAAAAACAACGGCAGACATTATCTGTTAACAAAACTCTGTTCATTACCGGTTAATAAGTTGAATAAATTTTTGGAGGATTGCAACAAAATTTCATATAGCAGTCTTAAGTATGAAATTGTTCAAATTATTATGGCATATTGTTATTTTAAACTATATCCCAAAATTGATCGCCCTGAAGATCATAAAAAACATTTTATTAAAATAAAGTATATCAATAAAGGTTTTGATTTTGTAAATATTGCCGGCATATCTAACGACCATCTGTTAAAGAACAAATTCCTGGATATTTTGACAATACTGAGCTACCTCTTATTTGTTATATTTAAAAGAAATCTACCCGGAAATATGTGTTTAATTATAGTCAATTGTGTAAAGATGTTAATATCAGTGAAAATACACCTACTTCATGTAATTGTAGTAATTCCGAATATATTTATGGACCCATTTCCCATGTTAAAACAGGAGATCTTAACATCGTTCAAGACCGAGAGTTAAAATGATTCCCCGGCAAAGGACCTAAATATCGTCCCCCGTCAATTATTAATTGGAATAAGTGTCGTAATATTATCCACAACTCACTTCATACTTACTGTATGAAATTGATAAGACGGGAAATAGCTGACAAAAAATCTTTGGACTCTTTTTTTAATTCAGTAATGAAGATATTTGATATACGTATTCAACATTTTAAAGAACATAAAAACTAATAAGAATAACCACAATAAACCTATTTCTCGTATCAAACATAAACTAAAAGAACTTGCCAAGGAATTTGTTTTTGTCCCGGCCGATAAAGCTGCAAATAATATTATTATTGTTTGACGTAAATTTTACATTGAGGTTCTGAAAAACGAAATCACCAATTCACCAACATTCCAACTGACTCCATTTTCAGAAAACACCATATGTAACAAACATAAACTTTTAGCTACCGCTTTACAAGCAGAGTCAAATACAATGAAAGTCCCAACTATGTATTGGCTTCCGAAGCTACATAAAACACCTTACAAATATAGATTTATTTCGTCTTCAAGCCATTGCTGCACTACTAAATTGTCTATTCTTCTTACCAGCACACTTGGTACAATTACAAACCTGAAAATAAATTGTTCAAATAAGGCCTTCGAAAATGGTGGAATTAGTTACTTTTGGAGTGTCAACAACTCGTTGGAAGTACTTGATAAATTGCATACTTATATTGGTGATTTTGAATCTGTTCAAAGTTTTGATTTTTCTACCCTGTATACCACATTGCCTCACATTCTCATTAAAAAAAATTATACACCTAATTAAATGGGCATTTAAAAAGTCAGAATGTGAATATATATGTTCAAACTCTTTTCGGTCATTTTTTATTAGCAATAAACAAAAAAACTATGTCAATTGGACATGCTTTGATACTATATGTGCTCTTGAATTTTTCCTAGATAACATTTTTGTTCGCTTTGGGGATTCCGTATATCGTCAGGTTATCGGAATTCCAATAGGGACTAACTGTGCACTACTTATTGCGGACCTGTTTTTCTATTGCTATGAGTTACAATTTATGACAAAAATAAGCAAAGACCCATCTAAACAACATCTGATAAACAAAATTGATAATACCTTTAGATATTTGAATGATATTTTGGCTCTCAATAATGACGACTTCAGTATGTATGTTAAGGAAATTTATCCTGTTGAACTTACTTTAAATAAAGCTAATACTAACAATGACCACTGCCCTTTCCTCGATCTTGATATCTATATCACTAACGGAAAGTTGAATACTAAAATTTATGATAAAAGAGATGATTTTTCATCCCTAGCGTTAATTATCCATTTTTAGATCGTGACGTTCGCTTGTCACCATCTTACGGTGTTTCTGTATCTCAACTTGTACAATTCGCTCGTGTTTGTAACAATGTTTTAGATTTTAATGAGATAAATTTATGTATAACTGAAAAATTATTACACCAGGGTTTTCGATATCACAAACTAGTCAAAACATTTACTTAATTTTATCATCGGCATAAGGACATCATTCGTAACTATAGCTCAACATGCAGACTTCTTATACGTTCAGGTATTTTACATCCAATTGTTTATGGAAATATTTTTTATGAAGCACAAAGGTGTCAGTATTCACCTCAGGAACTAATAAAACCTTTGAATAGACTTATTAACACTGGTATTAAAGAGATAATAGTAACTGCAATTACGATTATCCCAATATGGCGACGGTAGATATAGGTAAAATCTTTACACTCATTTTTCTTAAATGTAGCATGCTTTTGTCAATAGTTACTCAGCTGCAAGGTTTATCTATACCAGTACATCATATTTGAATCGTAAAGGTGCACTGGATTAGTCTAAGCGCTTTGAAAATTGCCGTCGAAAAATTCGGGATGATAATCGTAACTCGGAAAAAAAGATAATCGTAATTATGGTATTTAAAAATGGAAAGATAATCGTAACTGGAAAGTGTTTTATTGATATTGACACTTAAAACATATATATCTAATAGCATATAATGAAGTTATGTCGATGAATTATTTACGAAACGTTCCAACATCTTATGACATTTCTTTTTATGCATATATTATTAACAGTTCTTAGGAAAACAGCTACATATGTGTATTAATTTATGTTTTTTTGATTGAGTTAAGTCTGCCAATTGATATTTTAACGTGTGTTTTTCTATGTTGTGATGTTATGCTATTTTTTTTTTACACTAGTAATTTTGGGGCCCTTTATAGCTTGTTGTTCGGTGTGAGCCAAGGCTCCGTGTTGAAGGCCGTACATTGACCTATAATGGTTTACCTTTTTATAAATTGTTATTTGGATAGAGAGTTGCATGTCTCATTGGCACTCACACCACATCTTCCTATATCTACATACTAGTATATCATAAAATTTAGTTTTTTTAATAAATAATGCCGTTAGTTTTTCTCGTCTAAAGTGTTTTACATTGTCATTTCGGAGCCTTTTATAGCTGTCTATGCCGTATGGGCTTTGCTCATAGTTGAAGGCCGTACGGTGACCTATTTTTGTTAATATCTGAGTCATGTTGGTCTCTTTTGGAAAGTTGCCTCGTTGTTAATCATACCATATTTTTTTCGCATTTTAGCTACTTCATGACTGTCATTGAAATTTTGATATCTCAGAAAATAACTATAAACAACACAAATTTAATTTTGAATTATAACAATATGACATCCTTTAAACAGTTAATGCTATATAAGAATAGAGAAAGGTTGGGATTTTTTGTGTATTATGAAATTAAGTAACGTGGAGTTCTTTGACAAACATGGATTTGTGTTCTCTAATAGTTTGGCCAAAAGCCCGAAAATGAAGAATTGAAGTTGATGTGGCTTTAAATTGTCTTACAAGGAATACTTATTCAAAGAATGACTGCAAAGTGGAAAATAAAATAACGCATATTCCGCAATATTAGAAACAAACTAATTCAAAAATTCATAAATACTCGGTATATGAAAAGTATGATGCATACATATGCATGGAAGATATTGTAGAGACAAATATTGAAGGTACTAAAATAGGAACATTTTTGTATTTGCATACTTGCCATACAATAAGTTATTTTCTATTAAATGAAAACAAAAATTAGCCTAACCTAATTGTCATGTATTTTTCTGAAGCACAAAATATTTGTTGTAAAATCTATAAAAATCTTTGTAATTAAACAAGTTCCGACTGTGATGATGTACATGTTATGCCTTCTGATGTAATTTATCAATATACATATTTGTGTGTGTTTTTTTTCAGTGCGTCAAGTGCTTCGTATTAAGACTATAGCTAAGGCTAAAAAAAACAAAAAACAAAAGTAACTATAAACAAAAGTAACAATAAACAAAAGTAACAATAAACAATAGTAACAATAAACAATAAAACAATAGTAACAATAAACAATAGTAACAATAAACAATAGTAACAATAAACAAAAGTAACAATAAACAATAGTAACAATAAAATGTAACTATTTTAGATCTTTGTTTAAAGAAACGTCCTAAAATACATGGGTATTTGATCAAAACATTTGAAGTAAATTTTTAAAATCATATATTATATCAGGATAAACTTGAAAAAAGGGAATCAAAGGGGAAAAACTGGACGGCTATATTTATTGAATTATAAGGAAAAGGGAAATATGAACACTCATATCTACCGATAAAGGTATCAACTGTTAAATCCGATAATGCAGTTATAAAGTTATTGACGGAAACTTTTGTTCATTTCGCGCAGAATTTTAATATAAACGTGATATTGGAGGCAAAACATATATATGACATATGAAAATGTGGTATACGTGACTTTCATTTTGAGCAATGAATTGAAAGGATTGCACTTTTGGGATATGGGATATAGCTAATCCCCCCTCCCCCTCCCCCCTAAAAAAAAACCAAACAAAAACGGACTTAAACGCGCACACAACATTGAAACTTTGAAAAAAATCAAAATATCTACTTACCACAATAGCTGTCTCGACAGCTGCTTCATTTTCCGTATCTTTAACAGGTACATGTATATATCAAAAGGTTCACCAGCTAATAGAAATTTATTATAGGATATGCATGTCACTTGATGATCGCTGTATAACATCTCTTATATTATGTGATACCTCGAAAGCTTTTGATAGGGTATGGCATAGTGGCCTCTTAATAAAACTAAAAGCGTATGGTATTGATGGAAATCTGTATAAATGGTTTGAAAGTTATATTTCAAATAGAAAACAAAGCGTGTTCGTTTCAAATGCCTATTCGCCTTTTGATAATACTAATGCAGGAGTTCCGCAAGGCTCTGTATTAGGGCCCCTACTATTTCTTATTTATGTAAATGACATAGCTGATAATTTTACAAGTCTAACTCGATTGTTTGCTGATGATACATCTCTTTCTTATTCCAGCAATAACCCTTACACTATAGAGGATGTCTTAAACAGCGATTTAGAACAAATTTCAGTATGGTCTAAAGATTGGCTTATTAACTTTAACCCTAATAAGACAAAGGCTATGATATTCTCCTGCCATACTTCCCTAGATGATATTGAAATAGAATTTCAAAACCAATTAGTAGAATTTGTCTCCTGTCATAAACATTTAGGGATTACTTTTGATTCCAATGATAAATTCCATACACATATAGAAAATATTTTAAAGTGTGCAAGCACGAGATTAAATGTTCTTAAAAAATTGAAATATGTATTGAATAGAAATTATCTTGCTCGTATATATTTAACTTTTATAAGACCCGTTATGGAATATGCATATGAGTTATGGGATGGTTGTACTCAACAAGAAGCCGACAATTTAGAACATGTTCAGTTAGAAGCAGGGAGGTTAGTAACTAGGTTGCCCGTGTTTGCTAGTCGGGAAGCTATATATTTTGAAACTGGCTGGCAATTGCTTGTGAACAGAAGAAAATCCAGAATGCTCAATATGTTCTATTCTATACATAATGAGACTGCCCCTGATTATCTCTGTGATTTAATGCCCCCGCTTGTTGGTCAAGTATCTAACTACGATTTGCGAAACAGTAATAATTATGTAGTACCCGGTTATAGACTAGACATAACTAGAAAATCCTTTTTCCCATCCACTACTTTTGAATGGAATAGCCTTCCCCCCGACATACGTACGTCCAAAACATAAATATTTTTTAACGAAAGATGAAGTCCAAATTGATACAGCCACCTTCCTATTTTAGTTGTGGGGATAGAAAATTAATATCATTCATACACGTTTGAGAAATATGTGCAGTTCTTTAAATTCAGATTACATCGTGTTAATATTAAACCCAGTCCCGCATGCAGCTGTGGCCACCCTGTTGAGGATAGTATACACTATGTTTTACAGTGCGCTCTTCACAACGAAGCCAGAGAAATACTGTTTTCAAAATTAGAAAGTTATGTTATATCCATTGAGCTTCTTTTAGCTGGTGACGGTGACCTTTCTTTTCAGCAAAACAAAGACATTTTGAGTCCGTACAATCTTATATCAGAATAACACAAAGATTAAAGCAGTCAATTAACATTCTAATTTCTACTTTACAACCTTTCACTTCAGTCTAGTTGTTTCATTATTATTCCTTATAATATTGTATTTTTTTTTCTTTTTTCTTTTTATTTCTAATTTTTGTTTGAAGTATGTATTACATGCATTACTACTATGTTGTGGTTTTTTTTCGCCATTATCTAATGTACTTTGTGTTTATATTTATATTGGGAGAGGACGTCTCTAATGTTGTTATAACTTGTGTCCAATCCCTTTTGCTACTTTTGCAAGTAAAATATGTTTAAACTAAAAGGTTATGCATATTGTTGTCAATTATAAATAGATATACAAGTTGAAATGATAGGACTTTTTTTTACTGGGAACTCACTTTAGTTCCCATGACTGTATATATATAGGTAAATTTGTCCTAGATATTAACCTGTAAGTTTCTTCATTTATTTTTATATGCGTTTATGTCATCGTTAAACTTGACATTTGCATTTTTAACACACAAAATACCATTGAAATGCTGAAAGACACATTTATTATGTTTCAGTTACTATTATCCGATAAAGAAAATTACGATTATCAAAGAAGAAAAATACCATAGAGTTACGATTATCATACCGAATTTTTCAACGGCAATTTTCAAAGCGCTCAGACGATTCCAGTGCACCGTTTACGATTCAAATATGATGTAATGGTATAAATAAACCTTGCAGCTGAGTAACTATTGACAAAAGCATGCTACATTTAAGAAAAATGAGTGTAAAGATTTTACCTATATCTACCGTCGCCATATTGGGATAATCGTAATTGCAGTTACTACTATCTCTTTAATACCAGTGATTAAGAAGGGATATAGTTACGATACTGTTGTCAGTTCATTAAAGATTGCATATTTTGGCGTTAATATTGATTCACTTATAGGGTCTTTGCATCGGAACTAAACACATTTATTCAAAAACCAGTTGTTGGCATGACACGGGTTATGTTCTTCTCATATATGTTATGATGGTATGATACTAAACCCCGAACGGGAAGGTTTGTGCCTGATGTTCATATGATGAAATCATAATCTTTCAGTCAGTTTAATTAAAGTCTGGAGCTGGCATGTCAGTTTACTGCTAGTAGTCTGTTGTTATTTACGGATTATTGTCATTTTGTTTATTTTCTTTGGTTACATCTTCTGACATCAGACTTCTCTTGAACGTGAATTTTAATGTGCGTATTGTTATGCGTTTAATTTCTACATTGGCTAGAGGCATAGGGGAAGGGTTGAGATATCACAAACATGTTTAACCCGGCCGCATTTTTGCGCCTGTCCCAAGTCAGGAGCCTCTGGCCTTTGTTAGTCTTGTATTAGTTTAATTTTAGTTTCTTGTGTACAGTTTGGAAATTAGTATGGCGTACATTATTACTGGTCTATTATATCTTTGTTTAGGGGCCAGATGAAGGACGCCTCCGGGTACGGGAATTTCTCGCTACATTGAAGACCTGTTGTGACCTTCTGCTGGTTTTTTTCTATAGTCGGGTTGTTGTCTCTTTGACACATTCCCCATTTCCATTCTCAATTTTATAGATATATATTATGAAACCACTTGCAGATACATGTATTAATAGTCATTGTTGGACACAGAACACCTACCTCATTTTCTTCTCCCAAGCAAGCGACCATTAGATTTTTCGGGGTATGGATTTTTTTCTCGGAAAAACTTTATTTTTTGCCTTTGGCAAAAACAATCTATTTTTTGTCAACATGTTGAAAACTATTTTTTTCAATTTTAGCATAATATATTGTGGCAGCTGAGGGCGAAACAAACATTTTTTTCTCGAAAAACTGGAAACAAACTTTTCCGGTAAAAAACCCATCCCCCAGAATATCAAATGGTTGTCATAATTTATTGAAATATAACTTTTTAAATATTCGCGGTCAAATATTTCCATTTAGCGCACCGTAAATTTGATAAGTTGCGCATGCGTTGGCAACCCTTCGCGCCAGTATACAGCAATACTTCTCCTACGTGTGAAACATATTTTTTAAGATATCAGTTGTTCTGAGCAGTGCAAAGTAAGTATAATGTTTATTAATTGTTTGCTTATATATATTATAATTTGATTCGTACAGTTTTGAAGCACAATTATTCCATGTTCGGTGATTTGTGCGTTACAGGATCTGAAAGGCGAAAAGATTCAAATGTGAAAAGACGCATACGTGATTGCCTTCAATCGTTGCGTGTATTTATTTCTTACGATATGAAACAAAAAGATGAAGACTTGGCTTACAACTTTTTGTATCCATGCTAGCCCTCCGATTCCTCTACATTGAAAATACGGGAAATTAGACTTGAACTAAAAAGGGGGAGGGTCAAACATAGATCAGGTTGGAAACAACCCCCTAATGAGGGTGTCCCTAAATGAAGGTGTACTCATTAGACAGTAGGTCATTTTGCTGTTGTGGAAAGATATTAACTTCAGATGCACAGATTGCACATTACACAGAAAAAATGATCCCAAAAGAGAAAACTACAGTACATTCCACATGCAATAACACTAGTAACTTTTGGGGCCCTTTATAGATTGTTGTTTCGGTGTAAGCCAAGGCTCCGTTTTGAAGGCCGTACCTAGACCTATAATGGTTTACTTTTATAAATTGTTATTTGGATGGAGAGTAACTGAGTTGTCTCATACATGTACCACATCTGCCTACATCTATTTGTTAGATTTTCTTGCTTCAGCATTTATCTTTTTGAAAATGCATTGTTTCAATAAGCAGTGCAGTAAAAGCTCTTTGGTTCTTATGCTATTTTTTTTTACTATACGCATACCATAGAGTGTTAAGCGTATTTAAATTTATAAGAAAAAACAACCAAAAAAAACTTTTAAAATCAATTGGTCCGCAAATAGTAAAAAACAAATCTTGAAATACAGTGTGTATGATTGTTATTGTTGTTTGTTGGTGTATATTGATCATAGTGATACTTGTTATGTAATGTAAGCATGACATGAATATTAATACGAATACAAGCTTCATGTTTATAATTAAAAAAAAGCTAAAGAATGAGTCCTTGCAAGTTTTTAGAACTGTCCCTGATCCTACTTTTTTATACGCTTGTTTGCGTGATGTATTATGGTATACTGTTGTTTGTGTCTGTACGTCTTTAAATAGTCAACATGCCTGCCATGCATGAACTCAAAAAATGCTTCATCCAATTTGAACAAAACTTTGGTGAATTGCTTATATCTTTTGATCTTAGCTCCAATCGGGTTTATTCATTAAAAAGAGGCTCCCTTTGAATTTTCATAGATATGAGATTTTACACTTCTGAGTTATGGGATTTAATTCATAAAAATATGTGAGTATTCCTGTTTTTTGACGATACGTTTAAAGTGCTTTGAGAAATTTTCATTAAACTTTTGTGAGTTGTTTACATTTGATATGAGATTAAGAATAAACACATCATAGATACCAGGATATAAAATTAAGAAGTTATTGAACCTTCATGCTTAAAAAATCCAAAGGACTTATCATGCAGCCTCATAGCGCAGCTGTGTACAAGCATTTGGGGGGTCATGATATCATTTTTGGAATGTCAACTCCCAGAATCGAATTTTATTTTGACTTTTGGTTCAAATTAGGCTATAAATTAAAGACAAATTCTTAACAGAATGCAACAAAATGAGCTCGACTTAACATGATCGTTTATTTGTTTACAACCAATTATATAGAAAATGGTGATTCTCCTATAGGCTCTGACATGTACCCTTGTTTTTTACGATCCAAATTTAATTAGATCAACACCTAGCTCCCGTACTTGTACATTCACAAATGAACTTTAAAATATACCATATACATATTTTTACTGACAATAATTATAATTCCATATATATTACTATTCAGTATACTACATGTACATGTTCATTGTTCTAGCTACAACATTTCAACAGGGCTCAGCGCCCGCCCTTTTTTGTTTTTTTCCATCTTTACTTCCATTAAAGTGCATTAAAGTAATAATTTGAAACATATGGTAATTTCTGTCTTAAACACTCTTTATTCTACATTTGTATACAACTAAATATTCACCTGAAACTTAACCTGAGTTTGACTGTCCCTTTGGTATCTTTCGTCCCTCTTTTAAGTTTAGTTGTAGTTGTGATAGAGGGAGTTACAATTTTGAAAGTTAAGAAGAAGACAGTGCAAAAGGTTTTGACATATAAAATGATTTTATCTAAAACTTTACTATAGTGGTTGAGTACTCGGTAGTGGAAAATAAAACTAAAAGTGGCATGGCAAAAAAAAAACTTTCAGAAGACAAACAACGGTAAACAATACACAACATAGAAAACGAACCCCATAAATATTTCGAATATCTTATTTTTTCAAGTTCTCATTTTATATCAATATAGTCATTTCGTAAGGGGAAACTTCATATTTTGAACAAGAACAGAAATACCTTGACTGGACTAGTATATATTTGTTTAGGGGCCAACTGAAGGACGCCTCCGGGTGCGGGAGTGTCTCGCTGTATTGAGGACCTGTTGGTGACCCTCTGCTGTTGTTTTTTATTTGGTCGGGTTGTTGTCTCTTTCACACATTCCCCATTTCCATTCTCAATTTTATATATATAATTTGTCCGTTGAACTTATCTATACCATCTTCATTATAAGGTTACTGCAAACAGAGTTTTGTCAAAGTGATATGGAATGTGTCTGGTGTTGATAAAACATTCTAGTATTTCTAGAACGTCTTACATACTATTCAAGGTAAATGGATATCAATACAGGAGAACGGGCTGTTTCGTATTTGGTAGAAAGGGAGATAAACGTAGTTTCTAATTTGAAATAGACTTTAACGATCATAAATCAAATATTACAACCGATTGTAATGCGTGTGTGTGTAGGTAAAGGTAATATGTTTCGTTAGCTTGACTGCTAGCTGAACTGTGGAGTCATTAAAATGTAAGGTAGTATATAACATATAACATATAACCTTTATCTACACACTCAATGCAATCGACTGTTCTATTTTTTTTTTTAAATTGTCACATTTCAGACATTTGAGGTAATGACAAAAATGTATGTGTGTCCCCAGTTGTATGTATTTATATAAAAAAGGAATATGGTATGATTGTCAATGAGACAACTCTCCACAAGAGACCAAATGACACAGAAATTAACAAGTTACGGTCATCGGACGGCCTTCAACAATAAGCATAGTTAATACCACAGATCAGCTATAAAAGGTCCCGAAATGACAAATGAAAAACAAATTCAAATGAGAAAACTAACAGACTAAGAAAACATAAACGGTAAAAAAATATGTCACACACCAACCAAAGACTACCACTGAATCAAAGGCTCCTGACTTTAGACAGGCGCATGCATACATTGCTCAACAAAGTAAAAAAAAAAGCATTTGTTTTTCTAAAAATCTGCAATCTGATTTTTTCTGAAGCTAACAAATACCAAATGTAGATAGACACAACACAACACATTATCGATATAAATAAAAAATAAGGATATATGCTTTTTTGCAGATGAGACAACTATTCTCCTGAAACTAAAGGATAAATAAAGTATATCAACAGGTCATCGTTTTGACTTCAATAATAGCAACATTCAATCTATATAGTATGCGATGAAAGGCACCACGTGACATAAAGTAACCTGTTTTTCATTTCATGCTGAATATATAACATTGAATTGTGTAATAGCACTCGATATAAACTTACACGGAGATCGTTACACAACTTTATACCTTTGTTTTTTGTGTGATTTTGTAAGATTTAGCGTTTAAACTAGGAAGGTGTACAACCCTGGATATTTAAGGGTGCCCATTTATTGGACAACGATATGGTTATATAAGTGATTATCCCACTACTCCTTGATGGATAATCTTCTAGGATAATTTTAAATTAAATATCTGGAACATAAATGTTAAACATAATAAAGCTTGACAATATGATATATATGTTTGCATGTAGAATTGTCCTTTAAAATAAATGTTAAAACACTGCAAATTAAAGGATGAAAATAATTATTCGATAGAAACAACGCAATATGCAATAGTCCCGAATACCCCAAAAATGATGCGATGAATTGTTTGTATATATATGTGCATAATTTAAACATCGCGTAATGATTTTTAACATTTTTGTTAAGATTCTAATGATGTTCGTCAAGATAAGGTTGTTAACATTATCATATAGTTATAAAAAGGAGAATGGCTTGACATAGAATTAGGATTTTGACTGATGACGAATATTCTGAGGTAGAAATAAGAAGACGTGGTATGAGTACCAATTATTGAGACAACTCTTCATCAAAGTCACTTTGTGAGAAAAAAAAGTATACAGATATATGTCAAAGTATGGCCTTCAACACTAATACTTGGTTAACACAGAACAGAAAGCTATTAAAGTCCTCAAAATGACATGTGTTATATAATTTAAACAGAGAAACTAACGGTCTAATCAATTTTAAAACGAGAAACGACATCACATATAAACCACATCAAGAAATGACAATCACTGAACAACAGGTTTCTGAAATAGGACGGTGCAAACAAATTCAGCGGGATTACAAGTTTTAATCGATATCAACTTTCATCCAACCTGAAACCATAGTGTAACATCACAATATAAATGACATAGAAAGACAAACTATAAAAAATCAATTAAAATTGCTTATTGATCAAAAAGTCATAGAAACAAAATAAAATAAACATACACTGAAATAAATTTTATTTTTGACACCATAAGCATCAATTCCAAAAAAAGGGCCTCATATCGAGATCATAGAAAGTCTAGACATTTTTTTTATTATTATTGTCAATACTCCAGGATTCAGAAGATACGAATGAGTAGCAGAGTATTGACATTTGAGGCTCCCAATGTAAAATGTAAAATTAACTGTGGATGTTTGCTTATATATCTGTCATTTTCATTCTACTTGTAAAGTTACATTCGAACATTTGAATCCTTCTGAACAAATTTTAATAGTCAAAATATGCATAAAATGAAAAAGTAAAACACAGACATCATCCACATTGGATTATCATCATGATTCTCGAAATTTTCATTAGTGTTTTGTCTAGCAACACTGTTAGATGTGGAAATACGAGCACATGAAACTATATCCTTATAAAGGTAAATTATAAATCATGTCAGAACCGACTCATTGACTAGTGCCCTGATGATACTGCCGTTGACTACATGTGTGAAATAACACTCCTCCAAGTTAACAAAACACTACATACCAGAGAAAACTAAGTCGAAAGAAATACGCTCCGAAACTAAATTGATGTCCTAGACTATAGCATGGTATTAGTTGCAAACATTTGATATTTTTCAGTTAAGGCAATATTTTATTTAATTGGTGTATTTTTTCATTTAAATACAATATTTCGTATTCAATTGGTTTTGTTTTTAATTAAATGCAATATTTTTTTTTGTTTCAATGGTATATTTTTTTCATTTAAATGTTGTTTTTTTTTCATTCAAATGGTATAATTTGCCATTGAAATGCAATATTTTTATTCCATATGTATATTTGTCGTTTTAACTTCACTTTGCAATTTTTAGTAATATTTATTTGTATGCAAAAATTGTTTGACGTCACAATGTTAAATTTGCAACAATGGCTTTATATTTTGATATGAGCGTCACTGATGAGTCTTATGTAGACGAAACGCGCGTTTGGCGTATTAAATTATAATGCTGGTACCTTTGATATCTATTTACACCACTGGGTCGATGCTGCTGGTGGACGTTTTGTCCCCGAGAGTATCACCAGCCCAGTAGTCAACACTTCTGTGTTGACATAAATATCAAGAATGTAGTCATTTTTATAAATTTCATGTTTACAAAACGTTTGAATTTTACGAAAAACTAAGGATATTCTTATCCCAGGCATAGATTACATTAGCCATACTGTGAAAGTACTTTAATTCGTGGGTATCAATGTTCGTGGATTGAGCAATATTTACATGTTCGTGGGTTTTTTAATTCGTGGATTTTATTTAATTTTTTTTAAATTGAAAATTAAAGCCTTTAGAAACGAAGGTTACAAATGTTTTGAATGGTGGAAATTGCAAAGTAAGCATTTACCCCTGTAAATTGAAGTGATAACACTAATGAACCCATGATAAAGTGATCATCAAAGGTGTAAATTAGGCCATAAACATGTCACCTAAAGAAAATAGTAACATAAAAAATGATATAAACGTATCTTAAATTTTGAAATAATTCTTATCAAAATCAAGCCCAGTATGAAATTATTATTTCCCATATGTACGAGCACTATGAGGATATGAAATGAATACTTTATCATACTAGCATATCAATACCAGAAATCTGACTTTCATCGATCAAAAATATTTTTTATGAGAATTAAAAGATCAAAAGTTGTACAGTTTAGGCTATTAAAGATTAAATGAGTATAATCCTGCATGTGGTTGTAGTTCTGTGACTGCTATTAAAGTATTCTCAGATTTGGCGTTATTCAATATATTCTCAAGATTATATCAGTAGTCAAACCTACCGACGGGGATCTTTTCATGTCTTGATTTGGACAATGGTTGTTTTATTTCGTTGGAAACTTAAATTCGTGGATAAAGTCATCCACGAAAACCACGAAAATTGGTACCCCACGAATAAAAGTACTTTCACAGTATTTGGCACAACTTTTTGGAATTATTGATCCTCAATGCTCTTAAACTTCGTACTTGTTTGGTTTTATAAATATTTTGAAATGAGCGTCGCTGATGAGTCTTATGTAGACGAAACACGCGTCAGACGTACTAAATTATAATCCTGGTACCTTGGAAAACTATTTCTAATTGGGCAATTTTAGATTTTATATGTTATCTTGTTAATCTTGTACGTTTTTTTATGTTCATCGTATTACTACAACATATAAAAATTCATGACTCAATATTTTGAGAATGAAAATAAACAGTTTGTTATTCATATCGAAACAAATTTATAAAAGTAAAGAAAAGGACAAAAAAAATAGACAAAAATGATATGATTATCAGAATCGTACATATTAGAAGCGGAAGTGTCTCGGAACATTTTTAATGTTAAGAAATTTAACCAAAATTAAAACTCTTTATATGAAATATTTAGCATTATAAGTATGAATGCTATTTTAAATGTTATATTTGATTCATGTCAAGTATTCAATATTCTACTCTAATACAATCCATTTAATATTAAATGCACAATACATAGTAAGAAAATCTACCCATGCATCTGACTAAACTAGTGTATACCTTTAACAAAACTGTATACAAAAGTTAAATATAACACGTCGGGTTTTTTTATTTTTAAATACTTCTTCTCATACCTTTGTTACGCGGTTTACCAGGTAAGACAAACATCTACATTGATTTTACTAGGAATACTAAATTTATATTTTCCTCGAAACAACTAACTTATTTTTTAAAAATTTGACTTTGCAATATCATTGAGATTAAAGATATGAAGCTATAGTATTTGTCGATTACACTCCGAGAATTATACAGAGTGAAGATATTAAATGTAAGTAAGGTTAGTTTCGTATTTGATGAATATTTTCAGTCCATTTTTTAAATACTCGTATTTTATTGTCAAAATTTTCAATTACGAATGAAAAATCAAGTATTTGCGATTTTTTTCTTATATATCTTTGTTCATCGATTATTGAGCTACATGTACAGTCGCCGTCATCTGAAATTCGTAGCGGCTATCGATAAAAATAATCTAAACTATCAATCTCGTTCACTCGAGATATAGTTCTTTACATTCAATTCATTAATCGTCAAAAGAAAAACCACTACGTTTTAAGGGCATACGATACAGTTTTGATCCTGTATTTACAAGTTCATGAAAATTTGCATATAGGCTATTTTTTACCTGATTAAATCAAATATGTAATAAAAAATATATCTTCATGTGCTACTTTTTGAGTAAAATGAGGTCGAAATTTTGTATATTTGCTCAAAATTCAGATTTGTGGCCGTAATTTCTTTTTTGAAAGAAAGACATAACTTTTTTGATATAAAAGATAAACACAAATTGTTTTTGTTAAATAATCGTTAATTTCTGAATTTTATAAGCATCCTAAAAAAATATGCATTTTTTTATTCAGAAATAACTTTAAAATTATCAAATGTTCATGAATTGAGGAAAAAACGTCATATTTTGCTGCATGTTTATCAAAATAAAAAAAAATCCTCTATTTACAGTTTTATAAAATTTGGGTCACATAATCTCCCTGCAAAATGAAACAAATTGCCGTTTTGAAAAATAGGGGTCCATGAACTCGTTTTCAAATTAAATCAGTTTGAATGATAAATATCAGTCGAAAAATGCATCTTTTCCCGATATGTCACAGTTTGACGTCGCGAAAATAACATTTTACGTTAGCAACGTCATTACCTCCCCTGTAACTGTATCGTATGCCCTTACGTGATCGCACTGTAATAATCCTGACTTTCACTATTCCAGAATGTTTTCAATTGTAAGTACGCCATCTTCGTTTCTATGAGGATCCTTTGTTTACATAAGACATTCGTCACGTGCAGAATTTCCTGTAATGTTCTTTTCATTGATCTGATAAAGTTTCCTGCGCTTTATGCAAATTTTATGAACTCCAAGAAAACACTTCCGACAAAACCATTGCGGATTCCACCATTCAAAATCGTCTTGAAAAATGTAAAGGTCAGGATTATCACAGTGCAATCACTTAAAATGTATGTCAATTGTGGTTTATCTTTTTGCGATTTGTGAATTGAATGTGAAAAACTATATCACGAGTGAATGTGGTTGATAGTTCAGATTATTTTTACCAATAACCGCTACAAATTTCACCTGACGGCGACTATATTTCTGGTGTGGCATTGTCATTTACAAAAATATATCTCTTATATTGAAAGATATCCTTGATTGAATTTAAGGTAGTTCAGGGGTATAGGAACAATGACAGAATTTTCTTATAGTTGCTAATACGAAGATTTTACATTGCTGCTAAAAAAAAAAAGAATAAAAAGTATCACTCACCGCTTTTTTTTCAAGGTACGAGTCGTTTAAAATCGCCAAAACTTGCTTTGATTGTTCTGGAAAAAAAAACACAATTTTTTGGCGTAAAAATAAATCTTTGAGACAGAATTTTGAAATAAAATATGAGAAGATAGTTTTTATATTATATTTCAAGAAAATAAAAATAAAAATGGTCTCATTGAAATTGTTTTCTTGCTAGAAGTAAAAATTAAAATTTTCCTATATGTCCAGTATAAATTTTGTACTACAAGAGTTATCTCCCCTTAAATTGCTTATTTGAAAAATTAAGTCATAAAAAGGTACTTTGGTGAGGTGTTTGGAATAAGTGTCAAATGTTCCGACTCCTTGGTGTTTTTCCATACGATACAAGGTAAAATATTTCGCCCCATAATACCTATTTATCTTTTGAAATAAGACATTACAGCTCATAAAAGGTCATTTGACATAATTTTCTTTCTTTTGATATGAGATCCAAATAATGCAAATATAAGGTAAAAGTCCGAGTCAGCCTTTTACCGCCATATCTTATGAATCAGATAATTCGAAAACTCTATGAACTATCAATATTTTTAGCTAATTTCGATCCTTTGTTCAAATATTTTTGATAATACAATGGATTAAGCTTTCGTTATAAAAACAAGCAGTGTAACCAATTAATTGCAAATCGGTCTCCAAATTTGCAGATTTGGGCAAAGAACTAGACCGATTATTAACTGTGATTGTACAATTCAAGATGGCGGTAAAACCCTGAACTAACTTTAAATTTTCTTTTAAGATTGAAACTATTTCATCGTTTTTTACAACAGAGAGGAAAATAAAACCCATTTTTGAAAAATTGTATATCTTATTATTGTTCACCGGAAAGGACTACCGTCTTTTTTTGTGTGCATTGAGCATGAACACAGATCTTATAATAACCCGAAGAATAGGTTCAAGTTTCCTTTTATATGATAAAGTGCATGAATTAAAAACACAAAACAGTTAAAAATGGAAGTGACCTAATTCTATACACATTTAAAATAGATCGATAGCAAGGCAAATGTATACTAGTATTTTAAAGTATTTGTGCAAAATCTTTAAAAGTTTAGAATACAAGGGATTGAAATGAACTGAAGAATGGTGATTGAACTTCTATAAAAGGTGATGATCATAATCAAAGATGTCTTTAAATGTATATAGGTTAGCTAAAGCACACCGAGACCTAGACCAATGAAGGTCTTCCTGCACAGTGCAATGTATAGTTAGAACATAGCAGATACGAGATACTTAATATAAAGGCTAAACGACAAATTGAATCTTTTACTCATTCCTAGATAAATTAAGAATAAAATGATAAGAAATTAGGTAGACCGATATCTAAATAAGTCTTTTCTGCATGTAGCATAATAGATATATTCGGTTTCAGTTTTATAAGTATTCACATTCAAACATTCAAGTTATCATATTCGTTTATCTTAAAAGTAAAATCACAAAAATACGAGGAAAATTCAAAAATGAAAGTCAATAATCAAATAGATATAGGAAGATGTGGTATGAGTGCCAATGAAACGACTCTCAATCCAAATCACAATTTATAAAAGTAAACCAGTATAGGTCAAGGTACGGTCTTCATCTCGGAGCATTGGCTCACATCAAATGCAAGCAGCAAGCCATAAAGGGCCCCTAAAAATACTAGTATAAAACCGTTCAAACTGGAAACCAAAGGTCTAATCTATATATAAAAAAGACGAGAAACACTTATGAACCACATCAACAAACGACAACTAATGAACATCCGATTCTTGATTTACGACAGGTGCAAATAGTTGCAGCGGGTTAACACGTTTAAAAGGTACCAAACCTTCACCCTTATCTGAAACCAATAGTGTAACATCACACCATAGAAAGTCATACTATAAAATATCAATTAACTCAACCAAAAGACATAGTAACACAAATGAACAAATGAACGTGATTTTTGGTACAATGTAAATACAAGGTTAATAAAAATAAAGGATGAATAATTAATGTAAAAATATTTTACCGCTGTGAAATGCTCAACAATTTCAGAAAAACATCAACTATGGAAAACAAATTACGCTTTTTGAAAAATCAAAATTAAACACAGGTAAATGAAAATAATTTTGTTGTGAGGTATATTTCTTTATTCACACTATGTGTTTAAATGCATTGGATCCAAACTTTTTCCAATAAAAACATTGAGTTATTGATTTCGCACTTTGGAAGCTTTTTGTCTTTTTTACTATCTTCAAAATCGCTGCAACCAAAACATGTGTGAGTCACGAATGCGTTAATACACTGAAACGTTAGGAGTTTATATATATAATTTAAAAATACCTAGACATAATAACCAGATACATCAACCGTCAACATAAGACAAGGGAGCGGTAACAGTTATTTTTTTAATAATTTATGAATTTATGAAAAAATAATACGCTATAAATAATGTAATAACCGTAGTACTATTGTTGTTAAATTTTGACTTAAGTGATTTATACCTATCACATAAGGTCAATTAGTCCAAAATCACTGCAAATCGTACCACATCTCTTGTTCATACATATTGAGTAACGTTATATGAATTGAAGTTTAAAGACAACGATCAGCTGCTCTGTTAACAATCCACTAAATATAACATTTAAATATCAAGGGTGTCATCAAGGTCAATTGTCTATTATTCATATTATAATGAATCGTGCAGGTATAAAATATAAATTGTTTCTCTATCGTATTATATTAATTCATCTATATAATTCATATAACATTAGTAAAACTATCCTGCTATGTGGTTGCATAACAACTGAACATGTTAAATTGAAATATATATTGACGACTGTATCCCTCCTCATGGTAAATTCGAAATGTTCTATTTGTCGTTTTGTAGATTATTTCGATCCACATATTTCTTTTATCAATAAAATAGCCTTGTCGTGTTGTCTCTAGATGATGTAAACACGTATGTAGATTCTCTTTGTAGTGATAAATATATTAATTGCATATATTTTGTTGTATATTGTCAAATTTACGGAATACTCCTTGACATTTAAGTTAAGTAGTAAAATGTTCTTTGTCTATCTTTGACTACCTGCCTTTTTTTGTGTTCAGCTACAATGCAACGTTTGTGGATGGTTTTAAGTTTTGAAATATTTTCTGTAGCATCATCGATAAGGCACCTATTTCCGAAGTTTGTATCTGGAGCGGTAATAATTGTTACAATAAATGTTATTTCATTTTTACAACATAAGATTAGAAGGCTACTTTTAAAATGAGACTGACTCAGGCATATAAAATGTATTTATTTAAAAACAGCATATCTCTTTAACAGAAAGAAATAGCCCATGTAAAAACTTATAAGTTGCTTAGAAAAAGAGAAAACACATTAGCATTCAGGCGAAAAGTTCTATGAAATCAATTTCATCAACATTTGTTATTAACAATATATGTGTAATGTTAAACTCAGTGATCTATTAAATTATACACCCTTCATAACTTCAAGAAGATATCTTTAACTTGATGACATAAGAAAGATAATAATATCTGAAGAATGAAGTAGCATTTGTAACGATAACATTCGAAATTAAAGAGTATTATTGAACACCAAAGAGAGGAGATCAAAATTATAACCTAGGACTGTACGAATTTGACGATTGATATAACGGTAGATTCATGTAAGGAAGTACACATTTAAATAATTTTGAACAGAAATAGTTTGACAAGAATCTGCTGACCTTGTAAATAAATAAAGGAGATCGTGTTACTGTCACGCTATTTTATATTTCAACATAATGTTTATCTGTTCAATTATGTTAATCAGATTTATTTAACGAATACAATATCAACGTATGGAATTGTATTACTTTAAAGTATATATTAATTTCTACATTTGATTGATCATTATCTATGCAGTCCATTGTTAAAAGACTGTTTGACAATTATGTTTCAAAATCGAATAAAATCCGTGTAACGGTAGACTAGAAAAAATCTTCAATAAGTAAAATGAATATAAAAAATGGAAAAACAACAAGTTTATAAAAATTATGAGAGCCGTGGTGTAGTGATTAGTGCATCGGACTACTAACACAAAGGTTCCTGGTTCGATTCTCGTCTGGGATAAAAATAACAAGGACTGAATTTTAGGCACTCCCTTGACACCAATTGCGAGTATGGTCTTGAGGAAACGATGATAGTCCGTCGGAAGGGGACGATAAATTGCAGACCCGTGTTAAGAGAGGGCCATATCTCTTGCACGTTAAAGACACCCATGTAGATTTCGAAAAAGAACAAGCTAATGCGCTATAAGGCAGCACTCGCACCCGCAAAGTGGAAAGGGATTAATATAAGTTGCAAAACTTATTTCCCAATCCACTATAAATAAATATGTTTAAACTAACAAGTTGATTAATTTATTGCGTCCAAAGTGCTTTTTTGGATGTACCTTTATCAGGAACGCTCAAAGCCAAACATTTGAAATACGAAGATGTATAAGTACTGAAAATCGTTGAAAAGCTATATGTCAAAATTACCTAAAATAAACAGCCACATTCATCTAAAGCCAACTTTGACTGAGGGAGTTGAAACATGAGTTTTATAATAATTTCAAAATTTATAAACGGACAATTTTAGTAAAGTTTGTTAACTCATGTCAGTACCGAAGCACTGACTACTGAGTACAGTTTTGATGTATGGTTGGAACCAAAAACAATTGTTTGGTTATATTTTACATGTGTTTGTTATGTTTTATGATAATTTGTTAACACCTATGTGACTTTTCGTCTTTTTCATCTTAGCTTCTGTGGGTTTTTTTTTATTACCAAGGATTTTTTATTGCTCCCTCGTAATTTGTTTTCTTTCTTCCGTGTTTAGTCTTCTGAAAAATTATTTTATATTTGGGCTAACAACTACAAATCTCGACGAATTTAGATTTACCTCTTCCGCCATATTTAATTAGGTCTTTCCACTTTTCTGTGGAAAGACCTATTGTTTTTCTTCTGATTATTAGGTCTTTCCACTTTTCTGTGGAAAGACCTATTGTTTTTCTTCTGATTATTTTTTTTTTCTTCCGCCTAATTTTGCTCTTGCGATAAACATTTGTTTCGCAATATGTCGCTTAGATATTTGGTATATGATATCGAACAGTTTATGCGCTTTTGAAATTTACCCTGCGTAAACGAATACTTTTCTTTGTAGGAGTTATCTCCCCAAACACTGTTTTCCTTGTTAGCGCATCTCCTTCGCAACCGTAAAAGATTAAGACAAATTTATTTTACAAAATTGCTCGTTATATCCTTCGCATGATTTGTCCTATTTTGACCGAAGCGATATGACCGCTCCATATGAGAGTTATTTCCCCTTATGCATCTGATATAAGTGATATGAATTTCTATCTTATAAATCATAGGATCTTTTGATTTGAGGTCCTTGGTCCAAAAAAATAAAAAATAGGTCAAGGTCAAAGGTCAAGGTCATATTCTAATTTTTGAATTTGGCTTATTTCCACTAATTTCCAGAAACCGTATAAGATATCGACAAATTATTTTTTCTAAATTGTTAGTTGCGACATGTCGTAACACGTAAATTTTGATTGCAAGGGTACGTTGAACTTAAAAGTGAGTTTTCTCCCCTCTTGTATTTAAAAATATGCGTATGGTGATATAACTGATTAACCAAATATAATTAAGACCTATGGTCTTTTGATTTTAGGTCCTTGGTTTATGACCTTGAAATTGATCTCAAGGTCATAGATTAATTTGACGTTCTAGTTTTTGACCTTTGCTTTCAGCTCATATGTATACATGATATAGCCATGAGACTTTTGGCGAAAGGTATCAAACCATTTAACCTTGAAAAAAATAATCGGAAGTGACCTTGTGTAAACCGGAAGTAGCTATTTTTTGTACTTTATTAATAAAAAAGTATATAGAACAAGATCTTTTTGGAATCACTGTCAATTAAATATTCAAATATTATCGGAAGTAACATTTTTTCAAACCAGAAGTAACAAATTATCTCCCTTATTTAAAAAAAATGTATAGAAACCATATATTTCTGGAATCAGCGTACAATAATCTATCAGTTGACGATTGAAATGACATTTTAAACTTAATTTTACAACTTTCATATTAAAATACATTGTTTTCAGTGAAAAGACCTTCAATTGTTCTCTGAACAATTGGTTTTTAATTAGGTCTTTCCACTTTTCTGTGGAAAGACCTATTGTTTTTCTTCTGATTATTTTTTTTTTTTTTTTTTTCTTCCGCCTAATTTTGTTCTTGCGATAAACATTTGTTTCGCAATATGTCGCTTAGATATTTTGTATATGATATCGAACAGTTTATGCGCTTTTGAAATTTACCCTGCGTAAACAAATACTTTTCTTTGTAGGAGTTATCTCCCCAAACACTGTTTTCCTTGTTAGCGCATCTCCTTCGCAACCGTAAAAGATTATGACAAATTTATTTTACAAAATTGCTCGTTATATCCTTCGCATGATTTGTCCTATTTTGACCGAAGCGATATGACCGCTCCATATGAGAGTTATTTCCCTTTATGCATCTGATATAAGTGATATGAATTTCTATCTTATAAACCATAAGTGATAGAGACCTAGGATCTTTTGATTTGAGGTCCTTGGTCCCAAAAAATGAAAATTAGGTCAAGGTCAAAGGTCAAGGTCATATTTTAATATTTGAATTTGGCTTATTTTCACTTATATCCAAAGACTGTATAAGATATCAACAAATTATTTTTACTAAATTGTTAGTTGCGACATGTCGTAAGATGTAAATTTTGATTGCAAGCGTACGTTGAATGTGAAAGGGAGTTTTCTCCCCTCTTGTATTAAAAAATACGCGTTTGGTGATATAACTCATTAACTAAATATAATTAAGACCTATGGTCTTTTGATTTGAGGTCCTTGGTTTATGACCTTGAAATTGATCTCAAGGTCATAGCTTAATTTGACGTTCTATATTTTGACCTTTGCTTTTATTCTATATGTATACATGATCAAGATATACAACTTTTAGAAAAAGGTATCAAACCATTTAACCTTGAAAAAAACTACCGGAAGTGACCTTTTGTAAACCGGAAGTAGCTATTTTTTGTACTTTATTAATATAAAAGTATATAGAACCAGATATTTTTGGAATCGGTTTCAAGTAAATATTTAAATATAATCGGAAGTAACATTTTTCAAACCGGAAGTAACAAATTATCTCCCTTATTTAAAAAAAAAATGTATGGAAACAATATATTTTTGGAATCAGCTTACTAGGAGCTATCATTTGACAATTGAAATGACATTTTAATCTTAGTTTCACAACTTTTCATATCAAAAAGGATGGAAAGACCTTCAATTGTTCTCTGAATTTTTTTTTTTTCTTCCGCCTAATTTTGTTCTTGCGATAAACATTTGTTTCGCAATATGTCGCTTAGATATTTGGTATATGATGTCGAACAATTGATGCGCTTTTGAAATTTACCCTGCGAAACCGAAAACTTTTCTTTGTAGGAGTTATCTCCCCAAACACTGTTTTCCTTGTGAGCGCAACTCCTTCGCAAACGTAAAATATTATGACAAATTTATTTTACAAAATTGCTCGTTATATCCTTTGCATGATTTGTCCAATTTTGACCGAAGTGATATGAATGCTCCATATGAGAGTTATTTCCCCTTATTCATTTGATATAAGTGAATTGCATTTCTAACTGGTAAACCATAATTGATAGAGACCTAGGATCTTTTGATTTGAGGTCCTTGGTCCAAAAAAATGAAAATTAGGTCAAGGTCAAAGGTCAAGGTCATATTCTAATTTTTGAATATGGCTCATTTCCACTCATTTCCAAAAAACATTTAAGATATCGACAAATTATTTTTTCTAAATCGTTTGTTGTGACATGTCGTAACACGTAAATTTTGATTGCAAGGGTACGTTGAATGTGAAAGGGAGTTTTCTCCCCTTTGGTATTTAAAAATACGCGTATGGTGATATAACTCATTAACTAAAGATAATTAAGACCTATGGTCTTTTGATTTGAGGTTCTTGGTTAATGACCTTGAAATTGATCACAAGGTCATAGCTTAATTTGACGTTCTAGATTTTGACCTTTGCTTTTACCCCATGTGTATACATAATAAAGTCATGAGACTTTTTGACAAACGGTATCAAACCATTTAAACTTAAAGTGTCAAGTAAATAGTCAAATATTATCGGAAATAGAGTTTTTCAAACCGGAAGTAAGAAATTATCTCCCTGATCTAAAAAAATATTGTTTAGAAACCATATATTTTTGGAATCAGCGTACAATAAGCTATCATTTGACGATTGAAATGACATTTTAAACCTATTTTTACACCTTTCATATTAAAATACATTGTTTTGGTGGAAAGACCTTCAATTGTTCTCTGAACAATTGGTTTTTAATTATTTTTTTTTTCTTCCGCCTAATTTTGTTCTTGCGATAAACATTTGTTTCGCAATATGTCGCTTAGATATTTTGTATATGATATCGAACAGTTTATGCGCTTTTGAAATTTACCCTGCGTAAACAAATACTTTTCTTTGTAGGAGTTATCTCCCCAAACACTGTTTTCCTTGTTAGCGCATCTCCTTCGCAACCGTAAAAGATTATGACAAATTTATTTTACAAAATTGCTCGTTATATCCTTCGCATGATTTGTCCTATTTTGACCGAAGCGATATGACCGCTCCATATGAGAGTTATTTCCCCTTATGCATCTGATATAAGTGATATGAATTTCTATCTTATAAACCATAAGTGATAGAGACCAAGGATCTTTTGATTTTAGGTCCTTGGCCCCAAAAAAAGGAAAATTAGGTCAAGGTCAAAGGTCAAGGTCATATTTTAATATTTGAATTTGGCTTATTTTCACTTATATCCAAAGACTGTATAAGATATCAACAAATTATTTTTACTAAATTGTTAGTTGCGACATGTCGTAAGATGTAAATTTTGATTGCAAGCGTACGTTGAATGTGAAAGGGAGTTTTCTCCCCTCTTGTATTAAAAAATACGCGTTTGGTGATATAACTCATTAACTAAATATAATTAAGACCTATGGTCTTTTGATTTGAGGTCCTTGGTTTATGACCTTGAAATTGATTTCAAGGTCATAGCTTAATTTGACGTTCTATATTTTGACCTTTGCTTTTATTCTATATGTATACATGATAAAGATATACAACTTTTAGAAAAAGGTATCAAGCCATTTAACCTTGAAAAAAAACAACCGGAAGTGACCTTTTGTAAACCGGAAGTAGCTATTTTTTGTACTTTATTAATATAAAAGTATATAGAACCAGATATTTTTGGAATCGGTTTCAAGTAAATATTTAAATATAATAGGAAGTAACATTTTTCAAACCGGAAGTAACAAATTATCTCCCTTATTTAAAACAAATGTATGGAAACAATATATTTTTGGAATCAGCTTACTAGGAGCTATCATTTGACAATTGAAATGACATTTTAAACTTAGTTTCACAACTTTTCATATCAAAAAGGATGGAAAGACCTTCAATTGTTCTCTGAATTTTTTTTTTTTTTCTTCCGCCTAATTTTGTTCTTGCGATAAACATTTGTTTTGCAATATGTCGCTTAGATATTTGGTATATGATATCGAACAATTGATGCGCTTTTGAAATTTACCCTGCGTAACCGAAAACTTTTCTTTGTAGGAGTAATCTCCCCAAACACTGTTTTCCTTGTGAGCGCAACTCCTTCGCAAACGTAAAATATTATGACAAATTTATTTTACAAAATTGCTCATTATATCCTTTGCATGATTTGTCCTATTTTGACCGAAGTGATATGAATGCTCCATACGAGAGTTATTCCCCCTTATTCATTTGATATAAGTGAATTGCATTTCTAACTGGTAAACCATAATTGATAGAGACCTAGGATCTTTTGATTTGAGGTCCTTGGTCCAAAAAAATGAAAATTAGGTCAAGGTCAAAGGTCAAGGTCATATTCTAATTTTTGAATATGGCTCATTTCCACTCATTTCCAAAAAACGTTTAAGATATCGACAAATTATTTTTTCTAAATCGTTTGTTGTGACATGTCGTAACACGTAAATTTTGATTGCAAGGGTACGTTGAATGTGAAAGGGAGTTTTCTCCCCTTTGGTATTTAAAAATACGCGTATGGTGATATTACTCATTAACTAAACATAATTAAGACCTATGGTCTTTTGATTTGAGGTTCTTGCTTAATGACCTTGAAATTGATCACAAGGTCATAGCTTAATTTGACGTTCTAGATTTTGACCTTTGCTTTTACCCCATCTGTATACATAATAAAGTCATGAGACTTTTTGACAAACGGTATCAAACCATTTAAACTTAAAAAAAACAACCGGAAGTGACCTTGTGTAAACCGGAAGTAGCTATTTATTGTACTTTATTACATAAAAGTATAAAAAACAAGATATTTTTGGAATCAGTGTCAAGTAAATAGTCAAATATTATCGGAAATAGAGTTTTTCAAACCGGAAGTAAGAAATTATCTCCCTTATATAAAAAAATATTGTTTAGAAACCATATATTTTTGGAATCAGCGTACAATAAGCTATCATTTGACGATTGAAATGACATTTTAAACCTATTTTTACACCTTTCATATTAAAATACATTGTTTTGGTGGAAAGACCTTCAATTGTTCTCTGAACAATTGGTTTTTAATTATATTACTTCCTCTTTTATTATTACTTCATCAAAATATTATGTCTTATATTATATTACAGGAAAATAATATTTTGATGGAATACTCAAAAATGGTTGTCACAAGCTTTTTTTTAAACGTGTTATTGATTGGTATGGCTATTAGCATCACTGAAGCTATATATTCTACCCATCAAAATGGTAAGTCAAACAAAATATTTGTAGGACACAGTAAAAAGTAAAATCACAAAAATACTGAACTCCGTGGAAAATTGTAAACGGAGAGTCCTTAATCAAATGGCAAAATCAATGGAATGGACAAAAACTGACATATTCCCGACTTGTACAAAAGTAACATTGTGCAGGCATGTTCTACATAAAAAATATACCTGTACAATGTTACTTAGAACATAGAATGCATTTGTAAGTTATTCGTAATAATAGTATGCTATTCAGCATGAATGCACTAAATACATATACGCCAAGTTTGTGTTTTTATATCGAACTATCTCATTGAAAATTAAAAAGACTGTCAAATCGTGATTTAGTTCATTTACGGTATATCTTACTCTCTTAGAAAAGAATGTGTTTGCCATATCAGGATTTTTCTGTTGAGTTTTAGTTTTTTAATGAACTTCACCTTCATTTCTAAATATTCAGTATTTTCCGATCCATTGTATTTATGCATACTATGTAACGAAACGATGATTTGATATTATTTGCCAATGAGACAACTTTCCGCCAGATACTCAATGACGTACAAATTTACAACTATAGGTCACCGTACCACCTCAAAAATCAACATTGATCCAATACCGCATATAGTACTCGAAAGATACCAGAGGGAGAGTCAAACTCATAGATTGAAAATACACTGACAACGTCATGGCTAAGAATAAATAGACAAACAAACAAAAAATAGTACAGAAGACAAAACATGGAAAACTAAAGACTAAGCAACATGAACCCCACCAACACGGCCACACCATGGTATACCTAAAACAATTTAAATGCGTAATTGATTTATGTATAATACAATTTATCAGAAACAAATGTGATAAACAGCAACACGCGAGAACCACTGAACTACAGGCTCTTGACTTGGGAAATGCATCAAGAGACGGAATTATACATAATTGCATACTCTAAACTTTCGCGCATACCTAGCTCAATGTGGTAACACTACAACATGAGAACAAACTCTAAGAATCAGTTGTAATCGACTCTTTAGATCGATAAAAAGTAAAAAAAAAAATAATAATAATAATAAGCAAATAACACAAAAATAAGGTCAATTTATTCATGAATAAGTCTATAAAGATTTCTAAAGGATAACCTTGACCTAACCATTCGATTCCCTTAGTTTACCTTCAGCCATAAAACTTAATCCCAAAAATGATGAAAGTTCTATGATTTGTTACAGTAACATAGAAATGAAGACAGTTGGTAAAACAAGGTTTTACGTAGCTTTTTTTTAAATTCTAAAAATATATTTATATATTGATACAAATGTAACGTCATTGCATGAAATATTGTACTTTATCACATTTTACTTCCAGTTTCTGTTGGGAGATTTAAAAATACTAGCATGTGTGGAGTATTTGCACTTACACAAGATGAGAAAACATTCCACATCTCATCAGATGCGCATCTCATTGACCCTCCATGCTCACTTTATCTTATTGGTGTGAATATTATAAACAACAATTACAGTTTATCCGGCATGTGTTATAAAATGTCTGATATAGCATTACCTTGTGGTAGAAATGATACACTTATCCTAAGAGAATGGGATTTGGATATTGGCCACAAAGATCAGTCAATATTACTGTATGCAAATCAAAGTATGGTAAGTCAGTAATAGTGAAATCTGAAAAAAGATATATCATTACCAAATTATCATTTTAAAGGTAAAATTTACAAAAAGAAAAAAGTAAACTATTTGGTTTATATCAAGTATCATTTCGAAACTTTTTATATGAGATAAAACTATTTTAAAATCTCTAAAATGTTGATTTGGTCTTTATTCTTTATCAATTTAGTTTGATTTTACCTTGAGTTTCCAATAGTTGTTTTTCGATAAAAGAAAATCTGAGAAAAAATACTCATTAAAACTATAATTTAATATCGTTCACAAGCATTCTCAAGGTGTCTTCTGAATGTGCCATATCTTTTTTTTAAATTATTAAAAGTAAAGTTACTTTGGAATACGGTACTATCTGTCAAAGGAATAAAATGGAATATAAAAATGTTGATGAAAATGCTAAGTTATTGCAGCTGCACGGCTGGTATAGATTTACATTCAACACTAACGTTCGTACCAAAACAAATGAAGCCAATATTTAAGAACTACCAAAAAGCTTTATAATCAAAACGGGCACAAAAATAGCTAAATAAATCTAATATTAGTTTATCGTAAGGGAGTTTCGGAAAACAAGGTTCAAATCTATGATGGTGTTGGATAAAAACTGCAATTTTAATACATGTGCATGTAAGACATATTTCGTTGTACAGGGGTCAGTATACAGCAGAAACAATTCTTACAAGGCAAAAAAATATGAAAAACATATACTCAAACAAAACGCATTTTTAGGTAGAACATCTGAGGCTCAAATAAATTGATCACAAAATGTAACAAAATGATTCTTTATAATAATCTAATACCAAACAGAAAAATAAATCTTGCAGCAAGATGGAATACCACTCCGTATGCAAGCGTTGTTTTGGGGATTTGGGAAGCCTATATCCCCCTTTTGTCTAAAAGGTTGTTTATTTTAACAATATTGTAGTTATTTTAAGAAAACGTCAGAAGAACTATAGCTAGGCAATGATATATATATATATATAATCGCTTGTGAATAAGCATATTGAATCATAGAAGTTTTAGTTAATATAATGATACAAATGCGATCAAATTAACAAATCTATTTAATTACAAAAAGTAGCATGGTAACTTTTTTATATTAAGAATTTAGGCTGTGACGTAGTCTTGATTGATAAATATAGTCTATACTTGTTCAGGTTTTGTAGAAAAGTAATGTCTAAATTGTTAATCAATGTTTATTCAATGACACATCATGTCACAAAAAAAACTTGCTTGATAAGATTATTTTTTTATTTTTTCCAGCTGGTTACAGAGAAAACCTTAAGATGTGACAGTAATCAAGATTTCACAATGAACTATGAATTTTGTCGGAAGAAATTATCTATGATAGAGATTTTATTCTACAGTCCAAATAACCCATCGTCAGTGTTACCCAAGATAACTGTACAGTCACGTGGTAAGAACTTACATATCCCCAAATTAGTTCAACAACTACGAACACAGGTAGTTTATTATTAAGTTTCCATCTTAATTGACTATGATCAACAGTTTCCCAGCCAAATATAGTTTTTTCTCTGTAGGTTCTTTTTTTTTACCTCGCTATAAAACTGGATGATATGAAAAGTGCTGTTAATGGTGTAAAACACAAACAATCATTCATTCAATTAGACGGTGGTGCACAAAACACTGAAGGCACATGATTGTTTTAAAAAATTCCAAGCTCCAAGTTAAATTAAAAAAAAGTCCAGAAAAATTGATAAAAAAGAAAACGTTATACTTTATCAATCTAAGCTGCAGACCAACTGGAAAAAAACAGTCATAAGAGGCAAACATCGACGTTGATAGTATAAATATAACAAAAACCACAGTTCCGCATAATTACATTAACGGTACTAATTTTCCTGCACCAGATGCGCATTTCGACAATACATGTGTCTTCAGTGATGCTCGTGACCAAACAATTAAAAATCCAAAGCTTATATAAATGATGAAGAGCTGTAATCCAAAAGGTTCAAAAAGTATAGCCCAATCCGTGAAAGGAATCAGAGCTTTGCATAAGGGAGATACATTCCTTAATTTATATAAATTTCTAACATTTTTTAACAGCAAATTTTAATAACACAAAAAATCAGTACTGGCTACTGGACTGGTGATACCCTCGGAGACTAACAGTCCACCAGCAAGAGGCATCGATCCAGTGGTAGTAATAAAATTAACGGTACAATGACTATACAGATTCAACTTACTACAACTTAATCAGAACTAGATACATCGTACCGTATCTTGACCTTTAATGGTTTAATTTGATTAATTGTGATTTGATTTGAGAGTTGTCTCATTGGCACTCATACCACATCTTCCTATATCAATAAATGTACATGTATATATTGACGAAGAATAGACAATATTCGATCTCGATCAACGACCGTTCTTTCTTTGTGTGTGTATCTTTTTGGAGAAATAATTCAAAGGAAGACAAACTGTACTTATAGAAAGTCATCTTTGATAAACATACTTCATAACAATTAACCAAATCGTAAACCCCAGGTTCAATAGCTTCTTTTGTTAGTGCAAATAAAAAGGACGCCCGAGTAAGACCTACGATGCTGTTTAAACTGGACTGTCAAATATAACCTGTGTCCATGGATTTATGAGTTTTGAACAGCGGTATACTACTGTTGCCTTTATTTACCCTTACTGTTTATTTCTTGGTTGAACATTTGTTAACTACAGCGTTTAAGGTTTGAAGACCTTAATACATCTAGTATATCATTATTCCAAGTTTGTTGGAATTTAGAACATTGTCGTAATCATTACTCCTGGACCTATGCAACTAGATTAGTTCAATTATATGATGAAACATTACGCAAATTGTTAACTCTAGCCTCTTGCTATTCGGTCGATAAAACTTACACATTTCGTCTTGTACATGTTGCTCTTATTAACCTTTTTATTTCATTTTTTAATTCTAGTCTTGTTAATGGTATCTATAGTTATGTATGTCCGTGTTTGAAATATTCTTATTTTCTTAGTCAAACTGTTATCCAATGCGTTGCAAAATTAGCTTGCATGTGATTTAGACCAACCATTGAACCGCTTGAAAAGTAATAACCTGAAACTCTCTTTTGTCTTAGTGAATATTGCATCGCAAAAATATATCCTCCCGTGAATTAATGGCGGTAAGTTCTGAAATAATTTTCAAAAGAAAATCATAGGTTTAGTAAATGAAGCCGCCATACGGGACCTTCCTTAAGGGATTATTAAAGAAATTATTCATGTATTTGCATGCATCTTATCATTTTACGCAATCCCATGTATGTGTACTGCTTCAGATCTTAAAGAGTAAAATCACAAAAATATTGAAATCCGTTGAAAATTCAAAAAGGAAAGTCCCTAATGAAATAGATATAGGAAGGTTTGGTGTGAGTGCCAATGATACAACTCTGCATCAAAATGACAATTTATAAAGGCAAACCATTATAGGTCAATGTACGGCCTTCAACACGGAGCCTTGGCGCACACCGAACAAAAAGCTATAAAGGGCCCCAACATTACTAGTGTAAAACCATTCAAATGGGAAAACCAACGGTCTAATCTATATTAAAAACGAGAAACGAGAAACACTCATAAATTACATAAACAAAAGACAACTACTGTACATCAGATTCCTGATTTAGGACAGGTGCAAACATTTGCAGCGGAATTAAACGTTTAAATGGTACAAAACCTTCTCCTTTTTTGAAACAATAGCATAACATCACAACATAGAAAACCACACGATAAAATATCAATTGGAAGGCTTAATTCAATCAAAAAAGGTAATGTCCAGATTAACACATCAAACCAATAGCTAACAATTGTCATACTCCTGACTTGGTACAGGTATTTTCTTATGTAAAAAATGGTGGATTTAATCTTGTTTCAAAGCTAGCTAAACCTCTTACATGTATAACATTCGCATCAATTCCTTTATATTGACAACGATGTGTGAACAAAAGAAACAGACATACAAGGTAAAAATGTCTACAATAGGGGTATAATATGTACAGTTAACATTGTGTTATTATCTTAATCACCAATTTTCATCAAAGACGATTTTAAAGGCAAAGACTAACTCAGTGACATACACTTCTTTAATATAATTTTACGTTAAGAATGATACTCATAATTTTTTTCAACATCTTGTGACACAATTCTCTGTTCGTATTAGACACTCAGTAACCAATTGATGCTTATAAAAACATGGTCATCCGAAATTTGCCCGACAAGACATAAATTTAATTTAAAGTTCATCTCACTCCAACCAATTGCCAAACAATTACCTAATGTTAAACAAATCAACTCAAGCGATACATTATATAATTTTTAAAGGTTGATATATGTTAATATTAGTTTATGTTTTAAATAATTCTTTATTAGTATTTGTCTGAGTTATGTTTCGTGCAATGTTTTTTGCATCTTCTTCATGTTTATTTGAGCCTTTTTCAACTTTTATTTGCCATTGCATATTTGTCGTATTTCAACAGCCAACCCCATTCTCTATATAATATACTATTAAAAAATTGGGCAATGTAAAAGATTTACCGCAAATTTTTGATTACCGGATGTATTCATATGCAATCATTATGGATATATTGTGTTGTAACTTTATCCGTAATTAATAACCAATAACCAAGTTCACCTAACCTTCATTTCATCAGCCCCTTTTGGTCTCTGTTGGAATATTGTTCAATGATTAAGCTTATCATATAACAAAAAATTTTTGCCAATAGGGTAGATATATAAGCAATAGAAATTTAACAAACTCATAAATCGATGAAGACAAAACAATGCAATTAAAAACTTGGGATAAACGCATATTCTCCCAAAAGGAACAACACCGGTACTTCAACATGATTAGCGACTTATTCTCCGTTATGCACGCATAGCCTGCCATGCGAATCCTTGTTAAATTTAAATATGACAGTCCAGGATAGGACACAATCAGTAAAGTTACAAATAACGCGACAAATCTAAGCATATAAGACGGCGAAAACATATACGGTTGCAGATGTTTTATGTAAGGAGAATACCCCACAAATGCAGTAAGTAAATTCTCGCCAGCAGAATGCATAAAGTTAGACATGTTAACTTCTCACCAATGCCGAAAAATGATCAGCTAAAATCTACGACAAACGGGTAAATTGCAACTTCCAAATTATCAATTTCCTATTACTGAGCCGACATAGATTGTTAACCTATCTCAATTGATACGTTATGCTCGTGCGTGTTTATCATGTTTACACTACACGGACATCATATTCAAAAGTGTGCTCCTTACGCAGATACTTTCCTAACAGTTATGAGGAAGATATGATTATCTTGAATATTACTGTATTGCGAGTGTGGATTTGCATATATATACGACGTATCTCGGTATTTTTACATCCATCATTCATGTATTTACTTACGATTGTTTTTGTTGTGGTTTCAGACAGACATTGATTAATGTGTTATGTGTTATCATTTGTGGTTTAAGTTCTATATTTTTGGTGCATTTTACGTGTGTCTTGTTTGTCAGTATAGTCGAGTAAATTTCCATTTACCATGGATAAAGTAATGTGTTCGTCCATTATCATGATTACTGTTTGGATGAGTGTTATGAACATAATTTCAAGATTATATATTCGTCACATTTTTTTTATAAAGTCTTTTCTTTATTTTTGACCTATGTACGATGACAAAAACACGCTATGTTCTACACTCAGAGCTGTCGGAAAAGTTCAATGAAACAAAAACTTAGTTGGCCATGATACATCTTACATGTATGTTTCAAATATCACAACGGATAAGTCAGTTGTCGTAACCATAAGTACGTCCTGCGCTGTCGTTAATTAAACACGTTCGTTTTTATTCTGCAGTTTATATATTGTTAAAGTTGTCATTTTATCAATATTTTTAATATTGTAATATGAGCGGGAGGTTTAGCTAGATCTAAATAAAATTGTGAATGGAAATGAGGAATATGTCAAAGAGACAACAACCCGACCATAGAACAGACAGCAGAAGAAGGTCACCAACAGGTCTTCAAAGCAGCGAAAAATTCCCGCACCAGGAGGCGTCCTTCAGCTGGCCCCTAAATATATATACTAGTTCAGTGATAATAATAATAAAAACAGCTTTAGACCCACTATTTTTCTTAAAATGTCCTATAACAAGTAAGAAATATTGCAGTTATTATCAAATAATTCGTTTCTGTTTGCGTTTGTTTTTGTTGCACTTCAGTATTTCTGTTCTTCCTTTGTTTTTCTCCTCTCAATCGATATATACTGGTCAACAAAAGAAACGATACGAGACTTTTTTTCAAATTAAAGATAAAGTTTTCCATTCAATGTACCAATATTGAAAGAAGTATTACTTAATCATTATGGAAATATAAATCCGTTTAAAAAAAATATATTTTTTCCTTTCGTGACGTTTTTTTCGCGATTTTTTGTTTTTTACAAAATTTACATAAAACGACAATTTTAAAAAAAGAAGTTCCAAATAATGATGCCAACCTCTTATTTAAAGGTAAAGACAGTGTTTGCCCATCAAATTGTTTTTAAAAATCATACAGTTTCTTCGTTTATTTGTTAAGCAAAGTTTGTCCCCACGAGGAATCGTTAAAATGTATACATTATCAACTGATTTACCATAGACAGTATGTGTAAAGTGATATTCAAAAAGCGGTAACAATCTTAAAACTCATTCGAAAGGTTCCAAATTTACAGTTTGTTGTTTTCATATCTAAAGCATTGATTTGAGAAGAAAATAAAAAAAAAAAATTTGTGGATTTTTTGAGATTTCAAAAAACACTTTTTTCCCAAAAATTTGAAAAAAACAATATTTCAACCCATTACTTACAACATGAACATTACTTGATTAGCATATTGAATATTTTTAAACAAATTAGAAATTTTATTTAGAACTTAGAAAATTATGTGTCGATTTTTTATTCAACTTTCCGCAAAACTAATTTGCACCCTACGATCGTTTACACTGAATTTAGATGCTTTCCGACAAGTTTTGAGTTTCATTATCACATGTGACTACATTGCAAATGAAAGCTTTTTAAAATAGTGTATCTCATTTTTTTTTATATTTAATACTTTTTGATAAATTTTATTTCAAAGTCGTGTATCGTTTCTTTTGTTGACTAGTATATGATTTTTCAACAGTGTATACTACTGTTTCCCTTTACTGTGACTTTAGTGTTCGTATATTCTGAGTTGAAATGTAAAGCACTGCATGCCGCATGATATATTTGAAAGCGTAAGAATCTCATTGTTTGTACTTTGCAAATAAATTCTATATATATACACTTCATGTAAAAACAGACAATGTGAATAACAGCATCATAAAAATGTTTCATTTGATAGTATATCGTTTCTATCAGCATGAATGCATATTTTTGATTATTTTAGTGTTGATTGGCCCAACATATCCGCCCCTTAGTTTATATGACATGGAAACAATGAAAATACAGATGGATGAATGTAAGACATGTAAAGTAACAGCACACCAAATGTATATTGATTTCCTGGATAGAGTTATTTTGATTGCCAATAACAATAATAACAAAAACAATAAGAACGAGGATAAAAACGAAGAAGATACTAGTTCTGCAAGCGTTGGTAAGTATTTATGTTATTGCCTTGAACACAACAAGAAATAAATCTAGCGGAAACAACTCTTGCGACACTTTCTAACTCTATACTGTAAAATTATTTTGATATTTTGTTCTAATATTTCTAACCATTGAGCCAGCGACTATGTATATGTCAGTTGGAAAATATTCCAAATTAAGACGAAAGAAAATAAGTAATAAAAAAATAACATGCAAATGAAACCTTGCAAATTGAAAAAAGACATATAAATTACCTTAAGGCTGATATAAACAGCAAACCATGCATGAAATCGATTGAACAAATGACATGAAATAGGTCAGAAAATTGTTCAAAAACAAACAATATTTTTTTCAAAGTAAGTAAAATAATATTTAGTAAGGTTTGAATTGGTTTTCCTCATCAGAACTGTTTGTTAGATAATTTTCTCCATTTATCTTATATTTCTTTTTAAGATCTCAATATTTTGTTACCTTCACTGTTTGGTTCTCTTGCAACTGTTGCAGTAGCTGTTGTAGGAGCCTGGAAAGGCATAAAAGTCTGTAGAGAAAGAGGTAAATAAGGATACAGATAATAACAATTACTTTAATGAATTGTGTTAGTTCGAAGCAATTTTTTTAATTTACCTTAATCAGGCACGCTCAAACCGAATTCCAAGTATTTGAATGCCAAAAATGCATATGAATCGAAACAGTTGAAGAGCTATATACCAAGCAAGAACCTTAAATTAATAGCTAATTTCAGCTGAGGGCAACGTTGACTGAGGGAATAGAAAACTTAGTGTCTGCATAATTTCTAAATTGATAAGCAGAAGATTTGTTAAGCGTTTGTAATGAAACATTCCGAAATACTGATTACCGAGGTGATGATACCCTTGTGAACTTTCATAAGAAACGTTATAAATATATTTAGTATAATTAAATATTTTATCATTAGATAGGAATACAATGCAATAAAGAGTACTCCTCGAATTAAACTATAAATGTCCAGTTTCAATGAGGACCAACAACAAAATATCTCCCCACAAATGAATAAAACAAAAGTTGTAAATTACAAGCATTTGGACTGCGTTGAATTCTTTTTATGATTATGGAATCATTTCCCATTGTATTCTATCTGTTTTAAAAGAATGTTTGGAGGTACCTTTGGGTACATAAGAAGTAAGACATTCAGCTTAAATTCATCTGCATTTTTGCATTGGGATGTTAAACACAGACAGAAGATACTATAACGGATATTTAAACTCATTAAAAAACTCTAAGATAAAATGGCAATGGTCAAAGATCTCAATATTGAATTCATGTGAAATCTATCAATAATGGTGATGTTCCTTTAGTTTTGATTTATCAATAGCTTACAAGTATTAAATGTCATGAATTTATGCAAAACACCCAGTTTTATCCCTTCAGCTTTGAACATTTGTTTAAAAAAAACCAAAAGAGTTTTGAAAAAAGTCTAACAATGCTGCTTATATTAAAATGGTTTAATTGCTTATGAGTCAACTTCTAACTGAGACCCAATGACATAGAAGTTAACAACTACTGGTCACCGTACAGTCTTCAACAATGATATAGAAACCCATACCGCACAGTATTCAACAATGATATAGAAACCAATACCGCATATTCAGCTATAAAATGCCTCGAAATCACAAATGTAACACAATTCAAATGAAAAGACTAATAGCCTGATTCATGAAAAAAAACAATGAATTAAAAAAAAATGATAATTATAAAGCAACAACGAAACCACTAAATTATAGGCCCATGACTTGTGACAGTTATTTCCGTCAATGTATAGTGTTGTATTGGTAACCTTTTAGAATAATTTTATTAACGGAATCGATTCGTTGAACTGGGTCGTTTTTAAATTTCTGGGCTCGGTAAACAAAACCTACGCAAAAATAAGGATTTGCTATCAGTTTGAAATAGGTTTTCTGCAGCCAAACTTAAAAATAAATCTTTATATCTATAGACGAATTTAGTAAAGGTTTTAAGAAATGTGTGGTAACGAAATTCAGGATTTTATAAATTACCAGTAAACATAGATAACGTTCATTCCAAAAGGTCTCTGCAGACACGACCATATCGATCGAGTTTTGATGTATTATAACCTGTTGATGGTGGCAAATATCATAACGTTTAACATGTTTAAAAAGAAAAACTACAATATGTAAGAAAAATAGTCTTTTTGTCCTACATTTCCTATAGAGTTTCCCCTGTAAGGCAATACTTGTTCAACTCTCATCAGACAATTAAAAAGATAAAATTCAGGAACCAAACAAAAACGGAGGTAATGTCATCAACTCCATGAGAAGCGAGACCAGATGCATCGACAGGGTAAGCGTCTCCTGATATGCATATATCACTTGTCGTGCAAATCAACAATCTGTCAAATTATTTAAATCTTGATAAGGCACAATCGATTAAAATATAGATAAGACTACTATTTTTGTATCTATATGACTGAGACTAGAAAAACAGGTCGCAAGTAAGTTGAGACACATACATATTGTATCAGTTAACAAATTTGTGAGGATAACCGTAAAACTAATTATGTAATTCAGTCGTTCTTACGTATTTCTCTGTGGGAGCAGTTTTAGGGTAAGAGGAACTCCCTGGCAATATAAAACAAGAAGATGTTCGTATAGTGTAATCATAATCGAGAATAACGTATCAATTAAAAAATGGAAACGACATACGATTGGGCAGATGATATACTACTGCCTAAAAATAGGAAGTTGATAGTTGAAAAACTGAAATACTTCCGCTTATATTTTTACTTTGAAGTCTTTTATTTGTGTCAATGTCGAGTATAAGATCAAGCCGACCTTAATGATACGGTATTTATTTTAATATTTATTTCACTGGGCTATATGAGATGCATGAGGCTTATTGAGTGACAGAATATCATCGATATCTCTGAAAAGAAATAAATGAATGTTACAAAATTGTTTTTGATTTTTCAAAATGCATAGCATGTATTGTGCTTTATATGGGTACTCTAAAGTTATCACAAAAATTATGAACTCCGTGCAAAGGTCAAAACGGAAAGTCCTTAATGAAATTGCAAAATTGAAAGCTCGAACACATCAAACGAATGGACAACAACTGCTATACTCCTGACTTAAAACACGTTTTTTTTTAAAGTAGAAAATGGTGGATTAAACATTTATTAAAGCTAGCTAAACCTCTCATTTGTATGACATTCACATTAAATTCTATTCTATTGACAACGATGTGTGAACAAAACAAACAGACATAATAAGTAAAATTGTCAAAAGTAAGGGTAGAGTAGTCAACATGAAGTTATTATCAAATCGTTATAAAACAAACAAATGTTTCAACAAACTTTGGCACAATTACACAGTGACAAGATAGATATATGAGCACGAAGCCATGTCATATGTACAGACACACAAAACGGCATATAGACAGAGCATATTATCGAAAATAAAGACAGCAAAAACTTGGCAACCAATGATGTTACGCAATAATTACCTGAAATGGAAAACTGAATATCTCTAGAAATATCAAACGATATACATGTAAATCAACAAATATATTGACGATAGCAATAGTTCAGATTATATCATCATCGGTGTAATTTTGTTTTAAAGACTCTTCAGATAAAACAATTTTTTATTCGATCTTTTAATTGACTACAGATACTAATAGCGTTAAACAATCAAATGTTTAGATGTTACTGCAAACTTATATAGATTGAACATTTGCAGTAGAATTGTCGACAGCGCTGCTTGTATATACCTCATCACAGTATGACGTAAGGCCATTTTGTATGTAGGAGGGATGATGGAAACAAGTTTAGAAAGCTTTATAGTCGATAATTTTAAGGGCTCGGGTTTATTTGCCGTATATCGTAATTTTCGGAATACACGATGTGTAACTATGCAAAACGACCTTTTAGACACAATGTATATGTTAAATAACATCATTTTGTTTGAAGCATTATTTAGTTAAACATGAAAGCTGTACAACTTAAGTTATTAAGGATAAAATTAGTGGATGATATGAAGTTCATCAAGCATACTTGCATGCGTTATCTAGTGGTACCAGTGATGTGATCCACAAAAGCTAGATATAAAGTAAACTTAGGCAGGGGATCTGGTTGCTCATAATGCAGCTTGAGACAATAGATCGAAATAAGGCAGTTGCATTTGCTTAACTCTCTAGTATTGTTGATGCATAATATTTTATCTGTACTACAAAGTCATAACATACATATTTTCCTCTGAAATAGGTTATTTTTCATCAAACTATTTTACTGAAGTAATCGAAATGTAATCGATGATTACATCCAAATTTTTGCTGTATTCGATTAAATTACGATTACATGTAATCGAAAATGTCTTCGATTACAGATAACTGTCGATTACTTGAAAAAATGTAATCAATTACAATCGATTACGATTACAGATTACGATTACCCCATCCCTGGATATATGACATTCTGGTCACCAACAAAAGTGTTTCACAGAATCCGTATTACCAAGTTGATATGTGTATAGCAGAACAGAATCCTTTGTTTAGCGCTATCAGCAAATGTTAACATTAACATGCGTAATTGCGATATTTCTGGCAAAATTCGTACACAGGATCATACAAAAAACATACAAACTAGCTAATGGTTTATTTTAACTGTTGAACGTTGGAATACAAGGGACATTCTTGTTCTCCTTTTTTTCCTTTTAGAATAGATAGTTTTTTTGTTTTTTTTTAATAATATTCTGTATTCAACCATAAATAAAATTTGCATTTCCAGTTAAGTCATAATATTAAATATGCTAATGAAAGAAGTTTTTTTCGAATTTTATAATAAAATTAGCAGAACACAAAGTGCAGTCTCTTTTTTTTAGATGACAAATAACAGGTATTGTTTATGTAATTTACAATTCCAGAAATCCATTATGCAAAGTTGACCTATGGTATATTTAACTAGACACGTTTTTGACATTTTGGTCATAAAACTCCTGATGTAGTTTTACGCTAATAGATTGAACATGTCAATGAGAGTAAACATGAAAAGTATAACTGTTTACACCAACACCATATCTTGATATATATATATGTATATATATATATTTATATACAACTCGTCTAAACATTAACCCAACAATGTTATATCTGTAAATTTGCTTTCGCAAATTTTTTGTTCTTCCCTCGCTGGGATTCGAACCCATGCTACTGAGAAATCGTGACACCAAATCGCCTGAACTGAAGCCGTCCCGCGAGACCACACGACCACCTGGGCTTCATAAAAATGAAGCTTTCGGTGGCCAGGTGTTACCTTTCCACGCCAGTTGTAATGTAAGCTAAATTATCTACAGTAAAGGAACCTACACATTAATGTAAGATACAGTCACAGAAAATAATTATATTTATAAGTACGTCTGAGCCAGTGACAATTCTACCATAGATTATATATACTATATATATTCAAATGTTGTTTGTGCTGTATTTAGGCCCCCTCTACAACGAAATTTGTTTACATGCACACGTATAAAACAATTTAAAAAAAGGTTTTATTCAATTAAGACTTGTTTAATTTAATTTATTTATATTTTGATTGGTTCATTAGAAATTTTAGGTAAGCCAGTTGTAACTAGAGGTGAAAAAAGCTATACTGTTGAATATGGCAAGTCTATCAAATTGGACTGTACGGTAGTGCCTGATACTGGAATCACTAATGTCAGTTGGATGAAAAAAATAGCAGGTGGCAGACCAGAAAATGTTGCATCTAACACTGCAAAATATTCCATATCCGAAAGTCCCCCTTCACTTACGATAAAGTCAGCTAGTCAGAGTGATGTAGCTACATATTTTTGTAGTGTCACCAATGGCATTGGAATGGGATCCAGTTCGAACATCGATTTAAAAGTAGTTGGAGGTAACGAAAATTAATACCATGTTGTTTTATCTCTATTTAATTTTATGTTGCTTGTATAAAGTTTGTGTTTTATTTTCTGTTTCGGCAACCAATAAATTGGCCACCATGGCAAAAAAATAGAACACAGTGGTAAAATGCAGTTTTTGGCTTACATCTCAAAAACTAAACTTATTTAGGTCAAATCTGATTAAATTGAAAGTGTTCTTATTACAAAACGGTATTTCTTATCCTTACCTTTACGATAATATTGTACTTAAAGCGCGAAAATCACCATGTGATCCGTGTAAACGCATCTATCTTTTAAACACAATTATTAGTAAAGATTGCCAACGTTGTAATTAGAACTTTGAATATAGTTTACATTGGCACTAATATCGAGTTTGCCATCATTATATTAAAACAGAACTAAATTTGTATTATTTTGAAACGGGATGTATATGTAAGCAGCAATAAAAGAAATTAGGCATTAGGCTTGAAACCTAGGCAATAAGTTAACGCATTAAGTCTATTGCCTAAAGCCATTAGTCTTAAATCCTGAAATATTTGTGCAGACATTAAGCTTAATGCCTCAAATATAATTGCGAGTAAATAAACGTCAGTAATTCATTTTAATAAAAACATACTTGTTACATTATAACATTGTGAAAATTAAAGTTTAAAATGTCATCTACCGAAAATAAAATTACTGATGAAATAAATTATTTGAACATACTAAAACTTATCAAATAATACTATATAAAAATGAAACTTGGTGTCCCTAGTTCATTTTCGATTCTGTCTATCATAGTGTTTGCCTGCTTCCGTAGCGTTAAAAATCTGTTGTTGTCAATCGTACAATTTGAAAATTACACCTTCGAACTGTACCCTCTTCACAAACAATAGTTCCACATATAGTTAGATTAAAAGTTACATCATAGGCACATCTTACGTAAGAGCTTATCACCAGCTCAGTAGTTAGCACTTCGGTGTTGACATGGATATCAATTATATTATACAGTGACAATTCTACCATAGATTATATATACTATATATATTCAAATGTTGTTTGTGCTGTATTTAGGCCCCCTCTACAACGAAATTTGTTTACATGCACACGTATAAAACAATTTAAAAAAAGGTTTTATTCAATTAAGACTTGTTTAATTTAATTTATTTATATTTTGATTGGTTCATTAGAAATTTTTCTATTTGAACATTTCAGGTAAGCCAGTTGTAACTAGAGGTGAAAAAAGCTATACTGTTGAATATGGCAAGTCTATCAAATTGGACTGTACGGTAGTGCCTGATACGGGAATCACTAATGTCAGTTGGATGAAAAAAATAGCAGGTGGCAGACCAGAAAATGTTGCATCTAACACTGCAAAATATTCCATATCCGAAAGTCCCCCTTCACTTACGATAAAGTCAGCTAGTCAGAGTGATGTAGCTACATATTTTTGTAGTGTCACCAATGGCATTGGAATGGGATCCAGTTCGAACATCGATTTAAAAGTAGTTGGAGGTAACGAAAATTAATACCATGTTGTTTTATCTCTATTTAATTTTATGTTGCTTGTATAAAGTTTGTGTTTTGTTTTCTATTTCGGCAACCAATAAATTGGCCGCCATGGCAAAAAATAGAACATAGTGGTAATATGCAGTTTTTGGCTTATATTTCAAAAGCTAAAATTATTTAGGTCAAATCTGATTTAGGTGAAAGTGTTCTTATTACAAAACGGTATTTCTTATCATTACCTTTACGATAATATTGTACTTAAAGCGCGAAAATCACCATGTGATCCGTGTAAACGCATCTATCTTTTAAACACAATTATTAGTAAAGATTGCCAACGTTGTAATTAGAACTTTGAATATAGTTTACATTGGCACTAATATCGAGTTTGCCATCATTATATTAAAACAGAACTAAATTTGTATTATTTTGAAACGGGATGTATATGTAAGCAGCAATAAAAGAAATTAGGCATTAGGCTTGAAACCTAGGCAATAAGTTAACGCATTAAGTCTATTGCCTAAAGCCATTAGTCTTAAATCCTGAAATATTTGTGCAGACATTAAGCTTAATGCCTCAAATATAATTGCGAGTAAATAAACGTCATTAATTCATTTTAATAAAAACATACTTGTTACATTATAACATTGTAAAAATTAAAGTTTAAAATGTCATCTACCGGAAATAAAATTACTGATGAAATAAATTATTTGAACATACTAAAACTTATCAAATAATACTATGTAAAAATGAAACTTGGTAGAAATGTGTGTTAAAATCATGTGTTATCACAAGGTGTGGAACTGTGATATCGACTGTCTCCCGTTTTTTTTTTTTTTTTTTTGGGGGGGGGGGGGGGGGGGAGTTGCATTCATTAATTAAATATTTGGATTTACGTACTCATTTGAAAAATCTTTCTCCTCAGGATGCTATTGGTACGGCCACTGTTTGACCAACCTTTGGTGTCCCTAGTTCATTTTAGATTCTGTCTATCATAGTGTTTGCCTGCTTCTGTAGCGTCAAAACTCTGTTGTTGTCAATCGTACAATTTGGAAATTACACCTTCGAACTGTACCCTCTTCACAAACAATAGTTCCACATATAGTTAGATAAAAAGTTACATCATAGGCACATCTTACGTAAGAGATTATCACCAGCTCAGTAGTTAGCACGTCGGTGTTGACATGGATATCAATTATATAGTTATTTTTGTAAATTTCATGTCACAAAACTTTTAAATTTTCGAAAAACTAAGGATTTTCTTATCCAAGGGATAAATTAACTAAGCCGTATTTAGCACAATTTTTTTGGAATTTTGGGTTCTAAATGGTCTTCAACTTTGTACTTGTTTGGCTTTATAATTATTTTAATCTGAGCGTCACTGATGAGTTTTATGTAGACGAAACGCGCGTCTGACTATTGAATTATAATCCTGGTACATGTACCTTTGATAACAATTTACACCACTGGCTCGATGCCACTGTTGGTGAACGTTTCGTCCCCTATGATATTAGCAGCCCAGTAGTCACCACTTGGTGTTGACATAAATATCAATTATATGGTAATTTTCATAAATTTCCTGTTACAAAACTTTTAAATTTTCGAAAAAAATAAGGTATTTCTTATTCAAGGTATAGATTACCTTAGCCGTATTTGGCACAATTTTTTGCTGGTGGAATTAGTTATATGATCCACAAATGACTGATCAAATTATAGTCACTAATACAACTATTTCAAGAATCCGTATTAGCAAGCGAATGGATACAGCAAGAAATGCCTTATTTCGGTCCTTTTCTAAGACTGCAGACTGCAATATATCGGCAACAACTAGCAAATTGTTTATTTCAACAGTTAAGCATAAGAATACAGGGCCATTTGTTCATCCTTTTTGTCTGTTCTTACAAACCTGCTCGTGCATTTTTCATTGTTATTCAACGCAAATTTATTTTCTAAGATACCTGGAACGATCTTATTTCACAAAGGATTTCTATTGTCTACTTATTGTACCTCGAACTTATTTTCCTCGATGTAGGTCTTTAAGTTGAGGTTCAATTCTATTAAAGTTAATCGGGCATGACTAATTAGATACGCCCTCTTAAAATCAGGGGGTCCGAAATAGGATTGAGAAAAAAAAACACTCAGCAAAACACCTTAATTTACAATTTCAAGAATTTGTTTGATTCAAAGTGCTTTTGGTTGCTTAAATATCTTGACCAATAATCAGGCGGTATTTTGTGGAAACGAATAACCTGTCCCGAACCGGGAGATGTTGGCTGCAATAGGAATTAATTTATAAAAAAAAGTCCATATCTCATTATTTATAGTGACCGTAAATGCATGACGTTTTGTTTATGGCATCCGTATATCGTGGAGAAATATGAGGGAAGGAGGGCTTAACTTACGAGTTCAATCATTATGGTTTAAATCTATTCTATAACGGCATCTACTTTTTACCTCTAGCGAACGCTCTGCCTTATTGTAAAAAGTGCCACTCTTAATTTGTAAACATTTGCTTCAAATTGATCCATTTTGAATCTAGTCGTGAAAATTCATGACATATTTGCCACTGGACAAAAAGGAGCAATAAATTAATCAGCTTCATTTAGTGACTTATAATCATTTGTCCTCAGTTGATTATAGTCTCAAAAAGTTTTCCAATTTTTATATATTTCATTTTTATTTACATTTGAATTTTTATGCGTAAATCTTAGCATTTCTTCCATTATTTTTCTCTTTGAATTTAATCTTTTTTTTTAATATTAAAAAAAAACGTTGTCATAGTAGGTTACATTGTATAATTTCCAGCAAAACTAATAGGGGAGGGACTAGAACAGAAAAACAATCTTCATTGAGTGGCAATAACTCATATATTGAAACGTACAATGACGGCTGTCTCGTCTAGGTGACAACATTTGCTGTTTCAAGTTTATTTATATCTCAGACTGGTATAATAGTTAAAAAAGTCATAAAAGCAAAAAAAAAAAAAAAAAAATGATAGAAAAAGGTTGACAACAATTTATAAGAAAGATTCAACTTATTTTGAGCGTTTCATTTTTTTTTATATTGTCTTGCTGAACGGTTTTGTTATATTTTTTTTTTCATCTACTACTGTTCTAGCAAAAGTCACAAAAAATGTTGTTAAAATCAGCCATGCGACTTACTTAAAAAGATTAAGCTGACCTTTCTTGTTGTTTACATATTTCAATCATTCAACCCGTGCGTAGATCGTCTTTCCCTCTAATCTTTTTTTAAGGTAAAGATAGCGTGGAAATCTCACTGCACCAGACATCTGATATTCATTCCTGTTATATTTTGATCGGACAAAGCTGCGTTTTTATATTACCAATAAGCCAAACGAACGCACCCATTTAGCAAGGTATACTGTGGGACGGGAGAGGTCTAGAGATGTCAATATTTCTATACCCAAGCGAATCTTTGTTTTGAATAAAAGGAGATAAAGGTATACATTAATGCGACAGCAACCCAAAGACACTGATAAATAAAAATATTTAGAGTTAACTTGAGGTCTTCGTATACTGAATAATAATCTCTAAACCGACCCATGACTAAATAATAGTTATACGGAGTTAATTCAATATCATCTTCCATCAAATATTATAAATCCGAAAAGGCACATATTGAATATTATTTACCGTCAAAGATAATAATCCCAACAATCACAAATGTTTGAAAAATTTCACTTGCCATTTTTTAATTTTGATTGGTGAAAATTTAAGAAGTTTTAATATATATCAGTAAAAGAAAAACACTTCACTGTATAATAAAACGGTAAAATAAAGTAATGATAATGGATCACGACCAGCGGCGGATAAAATTAATATTCAGGACGATTACGTGTAAATATAATAAGTGTATTAACCCCGTTTTTTACTAGACTGACAAGCTGAGTAGGTTTTTTTATCGTGTAAGTTCACAGGAAGAAAAGTCAACCGACCCGGACACATTTCCGACTCTGAGCCGGCCAGTATGTGCTCTTACTCTATGATGCCACGTGTTAAGCGTTGAAATAGAATACCAATTTAATTAACGTCTTTGTTTGATCGTTCGGGATTCGAACAAATTTAATGACCTCCCGCTCTCGAGGCGAACGCCCCCACACGAGACCAACAAGGAGAGTGGTAATGATCGGTAGTACAGAATATCATATTACCAAAAACTAAAGTACAATATACAATACAGTTTCACAGAATTCTCACAGTTACTAAAGCGAGCTAAAAGTATCTAACCTAAATTGGATGCGTGAAATGATATTGTAAACTACACGTAAATATGGATGATCGACTTCAGGGTAGATTTTATGGATCAAATTAAAATTTCTTGCACCTTATTTGAGTGATCCAAGTATTACCTGCTGTTTCAAGTCTTAATTTCTGTCCTAATTCCATATACCCTCATTTTCTAGTGGTATTTCAAAGTTTCACGTCCAACCTCACTGTCGACCTCCTATTGTACGACCTACTTATTGTATTCAAAATTTATGTGTTATAGTCATTAACAGGCATGAAATATTTGCTACTGGACGTAAAGCAAACAACAATCAATCAATCTAATTAATTTCTCTGTTACATTACTAGTACTTAGCACACAAAGACAAGATCTTGTAAAATGCTATAATTTACAATTTCCATTTAAATTTGCATGGTTTTTTTTTTTGGGGGGGGGGGGGGGTTCTCTTCAGTTTTTCACATAATTGACAGCTTATTCAAAAGTTTTAAATATTTTTTTACTATTGTTCTTAACTTATGTTGAAATACGATTTATAACATGTGATTTTTTTTGTCAGGCAAGGATAAAACTAAGAAAGATAAAAGTTTTTTTTTCAGGTGTTTTTGCTTCATTTAGACATGAAAAGGGAACAACGGACGACTAAATTAAATTGTTTGTTTTCATATAATGTATTGAACTTGCGAATATATCTCACCCAACACGTTTTGATCGGGACAGTGAAACCTAGTTTAATACGGTTTTATTCATTGAAGTTTGCATGCAAAGTTCTTATTTAAAAAAACACACAAATAAAGCAAGATCTATTTATTAATTGGACTGAATAGACAAAACTAATTATTTTACATTCGCATGTATCTTAATGTAGGAAAATTACCAAATCAGAAACAAAAGGAACATTTACCGGATGAATATTGTGAAGGACCTTATGCAACTAGGACTGTCCGATTAGAAGTTTTTAAACAAGATGTATAAAAAGCTAATTGTTGGAAGAGTTTACTTACTGTTTGCTAAGGTCTGATCTTTACGATTCTAATTCATGATTACTGACAGATCAAAAACATCAAGTATATATAGCATGAAGTTGTTAAGCATAATATTCATTGGTCAGTTATAAATGAGGTCTGTATTGGGGTTTTGATTGCCTGATTTATTAAAAAAGAAATCGTTTTTTTGACAAGTTGGCTGAACAAATATAAATGTAACCTCTAATTTTGTAAAACTATCTTTTGTTGTTATTTAGATGCTATATTTTTTTTTTATCATGAATAAATAATTATATGATGTAATGCCATTAAATCGGTCCGTTTTCATTTTAATTTGGTAACTGTTAATTGTTTATATCAGTCTGAGTACTGTTTAACTATCATTTAAGTTGAACATATTTAGACTCGTCCAGTTCAGGGGAATTAGGTTTCTGCAAGTGCTCTTTATGTACTTTTCTTATATTTTTGACGGTTTGTAAGTCAGTAAAAGTTCAATGATTAAGTTAATATTGACATTAAAAGACCTCCTCACAAAAAGGGCTGTTCAAATCCCGTCGCCCTTCGGGCTCGGGGATCTGAACACCCCTTTTTGTTCGGAGGTTTTTTAATATCAATATTAACTTATCATTGAACTTTTACTATTACTTATTGCTAGTCGAACTAGTGATAAGATCAACAAATAATACATCACATTCTGGGCGCAGACAAAACCGTATTAAGCAAACAGTTGCAGCAAGAAATGCTCTACTTTAATTAGTCCTTGTATTAGTCTGCATATATTGCGTTATCAATGTTAAATGTGCATCCAAGATCATAAACAGTTGAACGATAGAATACAAGGCAAATTTCTATTTTTTTTTTATTTTTTTCCGTTTTGTGTCTTTAGGAAAACATAAATTTATACTTTTATTTTGATGGGTAATCTATATTCACCTAAAGGTGATATTGTACTTTCAGTTGAGTTATTATTGATTATATAATACTAACTTGTAAAATCATACATTTCATCCGATACAAACCTTGTTCAGAATGACTACCTTTTAAAATTGAGAGACATATCAAGTACAGTCTCATTTCTTCTCATAACATTTATGTATTAAATCTAACAAGTTTAGAAAAATAGAAGCAAGGTACAACGTTTACTAGAAATAAAAGTTTTTTTCAGGAAAGGAGACAATCAAAAACAAGAATAATGTAGCTGGAACTCCACACAAAGGTATTTTTAAAGAAGTTTAAAAATTTCAAAACTCCATTATGCAAAGTCGATGTTTTTAGAGCCATTTCGGTCATCAAGCTCCTGCTGGATTTGTGAAGCTTACACATATTCACGGAGTTGAAATACATGCTTTGGGGCGTTCATGATGAGGTATACATAGGAAAGCGCTTATGTCACACGCAAGTACTGTTTTTTACGTTTGTTGACTAAGATAGCATACATCAGTTATATATGTTTCACATGATTATCATGAGGTTGTGTTACCGATAAAGTGAATTAAGGTTTGCTTTAATTTTCATTGATAATATTTCGAAACAAGCAAACTGTTATATTAGTGTCGGCCTTCGGTAAAGATTATATCGAAACTTATAAAGACACAATGTATATGTTCAAATAAGATCAGTTTGCATAACTACTATTTTAAACTCGAAGACTTGTATAATACAGACACTACATCTTATATGAAAGTAGGAGTCACATCAAGTGCATGCAGTCACTTTTTTTTCTATATCAGAATTATAAACATGCAATATCTCTAGTAAAATAATTACATGCAATAATGGAGAGTAAAATGATGATGAATTTTTAGGACCTACAGTGACAGGACCAAGCAAGAACATTGCAAATGGTAATGGATCTCAAAACACACAGTCAGGTATTTTAAAAGTATTTTACAATTCCAAAACACATTATGAAATCGTCATATTTTGAAACATCATTACGTAAGTTTAAAGCCATATAAGGAATTTGCAAATCATCATTACCAAATAATAAAACCACATCATGTAATGAAACAACTGCATAACGTTAAGCCACATACACATCAAGTAATGTAAATACCACATTGCCTAATAAAACAACCACATTAAATAATGATGAAACTTTATCGAGTAATGAAAAAACCATATTAAGTAATGACAAAGCTATACCAAGTCCATACGAAACTATATCATGTAATATCGAAATACCATTTAGTAATGACTTCCATATTGAGTTATATCAAAGTATCAATACGTAATGTCAAAACCATATTATGTAAAATCAAAATATCATGTAAAAATAGTACAAAACAACGTCATATCAGAGTACCATACGAGACAGCTGTGGCGTTCCATATTATGCTGTAATTGAGGGTTCTTTTATTACGAAAATGAGACAACAATGCTGCAAACTGATTTATTTCGTTTACAAGAAGGAAAACAAACAAGTTCTAAACATAATTTTTTTTTTTAATGAATCGGTGAAAAACGAATTAAGAGAAGCGAACATAATACTGTTTTGGTGATAGGTAAAATTGACCCAAGTGAAGAATGAGAAAACTGTGAAATGTGTTTCCAAAAGTATTTAGCTCAATTTTAATTGATTGGTATCAAAATTGATATTTGTATCGAAAAAAATATATTTTTAATAAATGTTTCTTATGGAACTTTGGGTCCTCAATGCTGTTGAACTTTGTACATGTTTGGCTTTATAACTATTGTGATCGGAGCGTCACTGCTGATTCTTATGTAGACGAAACGCGCGTCTGACGTATTAAATCATAAGTCTGGCCCCTTTGATAACTATTTAAAGACATAATTACAGTGCTAAATTGGTTACCTTTAAGAATATTTTCTTTTTTAAAGAATAGATAAGTTTACTCCAATCGGATCCTCTATTAATTATGATTGTTGTTTGTATTCGTTGTGGTCGTTTTTCTTTCTGTAGTGCAATTTTTAAGAGAAATATTGTAAAGCGATTGTTAAATTTTGTTATGTTTTACTCCGATTATTCTACCAGAAATACAAACACATCGATAGATGAAATTGACCCGACGGTTGGACGTCAGATAAAAGATTAATTTAATAACAATGTTTACCGTTCAAATTTGATATAAAAAATATTTGTTTATGCACATTTAATGTATTTAAAAGAGTTTTCGCATTAAATTCATTGAGATATAGGCAGACATCTAATAATGTGCCGATTATGCACAACCATGTATTTATAAGAAATGAAACTTAGGGTAACGTGGTGGTAAACTATATAATCATGCCTATTGCTGACAATGAAAAGATGATTTCAATATATTTCTTTATTACTTGTATATATGGATTGCTGACTTCATTAATGAATAAATGATATTTTAATATCAAAGTGCAACCTGAATTATAACAAACAATAACATTTAAATATACTAGTAAATTTCAGCCAGCGAAATAGGCTAATAATGCATATACCACTAAACTTTTTAATTTCGTGTTCTTTGTATTTTACCCTGTTTTAGGAATAAAATATATAAAACTAATTGGGTAATTTATTTATTTTTCAGATAAAACTCGTGAAACTGAAAAACTTTTGAAAGGAAATGTATGGTTAGTAAATTTTTCATATAATTTCACCTTATATGAGAAAGCCAGATTTTGATTGGTTGATAGCCAGTGTATTCATCGCATATTCTTATATTTTTTCCGCGTTTCAAACGAATTTCACTATTTTTCACCACTGCCGGTGAATTTGCCTCAAATACAAAATGTACCATGGTATTTGCCATTTTTGGATATTCCTTTTTGACCCTCTCGATCATCTTCCCGTCCAAAAAATTCTGATATGACGTAACATAAAAAAGCGAGCTAACGCGTATTAGTAGTATGAGTACATTTGTAATGTCCGTGATTCTATGATAATATCCTCTTAACCTCAAAATTATGCTTAAACATGTTAATAAATTACAGCGTTCAAGTAAAAAAATATATATCTTCACCTGTACAAAGAGTTTCATTCCAAATATATTCGGTGTAATTAAACAGATACACCATGTTATGGGGGGGTATTTGCGAAAATACCTGTCTTGGGATCAAATTTCAAAATATTTCGCAAATACCCCTCCATAACATGATATATCTGTTCAATATCACATCGAAATAATTTGTAAATATATTCAGGTCTAAGTTTTTGTTTTGCCAAAATCTGTTTTAAGCTTTAAGATAAAAGTATTTGTTATTTCTAATATGCTTTCCAAAAGATACTTATCTTTCTGTGAAGCGAACTGCTTGTGCATCTTAATTTAATTGCTTTTTGAAAACCGTACGGACATTCAAGGATTACACAACAGTGTAAAACAAATGTATTTTGTTAGATAAAGGCAACAGTAGTATACCGATGTTCAAACTCATAAATCCATGGACAAAAAACAAAATCGGGGTAACAAACTAAAACTGAGGGAAACGCATTAAATATAAGAGGATAACTACGACACAACACTACAATGTAACACACACAGAAACGGACCAACCAACAGACAAAATCCCACGAGAATAACTAGGATATTCTATAAAAGTATCTTCCACCCAAATTTAAAGATATGGACAAAGTCGTGATATTGTTTGTTATACCTGGAAAAAAATCATATGATTCTGAATAGATATACAATGATTTGGATGGGTATTTGCTAAACAACAAACAGTTAGAAGACTGTGAAATTTTGTCCTGGAACTTTATTTTTACTGGTGTTGAGAATGACAACCCATTCTTATCAATCTAATATATAATTCTTTTATTGTTTTACTATTCATCAGTCTGTTGAATTTCAATTTTGAATTGTTTCTCATTTGATCATCTTATGTCCTTTTAAGGCTTACTTAACCGTTTGGTATTTGCAAAACAACAAACACATTCCTGATTATTGCTCCCGTTTGAGGTCAAACAGCGATACAACACGAAAAGTGAAAAAGTCGGATTAGTATCCTCAATTATTTGGAATGTCCTATTATTGTCTGAACGCAGTCGTTTTAGTTCGTAACTGATTCCTACTGGTCGGAAAGGGTCCGAATAGTTCGGCAAAGCACCCCGACAGTTAGGTGCGTCCCGTAACATTCGGGGAAACTCAGTCGATTTTGTCTAGTCGGATTACAATCGTGCCGTGACAGATTCTGCTGTATCGGATCGAATTCCAATCAATGTTCTGTGTATTCGGGACGGTGTCCTGCGGAACGGGAATGATCTGGAGAAATTTTTCATTCCTGTTGTTCTGCCGATTGAGTCCAGATTGCATCCAGATCTTGTCGATTGCGAACCGTTTTTGCCGAAACCGTTCCGAAACAGTCCCGTTACTTATTACAAATTCGTCAATGATACCCACGTCAGAGTCCCAACAATTACAGAATACAATACGACTGAGACCAGACAAAGCCGCTTGCAATGCGATAGAGTGGACCGTGATAGGATTACGTTCCGACAGTACCTGATCATCCCGAGTATGCCGACAGTTTTCGAACGGATAACTTCTGTCAGCGTCGGTTCACTGTCTTGTCACTATCTGATCTCTGTTGAATTACATTCGGTAGAATCGGGACGCAGTCGTGACATAATCGGTCGAATTTTACCTGGCGAAAGATACAAATTGGATTAGAAGCGGATTTAAAACGGGATTATCGGGATAAATTCGCTTGGAAACGGTTGAATAACGACGTTTCCTGAAAAATATCTGATTGTTGTCGTGATAACATTTTTTTTTTACACATTTTAATTAAAGTTTAAATTTCCATCCAGGATCTTGATCAGACTTTTAATCAATTTTAATCGGGTGTGGTCCGGTCAAGGACGGCAGTAAAAATCGTGAATGTGTGACCCCAGCTTGAACAAATAATATACAGGTCATTAAAGTGATACAGTTTCCAGCGGTCCGAAAACTATGTAGATAAACTGAATATGAAACTTCATGACATTACTTCCGGTGAATAAAAAGCCAAATTTATGTGTAATGTTAAAGCGAAACCATGAAAAACCATTACAAAACGAAAATAAACTTTCTATATACAATAATATATGGGAAACTAATGATTGAGTAACACACACTCAACAAGCTCTTGAGCTCTTGGAGGGTACTGCTCAACATCAGACATCCCGGAAATCATAATAGGAAACCAAACCTCTGGAATATTTATTTTGGGATATGTACTATATTATGGTATTTTCAATCATTCAAAAGCAAAGTGACATGTACTTTAATAAGCCTGCAATATTCATAGCGATGAACATTAACAGACAGACAATTTTCAAAATTAATAACTTCATTTTTAATATTATTTAATTTCAGTGATAGCCAATCAGTGACTGGATCAGAATAAATGGTATTGGAAAGAAAACAATTATAATCAGTTCGAAATCATTATCATTCGCCTTTTCATATTGCTTATAAATGTTTTCCATGGGCATTTGTTTGAGAAATGTTTTATCTATTTGTAAATATAATGGTATAAAAGTATTGTATGTTCAGGTTGAAGAATTCAACGAAATAATCCTTAAAAGATTTTGTTGTGTTGTTGGTTTTTTTCTTGCACACTTCTCAGTGAAATAACACTAGATAAATTATATTTGATTCTAACCTTCTGTTAAACAAACTTTTAATTTTTGAGAACGTTTCCAACCTAGATTTTATTAATTGTTGACTATATAGCTAGTTTAGATGATTTGATTAGCTTGTGCGTATTGCTTTTTTATATGTTTTTTTTTGTTTAGTTTAATGTTGATTAGTTACTAGTAATATAATAAAGAATTTCATTTCTATTTTAGACGAGCTGGAATCCTTTACATTTACAAATTAAAAGTGACTATTAAATGTCTAGTTTATTTGTGTGTGCATTTATTATTAGAAAGAGCATACAGCTATATCCTACGATTACTTTTCATGTGATCATTGTAGTGATATTTTGATTATAGTAATCGTTGGAATTCTTATTCGTGAAGTTGTAAAATTTCCAGTAAATGCTTTTCAATAACAACAATTAGATGCGATTCCCATTTATGATGATTTAATTTAAAGCTTATCATTGTTCTTTATAACCTTTATTTATAAGTATGATTTACCAACATACTTAAAAAAAAAAACCCAAATATAAACGGTTCGGGAGATATTGAAATTTAACGTTATTTCTTAATTCCTGCACATTCTAAACAAGTCTATTAAGTACATGTTTTAAAACGATAGGACGTTACGCGCAATGTTCGTACCATTTACGTTTTTTGCATGTTTCGTGGGTAAAACAGCACTGCAGGTGAATAAAAAACGTATTTTAATTAAAACAAAGATATCAATGTGCTCGATATAAATGTCCTTGTTCATTAATCTTCATTAAAACAATATAAAACACATTTGTTCGAGTTGATAGGCATTTGATTCTGGATTTTGGAGAAATAATAGGTTGTCCCGGGTAACATTTGAGAATAAAAACTGAAGTAAAAACCTTCTTTTCGCCCTCTTTTTTGGCCGCTTTTCACTAAAAAAACATTTGCCGCGAATTGTCATGAAATGGCAACCAATTATTATATATTTGTTTGACGGTTAATGGCGTCTGATTCTGTTTTGCCAGGCAGGCAAAGTTTCATTGTGTCCCATCTCCTTTTCCGAAACTACTTTAACAACAACAGTTCAAAAAAAACGGATAAATGACGTCATCAGGTGAAAAAATGATACAGCTAGTATAATGTTTTTCTGAAATTAAGTAATTTAAAAAGCAAAATTGTTCAAACACAAAAACAAAAAAGATGCTAATTTTTTAAATTTGGTGAATAATATGTCGCACGTTGTTTTTTTGCAAAAACATTGCATACTTGCGTAATTGAAGTTAACTATTTTTAGTTTTGCACTTGATTGTCGACAATGAAATTCTAATATAGACATGTTATTTTTCAAGTCTTTTTAAAATATCTTTATTGATCTCCATAGCATTCGTACTTTCCGCCCAAAAAATGTTTGAAAAATGTTGAAAAAGATGGCATACGCATTATTTTATGACGGCGGCAACTTGACGTCGTTTCGAATAGTGAAAACAACAAAATTCGCAGCGAAATAAAAACGCACAGATCAAGCGCAAAACTTAGTTGATTTTCGGTGCATGCATTGCTCAACTATATATATTTCTTTTATGCGTTTGTATCTTTTAGAATGAAAGAGTCTTCTCCAAAATTTACGTACGAAGAGTTGAATGTTTCGGACGATGCTCCCAATCATATCTTGGGAACGGTACGAATATATCACTGTGAATTCTAAGAAAATGTACACTTGTTTGCGGCAGATTATTTTTTGAAATATAACGTTATTCTAGAAGTATTTCATGTAGCGTCTGAACCATAAAAAACGTCAGATTTTAGCAATAACGTCTGTTGCGTTTGTAGGCACGAACATCGCGCGTAACGTCTTTACACATGTTTCCCACATCTTTTTAAACGCTGGACATATATTTCTAACGTGTTTTAAAACTTTAGACATATGTTTTCCACAAGTTTTAAAGCGATAGAGACATGTATCTTACATGACTCAAAACGCTAAAGACCTGCTTCTTAAATAATTTTAAACGAAATACACATGTTCCTGATTCTTTTTTAAAAGATAGACATATGTTTTCTTCTGGTTTTCAAACGATAGACACATGTTTTTTTCAATGATATTCTTCATCTCTGATTGACATGGTATTGCAATATCTTTCTGTTGGTTGACAAACGAACATAAATCCATATAAGAAAGTTGATGAACCAGGGCTTTGTAAAAGAACGTCTCGGCCTTTAAAAAAAAGTACGTCGGATGATATCAAGATCGCATTTATATATTCCGTGTCAAATTCACAAATATTACAGGATGGTCTTGAAGTATAGATTCTGTGAACTGACGTTGTTTATCATCTTAATATTTTAAACTTGTTATAGTATCCTTTCATTTGTTCTTATGAATATTACTTTTACTGTTTTCTTATTTTGATGATATCCATTTGACATGGTCCTGTACTCATACAACCCGTTATTGTGGTATTATTCAATGATAATTTTTGTATTTTGTCTTTCATTTTTTGCTAATATGCTTTGTCTATAAGCCTTTTTGTGTTTCATTTTTTACATATGAAGTGGCTCTTTACTTATAATACCATTGTATTATTGTTATATGATATTTTTTGTCTTATTATCCTTCATTTTTGCTAATATGCCTTATATGCCTTTTTGTGTTTCTATGGTACATTTTTCGTGGTTCTTTACTTATACAACCCGTCATGGTGTTAATGTGACAATATTCGTTTACATATTCTTTTTATAGTAATTAAGATTCTAACACAATGTTGACTCTCGTACCCCTATTTTTAACATTTTTACCTTTTATGTCTGTTTGTTTTGTTCACAACATAATGGAATTTTCTGCAACTGTCATACAAGAGAGAGGTTTAGCTAGCTATAAAACCAGGTTCAATCCAACATTTTCGTGAATAAACGCCTATATCAAGTCAGGGAAATTAAATAGCCATTCATGTAGTGTGTGTAAACTGTTTATTATGCCATTTGATAAGGGATTTTTCAGTTTTTTATTTCCTTTGCGATTCTGTATTTTAGCTGTATAACTTTCTTACTTTGCACCTTGTGTTAAATTTTGTCTCTTACGGTATAGACGTGCATGGTGAACAATTGAAAAGACCCGTTCAGCCGATAGTCTATGGCTAGGGAGGCCGATTTTGTCTGTAGCCCATTACGTTATGGTATTGATATCGTGAACGCGTTGTTTTATTACTTGACAATTAAAGAAACAAAAAAAACAATTTTGTGTATAAACAAAGTCAATGTACTTACAGGAAACCGTTTAGTCGTTTTAGTATTAATCTGTTATTCGATACTCGGTATTATCGAGTGATACTCGAGTATTCCAATGTTAAGCTTGGTTTACACTGCCGATCAGATAAAAAAAAAAAAAAGACTAATAAAACTACCATTACATATCAGTGACCACTATAAGGAAGTTTTTATAAGCCTTGGGTTCCTCTTTGTTGAGTTAGTGCAAGTCTCTCATACTGCCCACACAGTGATTGTCGTGTCAGCCACTGCCTAACCTAGATATCGCGGCGCCCGTTGCTGTCTACACCATCTTGTTTGTCTTCTATACACTCTTTAAGTTCCGTCAAAGCTATTTACCTGTCTCTCTGAGCTCTTACCACCTTGCTCACAAATCCAACTGCTTTATTTCTATGTAGATATTTTAAATGTATGATTTTACTCGGACCTTCTACTGAATTTAACCAATAAACGGAGAATGTGTCCATGGGACACGGATAATGCCCAAGCATGCATACTTAACATTATAAAGGGTCATTACTCAAGAACGGCCACATAAATTCGCATTTGAACTGTGTTTCATTGTAAAAAGCATCGGGTATACGACGTTTCATACAATTTTGTTGATGCAAAATAAAATTAGGGAATGTAAACAAATAGTGTTGGGACGTACGTACGGACGGACGGACGGACAAGGGTAACACTTGTTATGCCCACTCAGAAGCGGCGGGGAAAACAAGTTTCGGACGTTTGTATACTAAAATTGTGCATACCCGACCAATTCCCGATTATTACTACGACCTATATACGATCTGGTCGATCTAGTCTGGTCGAAATCAGGATGAAATCGTGAATAGTTGATTTGTTCTAGAGCTAGTCGAGTAAAGATCGTTAATTGATCGGAATTATCGAACAAGTATTCATTATGTTGCCGGGATGGAGTCGTGATGGAGTAATTAAGGAGTCGTGAATGGTCGAGTTAAGGTCGTGTACAGTCTGAAGGCAGTCAGGTGGAAGTCGTAAACAGGCCCGATAAAGAATTTGGTTTAGCTTTGTCGTGGAAATTTGGACAATCGGGATCATCGAGTTGATCTGATCGGCAGTGTGAACCCAGCTTACCTATCGAAATTTCACAAAAGATCAGGAAAGAAAAAAGATCCTCATCTAACAACAAATGTTTGCTTGATTGTGATTAAGGGCAGCTTAAATCTAGCAGAAAACAATGGATGCATATTCGTTACGATGTTACGATTCTAAGATTTAAATACTAGCCGAAACACGAATATACAACTAATGTGTTGACAAGGAAACTGATATGATTGATGAATTATGATATGGTTAATAAAGGCAACAGTAGTATACCGCTGTTCGAATTTTCATAAATCAATAGAGAAAAACAAATGCGGGTTAAAAATTAAAACTGAGGGAAACTTATCAAATATAAAAGAACACTACGACACAACAGAAACACAACATTAAAATGTAACACACACAAAAACGAACTATAATATAACAATGGCCATTTTTCTGACTTGGCACAGGGCATTTTATGAAAAAAATGGTGGGTTTAACCTGGTTTTGTGGCATGCCAAACCTTCTGCTTTAATGGCAATGTTAATTATAATTGATAATATTGATAAAACAAACTGTTCAAAATCTTTTTACCGAATTTTTCAAAGAAATAGAAATTTGTTTAACTAAGGAAAGGATTGATATGATATTCAAGAGCGTATCGTTTCTGTCATGACTTCATTGAAAGAGGATTGCTGCGTACAAGGTAGTTATAAATAAAAAGTGTCAAGTATGAAAACCGAAATGATATGTTAGAACTTTTATAGGATGTTTATATACATAATTGATGTGTGCATTGCTAAAGGATTATGATTTCTTATTAAACATTCTGAAAATGACAGATAGTTGGACTTTAGGTTTTTGTGTGTGCTAGCTGAGCTGCTTAAAGAGATCATGGATTGAGCGACTATCTCATCCTACAGTTACATCATCATACATAGTGTTAATATTAATTTCCTACGGTCAAGCGGGGGCATCATTTAAATCTTTTAGACAGCGTAACAATTTCAAGTTGTATGTCAACATTACTGTTTGTCAAACTTAAAATATGTGGAACTATACTCAGGCATATGGCAGAGCAGAAAAGGGGGGCATTGTCCATAGCTAGTTTTCATTCTGAGTCAACCAATCTGTTTTTAAGTCATTTTTGGAGGGGCAGTAAATACAAATTAAAGTATTTTGTTAGTTTCAATTTCAAGACCTCTTCCACTTAATGCCAGCATGCTATCGCAAGACTATCTAAGGGGTAAAGACTAAATATAAGTAGCCAATTACTCATGGCCACAGAAAATATCACATAATAAAATCATGAAAAAGCTTTTCTTTCATTGAAAAAAAAACTCATCAAAGATACCAGGATTGAAATTTAGTATTTGCGCCAGACGCGCGTTTAGTCTACAAACGACTCATCAGTGACGCTCGAATAAAAAAAGTTCAAGAAAAAATCCAAAAAAAGTAGGAAGTTGGAAAGCATTGATAAACAAAACGTCCAAAAAGTTATTCTAAAAACAGCTTAGGTTTTTCTATTCCTGAGGTAGAAAATCCTTAGTATCTAAAAAAAAATAGATCATTGAAAATGCATTAGATATGTCTTTTCTGTTTATAATATAATGCTAAAATCCAACTGTTGAAATTGAGAGTTGAAAAGCAATACTTAAACTTGTACTTATGCAAAATATTCTGAATAACTTAACCATGACTTTAGGTACAGGGCAAAATTCTCTCCATGGAAAGAAGCTGTGTCAATGCTTATACAAATGCATACCACATTGAAGAAAAGCAACAATATTATATCGATGTAAAAAGACATGAAACGAAAAAGAAAAAAATACAAATCCATGTTACCAACTAAAACTGAAGGAAAGAACTCAACTATAAGAGGGAAACAACGAACAAAAGAAGCACTGCAACAAAAATCAAACGATACATACAAACGAACTATTTGATAAAAACTGCTATATTCCTGACTTGGTACCGGACATTTGAAGAACAAAATTGGTGGTGATAATGTAATCGCTTAAATGGTAATGTTAAAAGATTGAGACGAGACAAAGATAACGCAGCACATGAAAAAGGTTCTTATCTAGTTCACCAGATATACAAGAAGATGTTTCATCCCTAAAGAACTTGAACGTAACAAAAGCTAAACAAAATATCATATTCAGCAGTTGTCCGACCTGTTTCAATGTTTCAGCTGATCTAAAAGTAAAATACAGAATCGTTTTAGATTTGTTTGCATGTCTGTTTTATTTTTGTCAGTTGTGTTGTATATATGGTAATGATGTTTGTTTATACAGTTTAGGCTACTGGATTCCAATTATTGTCCCAATAACCTATTATGTCTGTTTTTCTTGCATTCTAAATGTTGTCATACAAGTGGGAGATTTAGGTAGGTATAAAACCAAGGTAAACCTACCATTTTTATCAGAAACTGCCTTACAAAGTCAGGAATATAACATTTTTATAATTCGTTCATTTTGTTGATAAATTCTCAGTTGACTTTGTCAGGTTTTGTATTTCCTGTAACAAACCTTTGCATTTTTCGAAACACTTAGATTTTTCTTGTCCAAGACAATAACAATCAAAACCAAGGAGTAAACAAAGACTCAAAAAAACAAAGTACATTTACATCAACAGTTATAAATAATAAATAAGAAACAACACGAACTCCACTACAAACCGGGAGTGAAATTAGGTACTCCGGAAAGATTACCATAGCCGTATTTGGCACAACCGTTTTGGTATTATGGGTCCTCAATCCTCTTCAACTTTGTAGTTGCTATGTTTTATAACTATTTTGATCTGAGCGTCAATGATGAGTCTTATTAAGACGAAACGCATGTCTGGCGTATTAAATTATAATCCTGGTACCTCTGATAACTATTTGTAGACATCCCCTTTTTGAAATATTCATTGGAAATCAGTATTTTGTAATTACTTTGCTGTGTTTGATTTTTGTGCATTTTTTATTTACTTCTTGGTTTACAATATGATCTGCAAGCTACATTAAAAGTTCTAGATTGGTGAAAAATTAGGATCGGCCACTTTTCTGCTTGTTGTATAGGATTTTTCTGAACTTTCCCGATTAGAACAAGAAAGACTTTAGGCAAAGAATTAGGTCCGGTAAGGCCCCTTTTTGGCCCCAAAAAATAACAGTTTTACAAAATTGTTAAAATGTAAACTTTTAGTTATTTATTGTACAGTTGAATGCTTCTGCTACATAAATATGGGCTGTTTTTTACAATACAATGCACATATATCGGGTCGTAGCACCATTAAGTCACGCTGAATTACTGAAATCTTCAAAATTCTATCATTTTAGTTAAATGTTAGACGGTTTCCATGTAAAACGAAAGTGGCCGCATTCGTGTTCATCCTTAATATTGCAATGTAAGTTGTATTTTATGATAATACATAACATATATAAAGGTTGTGGATAAACACGGATGCGGCCACTTTCATTTTTGACAAAAACAATCTGAAAAGTGACGTTTTTTGGCATATTTGTGAGATTGTTCATATTTGAGCTTCAATCGGGTCGTTTTTAATGACTTAATCAGTTAAAATCTTTCACATAAACTACTTAAATCAAGTGAAATAGACACTTAAGTGTTTAAAAAGTGATGAAACTGAAATTTGAAGCCAAAATGAGTCCTTACCGGACCTACTCCTTTGTTTTGTTTTGAAGGAATAAAAATTGTTTGCACTGGAGTATTATTTTTCAAGTAGCTAAAGGATAACATGGTGATGCATGCATAATAGAAGATACTTACATATCTTAGCTCTGGTCTTGCTTTTTTGTGGTATTTATAGGATTTCCCCAGTTTATATTTAGTCAATTTATGCAATTTCAACATCAGCAACTTACTGTCGTTTGTATCTGCCTTACATCTTTTGTTTCATAATCATCATAATAACTCATAGTTCTTAAGAAAGTCCTATTGGTTAGGTGATGGCATTACAAGATTTGTTTAAAAGATTGTTTTTGTTTATGCAGGGAGCACGATGATGTGATTTAGATAAGATCTAAAGATTACATATTCCAAATGAACTCATTGATTCTGAGAAAATACTTATCTGTAACTCATAAATTTAACACCGTAGTAAATATCTTTAAATAGTGTTTTGATCGGGAGTAATATCAGGTTTTCGGCATTTATAGTTCTTTCATTTGTCTTTGTTCTATTATCAATATTACTTTTACTGTTGAATGGTTTTATGTGATATTCGTTTGACGTGGCTCGGTACTTATATATCTTGTCAATGTGTTTGTATTGTCTTTCATTTTTTTGTGGTGTATTTTGTATATGCGACTTTTTGTATTTCGTTTGTTCTTATAACGTGACTCTTTACTTTAAAAGATCCCGTCAGATGATATTGTTCTATTTTATGTCATTATTATATATAACTATTATGAATTACAATATACATTTGTACGTTGAACCACAAACGTCAAAATCATTCAATCGCGTAGTGGAATCAACTATTTGTGGATTCTTATAAATTCTATATATAACTTTTGGACTAGTTTAAATCTCGGTCTATTTCTGAAATTTATTCTTACACACTTTTGATTTTTTTACCCTGTATGCTAACATTGCCTAGGTAAATTTTAAAATTGTTTGTATGCACATTGAACGACAAATCTATGTGACGTATAAAATTTTCTGACGTCAGACACACAAATTAATGAATGTGTTTGTAGATAGATGTTTTTGTGTTCTGTTAAATTGTTCCTTTTAAAATTGTTATACGATGATGACTGATGTACCCATATTCTGACTATTTTATTTATTGTGTCTGTTTAGTTAACGCATCAATGTAAATATAACGGAAATTGATGAGACTGTCATTAAAGTGAGAGTGTTAGCGCTATAAAACCAGGTTTAATCCACTATTTTCTACATTTGAAAATGCCTGTACCAAGTCAGGAATATGACAGTTCTTATCATTCGTTTTTAATGCGTTTTGTTATTTGATTTTGCCATGTGATTATGGACTTTCCGAATTGATTTTCCTCTAAGTTCAGTATTTTTGTGATTTTACTTTTTCCTACGAGTACACTTCTGCACCTCTCATGACCGACCATTTGCTAATTTATATTTATATTTATATCAGAGTTGTTTTAGACACTTGTGAATAATCTGTATTTTGTATTTTTGTTCTGATTATTGCTTTGTCTTCCGCCTAATTGTTTTCCTACACTGTATTGTTTTTTCCAATTTAAATATGTCGCTTATATTGTGCGTTTTTGATATCGTTAAGTTAATACGCTTTTAAAACTAACACCGCGAAAGAAAACACTTTACTTTGTAAGAATTATCTCCCCGAACACTCTTTATCTTGTATGTGCTACTCTGCAACTGTAAAAGATTACGACAAATTTATTTTACCAAATCGCTCGTTATATCCTCAGGATGTTTTGAATAATTTTGACCGAAGCGGTAAAGAGATTCAATATGAGAGTTATTCCCCCTTATGTATTATATGTAAGTGATTTGCCATCCTAACTTGTAAATGATAGAAATCTAGGATATTCTTATTTGAGGTCCTTTGTCCAAAAAAAAAATATCTTATTTTCACTTCATTTCAAAGATCTTCAAAGATTGAATAAGATATCGATAACATAATTTACTAAATTGTTAGTTGCCACATGTCGTAACACATACATTTTGGTTGAAAGGGTACGCTTACATTAAATTGAAACACTACTGGACGAAAAAACGTCTGTCCATACCAGTAACAGTCGTTCTAAGACTGATAATGTTTGTTAAAGTTGTAACAGTTGTTAAATTTCACTGCTGCAGTTTTTTTGTAACTGTCCCAACTTTAAAAGTGTTTGTCTACAACATAAATCGACTGTAACAACGCAAGAAATAACTGTCACCGTTATTAAAGGACTGATACAACTATTTCAAAGTTGTAACAGTTGATTTACAACTGTCCCAACTCGAAAAACGTTGCAACGGTCATAAATAAACTGATTAAACGCCTAAAGGGTTGTCACAGTCGTAATAAAACTGATGCAACCATTTGAAAGTTGCAACAGTCATTTAATTACTGTACCAACACGGAAAACGTTGAAACAGTCATAAATAAACTGTTTAAACGCAGAAAAAGTTGTAACAGTTATAATATGATAGCTACAACAATTGTATAGGCATAGCTAATTTATAAGCGTAGCAACTTCCAAACATTGATCTTCATGTACACTTAAAAGTCACGGATACAAAATGTCTAACAGTCAGGGATATAGGTTCAATTATTTGTAAAAAAAAATTTACTGTGTGAAATATAAGGTTGTGACAAAGAGAAACAACTATCACTCCAATGTAATACATTAATTTTAGATAGATATTGATTTAAAAAAAAATTATTTTGAAATATTTGCCGCTGAACACATTTTTGTATTCCTCGGATATTTAGTGAATGTGCTGAATTTATATATTTTTTTAACACTTTCTCGCCCTTATCTCTTCGAACCAATAAAATCGGAACCAGCACTAGATACCTGCAATTTCACTAGATAAAAGATATATCTACTAACAGAAAAATCGAAAAACGTTACCCAATATATTTGTTACCAAATGTATCTTTATAACTGAATTAAAAGTTGACAATTTTTATATCATCTAAATAACAATTTAATTATTTTTCTATTAAATTAGTTAGGTGTAAAATCATTCATGCATACACGGTTGTTTTCAATACCCGTAGTTTTACGAATCACATCACTTCATAATAACGCTGAATATACATGATATACTCTAAACCTAGCGGGGAACTCCTAATACACGCACTTGTCAAACTTATCCCCACATAAAACTGCTTTATATTTTCTTGAGGGCTTATTTCACACACTAATTTTTGGGGGGCTACATTTCTTGTAAAATTATAAATATTGCCGTATAATCATTTTGATTTTTATATATATATACATGTAAAAAAAAAATCAGACATTTAACACATCTTTTGCAGCTATGGAAAACAAATCTTAAATCTATCTGAATTTAATTTATTTTATTTTACCGTCTTTTATTTTTGAATAGGTCAATATTAACTCGACTTTGTATTGTACATTGTACGGACTGGTCTATTTGAAGTTCAATTGTAATTGATACACATGATACAGGTAAATAGCACGTCAGCATTCATGATTGAGGTAAAAAAAATATTATCACTCGCGAGAAAAAAATCATATTTTCACCGGATTTTTCGCAAAGAATTTACCATACATAATTTATGTAAATACTAGTAGATGGACGTACTGTTCAAGACCCGACAAAATAACTAGCGCAAGTGAAAGTTCAAATGTTCAAAACATGAAAACTCGCATTGTTTAAGACAGGGAAATCAAATCTTAATTCTTTTATTTTTTTCACATCACTTTTTAGAACTTGATGTATTCTTTAGACTCCGGTCTTATTAAATTCTAAAGACTGACATCGGATTCTCTTGTGTGGTTTCAGTTGATCAGATGTACTAACGTTTATCCAAAATATTTTCCCATTTCAATTGTTCAAATTCAAATTATTTAATCCCATAAATGCTTGTACAATGACATATTATTCAATCAGTAAAGAAAACTAACAATGTTACTAGATAGATAGATAGATAATTATGTACAGACAATATTTTGGGTCCCTTTATATTTTTTTGTGGATCCAGCCATTTTAAAAAGGAGTTGTTACTAACCCAGGACAAAGGGGGTTCCAATTACATGTACCCATTCAAATGCCTTGATCGTCCAAAAAAGGGGGGTTCAAACCGCCGGAACCCCCCCCCCCCCCCCCCCCTGGATCCGCCCCTTAGGCTATACATTGACCTATAATGGTTTAGTGCGTTATACATGTATGACTTTGTAATGCTTATTGTGTTTATGGAAAACAATGGGAAAATGTTGCTTAACATCTTGGGATATATATTAAGAAGGCATTTATTCAAAAGCAGATAGAATTGATTTGTAGAAAAACATGAATATTAAAGGGCAGATGATCAACTATTATAGTACAAGTCTTTGATTAACCACAATATTATATTTGTCATCACTGACGTATCAATGTTGCTTTTGATTACATGGTATAAAAATCCAACTTGGGTTTCTCATGTTTCTCATCTGAACTTGTTTACACGGTGTTACATTATCTAATATAGCTAGGCCTGTTATAGGTTTTTCATTATCACACTTATGGGGAACTGATTTTGCTCATTGTTGAAGGATGTACAGTTACTAACAATTACATCACTTCACTTGAAGTTCCTCCATCGTTCAATTTTCATCCATGGAGATCCCTGTCTTGGTTTACGGTTGATGGTTGTCTTATTGAAATTCATACCACATCTCCTTATTCTAGTTATCATACAGTATACATGTTATACCAATGTCCCAGGTTAGTGGGAGGGATGGGAACTCGCTAACATGTTTAATCCCGCCACATTATTTATGTATGTGCCTGTCCCAAGTCAGTAGCCTGTAATTCAGTGGTTGTTGTTTGTTTATGTGTTACATATTTGTTTTTCGTTCATTTTTTAAAATAAATAAGGCCGTTAGTTTTCTCGTTTGAATTGTTTTACATTGTCTTATCAGGGCCTTTTATAGCTGACTATGTGGTATGGGCTTTCCTCATTGTTGAAGGCCGTACGGTTACCTTAAATTGTTAATGTTTGTGTCATTTTGGTCTTTTGTGGATAGTTGTCTCATTGGCAATCATACCACATCTTCTTTTTTATATGTTATACAAGACTAAAATACCTAGTATTATCAAATGAATTATAACAACTGTTAATAGTTGTCAGACTTTTGTTATCAAAAAGCAGCTACTGTACATGTGTATAATCAAGATGTAGACATGATCACTGGTGTCAGATGTAAACAAAGGTGACTGTGCAAATGCTGAAATGTCATCTCTGCTTTGCCTACATGTACATGTATGAAGGTCTTACTACATGTACAAGTATCACAAACTTTCAATTTTCATTAACCTTTGAAAATGAAGTTGCAGTCAAATTAACCATGCCAGACAGCTAGATGATGTACACCCTACAAACTGACATTTCATACCCATGATACCCAAAATTTAGTGATTCATATTGTCTGTGAAATAGACTTAACATTCTTAACCATGTTAACATCCAAACCATGAAAACTAACTTATGAATATCCAATAATATGCCAAAAATAGTGATCCTATACATGTCATGCATGTACATGTAGTTTATAATGTCATTACTGTAGCATCTGAGAAACATTTGGAAATAGATCAAACCACAAAAACTGAGCATTGTTCAATGAACCATGAAATTTTCATTGGGGTCAAAGTCTGATGTAAGTCTTACAATTAGACATATTCACCTTAATACACTCATTTCATAAACCAAATATAGTTGACCTACTTTTCCTACTGCTTGTAGCATGTGTAGTATTTTTAAACATGTGTGAGAAACAAACTTGACAAATTACATGTAACTGAAGTAACCTTAATCACTGATCCATGAAATGAAGTCAGGATCAGGCCAACCCTGCCTGACAGACACTGAGACATGTACACCTTTCAAGATACCATAACAATTAATCCAGTAACTCAATTAATATACATACGTTATACATTTAAGACTTCAAGTGTATTTCACTGTGACTGTTCAAACAGTAATATTTTTTTGTAAACAGTTACATGTACATGTACATGTAGTGTACCATGAAAACTAGATGAAGTGCAATGAACATATCAATAACAGAAACTTCATAACATTTTAAAGGAAGTATCCAGGCATTTCAGCTTCTAAAATGTATCTGGTGAAGCTTAAATACAAAACGGTACGCTGTAGCCACTGCCAGATTGTAATACATATTTCTTGGCTTGCATGCATGTACTTCAACTTTTGTTGCAGGAGGGATAATAAAATTATACTTTAATGTACGTGCATGGTTTATTTGTTTCAAAAACCATGAACACTTGGCCACTAACCATGCTAACATGACTAATCATGCTTATTAAGATTTTTATTTAATTCTAATTCAGACTTTAATAATTTAAGTACAGCAAGCAGTCATTTGACTCTAAACAATTGACACAGACTGCACGAGACCCTCATAGTTGGTTAAGATCTTTTTACACACCCTGGACATGCTGGCGGTAGTTAACAATTGCAATGCCAACATAAACTTCAGATGTGATATACATGTACTGTTTTGTTAATTTCACTGAAACTAGAAATTCACATTATCCATATTGTTATGATATTAAAATGACTGATTATCCACTAATTAAAAGTATTTATGAATTCAGATATGATGCACTATTATTAGTAGTATTCACTGAAACTATGCATTTTCATTATTCCAAATTGCTATTTCAAATGAATAGTTATCCTGGGTATTCATGGAATTCAGAAATAATGTACATGTAAATGTATGATTGCACTATTGATATTCACTGCAACTACGAAATTTTGTTATTCCAAATTCACAATTGATCATGATAATCCAAGGTAATTAGTCCTCCAGTAATGTGGTCCTCCTTTAATACAATTTGTAATTTTCCTATTTGTACAAGGCACAATTTTCTTCTTGTCCAATTTAATCAGAACATCACATTATCGTCATGGAATAATGCTGCACGCCATATTCATAATTTCCAAAAACAATAGATAACTAGCATTAAATAATGAATTAATCCATTAATTGTTTCACAATTTGCAGCTATACAGCGACTCGGTGACATCTATATTTTCTATGCATCAAAGTGTACATGTACTCGCAGGTGTCATATTCTAAGTGGGAATCATGGTCAAACCAATACATATTCAGTATGATTCTACAAAATAAAATATACATTTAGACTCAAGTACAGTAAATGTTTAACTAATAATAAATATATAAGGCCAATTAAAATTAATTGATAGATTTTCATCCCCGCCCGCCCCTCTGAAATCGTCCCGCCCCAAATTTTTTTATTTTATAAAATTTACGATTTCCGGATTTCGTTCATTCCCGTTACCGGTAACCGTTAAAATTTCGTTTCATCCTCAAAGCTTCCTGTTTCAAATTTCGGTTTTGTTGAACACAAATGATTAAGTCGACCTTTCCGCTGCTCTATGATGACAACATCCTCTTCCGAGAGTAAAGGTTGATAACGAGAATGACGTGAAATATTGGTGTTACGAAAAACACGCTGTTTCCAAGACTGCAAATCGCGGTATGTCACAAATTTCTGTGATTACGGAAAACTGCGGACTTTTTTATTTATGCAATGACTTTGTCTCAGGAAATTTAAACTGTAAATGATACCCAAAGCGCAAGATTCGTGGAAACCATTGATACAGAAAACATGACTGGATTAAAGATATTGAAACACAAGCACAAACTTGTCAGATTTATGACCGTTTATTGAATTTAAAAAGTCGACTAACCTATGCATTTTATTTATGCAAGCCCTTTGATTTCACCCATGGCTGTCTTTTTATGTTGACAAACAGCAAATGTCCCAATGCACCCAAAAAGAGTCATTAAACAACAACTTTTTTTTATTATAAAGTTCATGTTTTACATAATAATTATATTTTCATCTTGCATATAAAGTACCAACCCTATTATTTTCAACACTCTCTGAGTTTTCATTTTATTCTGTACTCATAATAATTGTGTTGCATACCAATGCATATGCTTCATTTTATGGGAATACAAACCATTGTTTAGAAACCCAAATACATTTGGTGTAGGTAGTCTAACTGAAGAGACTATTTCTCACACGTTTTTGTTCTTAAGTTTTTAAAGCCGCAATTAGATATATTCATTTAAGGATTGGAAAAATTATGTAAGATTCCTCATACTTGTGTATATAAAAAAGAAGATGTGGTATGATTGCCAATGAGACAACTACATGTATCCACAAAAGACCAAAATGACACAGACATTAACAACTATAAGTCACTGCACGGCCTTAACAATACATGATATAAGCTTATTATTACACTTGCATATATGAAGAACTCGTCACAAAACATGCAAAAGGGTTTCATATGAAATAAAATTTAAAAAATAAAATCCTCCCACCCGCCCCATTTTTTTCAAAAATTTGGATGAAAATCTACTAATTAATTTTAGTTGGCCTAATACTACATGTATATACATTGTGCAATAATAAGAAAGTTAATTACAATAACTGTATTTACCTAGATAAAACTAGCACTTCTCATTTGATTGACCAAAAAATTCTAGCACTAATACAATTCTATTTTCAAGTCCCTATTAACAAGAAAAATAAATCTTTTAAGGGGGTCTAAATTCTATATAGTGTTGTCTTTTTTCCTGCATTAATGATTTGTTAAGTGTGATTGTGTACTTTCATTGAAGGGTTACTGTCTCATTGAGGCTCACACCATACTTTTTTTCATCAATTCTTTAAAGTCAGACATCATGGACATAGTTATTCCTCTCTAAAACACAACAGGTTATTTCTTTTGTTTATTTTAATTATGTTTATGATTTAATATGAAATATATTGATACTACAAACATGACAAAGAAAAGTTTAAGGAACGAAAAAATAAAATAAATAAATGCCCTGTTACTATATACATGTAGATGATATTGACTTTACCTTTGTCCAGTGCATATAAATGAATAAACCTTTGTGATGTAAAAATATTGTTCCAAGACTTAGCCATCCCAGTTAATGTTTTAAATCCTTGAGTTTAATAATTTTTACATCTTTTGTGTTACCCTGAATACTTTTTACTTATTCATTTGTTATAACAGCTTGCTTTAAATAATGCTTTGCAGCTCACTTTTTTATTTAATTTAGTTATTTACCCAATTTTATTTTAATAAATCAATATTCAGATTACTTTTAAAATTTGCATTTTAATATCCAAAATAATATATATCCTGCTGTTTCATATTTTTCTTAAAGTATAATTTGTTTTGAAAAATTTTGAAGAGGACAATTTTAATCATGATAATTTGTGAACATTATTATAAAATTGTATCATTATACCAATGACAGTCAGATTAAATATCATCCCCCAGGGCAATAAACTATTGTGTCTTAATTTGTATATTAGCTAGATCATGTATATAAGAATTTCTGATTATTACCTATCACATATCCAGTGTTAACATCCTGATTATTACCTATTGTAATGTCACATTTGCATGGTCATATTCAGTAAATACAAATATTTTAATTGTTAATTTTGAATTTGAATTAAAAAATTTTGTTTTAGACTAAATCATTGTAAATTAGTAGATACAACACATACAATGCAGTTAACACAGTAAATTTTATGAGAACTTACTGGATAATACTATATCTATAAAAAATATTTTGAGCTTCATAAAATACTTTAAAAAAGTTTATACCATGTAACATAAAAAAATATGCATACAGATAGATTTTTTTGTTATGTTTTCCTGACATATTGAATGTTTACATAAAATAATTATCATGATTATGTAAAAAATGCAAAAAATCTGCAGTTGTATGTGAATGCACATGATCAAAGGAGATGTGGGATATATCAATGATGCATCAACCCAACAGTTTAATAGGCAACAATAAAGTAACCAAAACACAATTGAATGCGTGTCGAAAAATATATATGACTTATGATTAGAAGGTCCTTAATCATTGCGGAATAAATATAATATAATGACCATTGAATGTTACTACTTGTAAGCTAGATAACATGTATGGCACAAATGAATTTTGAAAAACAATGCTAACAGGGCACAATTTATATAAAAATTTCACATGAAAATATATAGTTTGGGTTCAAAGTATTAACAAATTATAGTGATTTAATATAAATTCTATGTTAAATCTAAAAAGAATAAAATTATGATGCTAGCTTTGCTCTTTTAATGTGTTTTTTAAACAATGTAGTACATGATAAAACAATTACTAATTGAATTAGCACAATTTGTTTAATCAACTGTGTTTAAATGGCAACTGTTTATGACTCTGTGCCTTGTTTCAGGAACATTAATTTAATAATATTGTTTTATTTTGATGATTAATGCTATTTTAAACCATTTTTTAAATATTTATTCATTTCAATGCCTGGCATATGCATGCTATTATCAAATATATTAATGTTTTGTTGTCAATGATTTGAGAATTATTTAAAATCTAAATGAAAATGGACACTTGCTAAATAAGTCACTATTTAATCTTAAAGTTAATAATTTTCCTAACATTTTATGATCAAATCATATGTGTTTGTACTATGCATGTTTTTTTATCGAAATCGTGACGTCACAATGCATTCTAAATAGAACAAAAACTATCAGCTGATAAAGCAAAACTAGGGAAATACTAGTAATCCAGCATAAGCATGATAAGAAACACATTTATATGGATACGTACATGTAAAGATCGGTTGGTTGTTGGTTATAAAATGTCCAGTGACAAGTATTTCATGCAAATTTATGACCCGAGTAAGCAATACATTAACATACAATATGTACACTACATGATGTATAGGTCAGCATGGTCAGTGGCAGATCCAGAACTTTTCATAAGGGACAGGGCCCCTGACTGCCCTTAGGGGCACAGATCCAGTCATGCTTGAGTGATTCCCTATATAATCGACCAAATTATTCCACAAAAAAGGGGAAGATATAGAGTAACCTTTTATGTATTCCACTCAGGGTGATGTATGCAAAATAATTAAGGGAATAAATGACATACACATGATAATAGGGGGGGGGGGGGGACGGTGTCCTTCATGACTTTCAATGATTTATTATGAAGCACAACTTTAACATTGAAGCTTAAAGGTGGCTCAAAGCTTATATTTTCCCTGGAACATGCAACTATGCACGAGTGTGGTAATATAGAACGTCGATTCATAGCTATATATAGCCTATCGGAGTATCTCAATATAGATTCCGTAGGATCAGTGGCGGATCCAGGGGGGGGGGGGGGGGTCCAACCCAGAACGAAACAGGGGGAGGGGGTGTCCAACTATATGTCCTCATTTAAATGCATTGAGCGGCCAAAACAAAGGAGGTTCGAACCCTTGGAACCCCCCCCCCCCCCCCCCTTTGGATCCGCCAATGAGAACACATTGTAAGGTCTGTAAGCCGACAAATGTGCACATTTTCCCTTCAAAATTATGAATCCATGATTATTCGATAGACATGATAGACATGCTTTAAAATATTGATAATTTCTACTCACCGATTGTATTTTCCAGCTCAGATTATTGAACATGTGGTCTAACATCTGTAGTTACCTGTGTAAAAATATATTTTGCCGACCTGAGGTCCCGGTTTTTTTGTTTTTTTGCCGACAAAAAATTAAAGTGGATAAATCGTTTACGGTGAAGAATTGTTTTCCGTTTTTAATGAAACTTGACAGATTTTACTTATTATTTTTTTAATCATCGGAAATGTCCCTCTTGGTGTAATTCGAATTAAAACGGGTTTATTATGCTGTACAATATTGGTAACTTAGTCATAATCTTTAAATTTATTTCAGGTACACCAGTTATGAACGAAAATGTTATAAAACAGATATTATAAAATAAAAAGTAAGGATATCAAAAGGATTGTTTAAAGTCAAACGCACATGACTGTCAAAAATGAACGGACAATGCTACGGCAATAAATGGAAAACGACAAAAGACAAACAACGATCGCAAAATAAGTGAATAAACAGCAAAACAAGTTTACAATCGCACGATAGACGATAATAGTATAAGTAATGGACTATTTCACAACAAAATCAAATCTTGAGAGCCGGGTGAGACGTGATTTTTTTTTTACACTGATGGACTACCGTTACGCTAAAATATTTGTATTAAAACATTTACCGACTGTATCAACCTATGAAGTGTTTGTTTTAAACATTTAACGACTGTGTCAACCTTTTATAAGTTGTAATAAACATTTAATGACTGTGCCAACCCTTAGAAAGTTGTAACAAACATTTAACGACTGTCCCAACTCTAAAAACGTTGTGACAAACATTTTTTGACTGCATCAACGTCTGAAAAGTTGACACAAACAAATTTTAACTGTCCCAACTATTAAAAGGTTGGGACGGACATTATGCAACTGCCACAACTATTAGAAAGACTGTAATAAATAGATTTTGACTGTGACAACACCGTAAACCACTGCAACAGTTCTGAAATGACTGATGGTAGCATTTTTTGACTTTCACAACCCGTAGAAAAGTTGGGACAGACATAAATGAACTGTTGCAACGAAATATGACAGATTTGACAGTCATTATTTGTCTTTTACAGACTAAGACAGTCGTACAACGACTGTTACTGGTATGGACAGTTGTTTTTTCGTCCAGTAGTGAAAACTCATACAATGTATACAAATTATATGGCCTTTCTAATAGTGTTTCGATCCCTATGTAAGTTGATTGTTTTCTGGTTTGTATCAATAAAGAATTAAGATCCATTTTGATACAACTTGTGGTCAATTTTTTTGGCAAACGTCAGTGGCAGTCAGGAACGTTTTAGTATATCAGTTGTTCGACCTTTTTGTAAAATGCGATTTGTTAAAATATACTTTTTCACTTTTCTGGTCTTTTTGGAAAATATTGTTTGTGCTGTATTGAGACCTCTATACAACGATTTGTTTTTACATGAACACATATAAAAATTGCAATTTTCATCCAACTTAAACATAGGTTTGAACGTTGTTTTCCATTTACACTTGTTCATATTTTTTTGTTTGTACTCGTATTATATTTTCCCTCCGGTTTATATAATCCGTTCATCCTATCTCGACTCTTTAAAATTCAAAAGTCTATCCTAAATTGAGGTAAATTATATGGCCTTCGAAATACCGTTTTGATCCCTAACATTACTGAAGAGACATTAATTGTCGACATCTGGATATGATGTACTAATTTCTGCACCTCATGTTTGTGGTATTACACCTTTGTCACAAGTTTATTGTTTTCTGTTTGGTATTAAATTAATATTAAGATTCATTTTGGTACATCTTCTCGAAATATTACTGTATTTTGTACACGGCTTTGAAAACAGGTAGAAAGCGACGATATGCAAAGTATTTCTTCCTGTTTTGAGCTGAAAACTAATTTAATTCATATTTAAAGACAACGTCTTGTTATTCTATATATACTGCAACTACTATAACTATTCCAAATGAATTATTTCGGGAAAGATGCATCATTTTTGATTTGCATTGTACAACCTAAAATTTCAAAGAACCTGTATGTTTTACTGACGTGATTTTTAGATCTCTACGGAAACACATTGTCAACGTCATAAACAAGGCGATATACCGACAGTGACTGTATATCACATATAAATATACAATCATAATCAATGCAATTCGACTGCACAATAATCACAGCTGCAGTATATAATATAACACGCAGGATAACTTTATATATTAAGATACCCTTGTTGCATGATTAATCTTACCGGTTTACCTGGTAAGAAATGCTTCTACATTTATAATGCTAAATTTATAATTTCCTCGTGACAAGTAGTTTTTCCTATTGAATTAAACCTTTTAAAATACTGAGATTTAAGCTATTAAGCAAACGTATGTGTTGTTAATAACACAAGCCAAATATAAAGTGAATACATAAAACGTAAGTACTGTTAACCTAGAGCTTTATCTTTTTAGGAAATTTGTTTAAAGGGGCAATTCTACGAGCTAGATACAAAAAAAAACATTTCAATCATGCAAGTGAATTTGTGAAATACAAATATGCTTTTAGGAGCTAGTTTGTTCCAATTTTGTCGAAATACGTTTAGACACCTCTCTGATAAATTATTCACTTTCAGGTGAATACTTTTGACATTATTATATCCGTATTCGTGTGACCGTCAATTTAACTTTTTAGATAGAGACAGGTTATGCATTAATTATGCATGTTCAATTATTAAAGGAAAAGAATTTCAACAGTGAAAATGAAACAAGGGTAAACCATTTGATCGACAGATTCGATCTCCAAAAACGCATTCTCACACAGTAAATACGATAATTTACTCATATATTTTTACCTTTGATATAAATTCAAACAGTCATAGACCATGCAATTGCACGAGTTAGTTATCTATTTATATCTATATGTATGCTAATATCGGGTTATATGACCGTCGGCAGTATTCATGTGTTTAGATGGCTTCTACGCTAAAATACATATAAAATATGGTACATATTGTCTTGCCCATGCATTGTAATTTGTTTATTTTTGACTGTTTTATAATTTTGATATACGTTTTAGTATGTTATTAAATAATTTGAGAATTTGAGACAAATTAATGACATGAATTTGACAGCTTATGTCCCTTTATATAATTTATGATTATAATATTTGATAGTAAACAGTGTTATTATTCAATTGAAAGTGAGGCATTAATGAAGTTTTGTATGTATCTGTATCGCTTATTGACCTTATATTGGTGCGCAGTATCATTTGGAGCGGAACGACCCATCTCAAATGTCCTATATAAAGGCATAGTAAAAACAAACACGTACATCTCATTATAAAAATCAGTATAACAATATAATTAATTGTGTTTGCTTTCAAGGGGCACGAAACCGAATGTTTATCTTATCATGATCAGATGCTTGAATCCGATTTTAAATAAAAACCAATGGCGTGAAAATATTATATTGAAAGTAAAAATTAAAATAGTTAAAATCCAATAAACCCTATTATAAAGGAGAGGAGAGTGAACTGAAACATAGGTATGCCACCGATTCAGGTCTTATCATTAAATGCTAAATATAACTAAAAAGAATAAATCCGATAAAAGTGAGTATAATGGTGAATGGGCCGATAAAGGCATTAGTACACAGTATAAAATATACTTCAAGGAAGGACCTATAGCATGGTAAAGACACGAAATACTGTCTTCTACCCAATGCAAGATATATGAAGAATAAAACTTTAACAGAGCTCTACGAACCATGTCATGCTCATTTAACTATGTTATATAACAGATAAAGTCTTAGTTTTATAAGTTATTATTTCCATGCATTGACTTTATTTTTCATTTATGGTATTGTTCCCTATTTCACAATTCGCTTTAAATGCACTGAATACAAACTCCACGAATAACACGTTATACATTTAGTGTGTTCAAAGATTTTTCTGAACCACTTTCACCTCAATCTCTGCAACCTTAACCTTTGTAAGTCAATGATAAGTTTAAAACTGAATCGTTATTAGCTAAATACATGACTTAGAAGCTCGAGAAGAAACGTACTTTATAATTTTTGAATTTATGTACGAAAAAAGTAATTATTAAAAATCCTGTCAGAGCCGAGGCACTGTTATTATAGAATTCTGGCTTAGGTTAATCGTAAGATTCACATTAGGTTGAATAGCATAAACACATTACTTTCATATCCCATCTTCTATATGACATACACATTGTGTTAATTAACATGATTTGACAGTGGCTGAAACTGATCAGATATTTTGTTTACAATTGAAAGATATCATTTTAATATGAAGTGTGATGTGGTGATATGGGTCAATCTTTAGTTATTCATGTTACAACGAATCGTGAATGTATTTAATTTATCTTACTCCTGTGTCGTTTTGTTTTTATCCATTTAAGCTATTAAATTACACACTTAAAATTTATTCTTGTATTTATTTGCATAAAATATGAACATAAACGATAGATATATAGTTTCTTTCTCCCCTTACGCTTACTTTAGAGGTCGTTTGTTTTGTACTGGATATGTTTATGGTATGTTCAGTCTATCCACATGTTTCGCGTATTATAACCAAAAGTTAGCCTTAGACGGATTTGAGTATTTTTTAGGTTATTTTAAGCCATATAGATTTTCAATTCGCCTTTTTAAAATAGAAAGGATTATTGGTAATCTCATTGTTCGTACACCAAAATTAAAATAACGTTACATCATTGGCTCAATTTCCATTGTTTAGAACGTTTTAAACCTATCACAACGTCTTTGGGTACGCTTTTGAAAGTACTACCCAGAATTCATTAGATTCTGAAACGGCGAATTGTTTCGGTTCTTATAGATAGACCCAAAATATTGGTCACAATAGGTTAAGATTTCGTATTGCAATTCTAATATGTGTTCGTATTTAAATTTTCTATTTCGGATCAAGAGATTTTGGTCGAGCTTTCTAAGAGGGGAATATGGGTCATGCGAACAAACATAAAACAAATAAAAAACAAAATGGATACCTAAATAAAGTTAGTAGATGTGGTGTGATTGCAAGTAAGACAAATATCCGCCATAGTTAAAATGCCGTGGCTCATATCAAACATTAGCAATCGTACGGCTTTCAACATGTACGGGGAAAAAACAATGCAAACGAGAATACTAACGGCCTATTTATAACAAAATAATTTACAAAAAATAAATATGACAAACATGAACCAACACTACACATTGAACTACAGACTCCTCACATAAATAGTGTGGGGATATATGTCAGCGCTCAAAACTAGCACTAACAAGGGACAGAAAAATCTTTTTAATTTAGTTTGCACTGATTAATATACTTTTTACAGTCAACATTAAACTTTAACACTGACGGACGCAGTAATGTGGCATTATTTAATCAAATAATATGATAACCACATCAACGAATGACAGGGCCACATCAAATACTAGAAAAAAACGCATCATGTAGTGTAAAATCGTCTAATCATGAAACGTCATTGTGTTAAGTTTAAGTCAGATAAAGAATTAACAAATCACCAAAATCAAATTACAAAACCTCATCTTGTAATTACACAACAATACTATAAAAAATAAAATCACCAAAAAACTGAACTCCGAGGAAAATTCAAAAGTCATCAGTCCCTAATTATGTTAATCCACTTACACCTACAGTAATGTTAAAACCACAGTACCTAATGAAACAACCACATTCCATAGTTTATCATATAGAAGATGTAGACATTATCGTCGTTTCTTTCTGAAGTGATGAAGACGTTCAAAACTTTCTTGACTCTTTAGCTTAGAAATATGACCACTTTCTCCACCTTTGCCTATGTCTTGTTTAATTTTTTAGCTGCTCTGAATCTTTTGCGGAATGATTTAGATTTATCAAATAGTTTGATTTGTAGCATCGATCAGTGGAGATACATCAATTGCCGATACGTGCATCTTCTGCCACAAAACTTGAACTGTTAACATTATTTAATGTGTACATAAAAAGTTATGAATGCTACCTTTTTAAAATGCGATTGTTATCTCTAAATCGGGGGCTGTCAGAATCTATTATATATCAAATATATACAGATCTCTACGAGTTAATTTTGGAAAGAAGAAACATATGAAATCAGATGAAAGGTTCTCTTAAAACAAATTTTGATATTGACACCTTATGTGGGGCGTTAAACCTTGTGATTAATCAACTTATTCACCCTTTATAATTCCAAAGAGATATATTCATCTTGATGACATAAAAGGGGGGATAATTTATTAAGTAGTTTGGATCATTTATGATAATTACATCCGAAACTGAAGAGTATACTTGCAAGTTGAAAATAAGATATCATTATAATCAACAGTGTGTTCATAATTTAACAATAGAAATTGAGGTAGATTTTTAAAGTGTGCTTGTGAATAATTTTCAATAGAAGTTTCGTGACAATAATTCATTGACCTTGTAGAGAATTAAAGTAGATGAAATTAATATCATCGGATTTTTGTAACGAATTTGATATCAACGTACTAGAATGCTATGGTATAACTTAATAGTATATCATTACTTTACTTTTCTTTAGGTTAAAGGTTTTTTTTAATGTCGTCGAGTCTGGTTTGTACTCTTCCACTTTTTGCAATTTGATCACGTCCTTTTATGTATTTTTATCAAAATATACTGACGGACATAAGAAACGCCACATTTGATTAGTTTTTTTAGTTTTTAATATTAAAATACACATTTCGCATTTAATACTAAATTGAATATAAAGTTGATTCATAAGTTTAAAATTAGAGTTGAATTGATTACGGAACGCTAAACGTAAAATCAAGTGATCTGAACTAAAGTCCTGATTTTTTTCTCTTTACTATCAGTCATGCCAATCGTCAAAACAAAGACAGCCGTTAAAATCCTTAAATGATTGCCCAAAAGGTAAACCCACACCGTTAGGAAGGTTTTCACCCTTCTGATCTTGCCCATTCCTACCAATTTCAGTCCTTTTTTGCAGTATCGTGGTATTCACTGAAACCTTAATGACAATACTTAAGTGAATTATGTGGCATACAAGCGTACATGAACCATGGCTTAATGTAAATCTGACTGGCAGGAAACTTTAACGACTTGGTAAAAACTGACGTTGTAGTCGGTATACTCTGTTGCAAATGACGTTGCCTAATTTAAATAAAATGAAAACGTGCAACTACATGTTGACCGGGTCTATAGGTTGTCAATTTGGAGTTCTGACTACCTGCTTTGGAGTTTAGGGTCTTAAAGATAAATTTAAAACGCGAAATTATTCTTAAAAAACTTGCACTAAATTTTGTCTGTTAATTTCTTATGAATTATTTCAATTTTCATTTTATAGTTGTCACGAAAGGAAAATCAAAAACCTGTTATTGATTTAAACTTGGAAAGGAAATGTTTAACGAAGAAAATTTGTTAACAAAAATCGCACATTTGCTTCTAATTACGCGTCATGAAATTCGTGGTGTACAATTTTCGCGATGTTTGATGTCTGAGGGAAATTCAGGTATCGATTTTGTTATTCAAAGAGAAGTACGGGGAGCTTAAATAAGCAATGAAATGAATATTATTCATGATTTGTTTAAACAAAATAGACAAAATATGTGTTTCGTTTTTAAAGTCAGTAGTATAGTATGTTTTACATTACAGGTAGTTATTAGAGTACTAAATACTAGCGAAACACTTTACTTTGTAGAACAGTGGTTTATGTTATTGAAGACTCAAAATGGTTTTGATTTGTTTTTGCTTTAGCGTGCTGCTGATTGTTTTGCTATCGGCTACCACTGAAGATATATATTCTACTCATGAAAACGGTAAGTCAACAAATTACATGACACAATTTTTTACTGAGATCATAGAATGCATTGGTAGATTATTATTACAATAATATGAATTTTAACATGACAAAACTAAAGACACGCTCCGATTAAAATTGAAAAGAATGTAACATAATTCATTTAAGAAATAATTGATGCAAGCTATACTTGATTGTAGTTTAATATTATATTTGTGATTTTTTCCCGAGCGATAGTGAGGGCTAACATAACAAGAATAACTAATGATTTTCTTTTCCCAGGCATAGATTACAGTAGCCGTATTTAGCACAAATTTTTGGAATTTTGAATTCGCAATGCTCTTCAACTTTGTACATGTTTGGCTTTAAAAATATTTGATATGAGCGTCACTGGTGAGTCTTATGTAGACGAAACGCGCGTCTGGCGTACTAAATTATAATCCTGATACCTTTGATAACTTGTGTATGCCTACCATGTTAAAACTAAAATAAAGTATAGCTTCCATTACTTATTTTGATTCTGATTAGGCTAATTAAGGTAATTTCTATGTCCGATGTGTATAAGAGTAAATCGTTTGTGTAGGGTCTTCCATGAAACTCCCTTTTTTTTTGATAGACAAGCAAACGACTGGCAATGTGATTTTCAAAAGGAAGAGTTTCGAACAGCCAGTATGAACGGTTATCGTATCTAGGTCAAATATGTCAACTTCAAATTGCAACACATAAGAGTCATAATAAATGAATTAGTAAACTACATGTTCATCATTTCAAAGAGTTTGGAAGTTTCTTAAGTTAATGAAAATATATTAAATACATGTCAATTTTAAAAACAATATTCTGCGTAGTCAATATACCTATGGTGGACAAACAAATTTTATTGGATTTAGAACATTGGTTTATTCACAAAGCAAAAGAAGCACGTCATATAAAATTTCATTTTATATTTACCTTCTTCAAAAAATGTCTATGCTATATCAAGAATATCTTAGTTGGTTTCAAATCCAGTGGTTGGTGATCATGGTTATATAGCCATTCTTTGGCATTTTATATTTTGATGAACTTCATTTTTTTTATCATTTTTCTTGAAATTTTTGTATTTTACCGATTCAATGTTTATTAATGCATACTATGTGACGAAAAGAAAATGTGCTATGAATTGTCAATATGACATATACTTAATGAAGTTTAGGTCACCTAACGACCTTCAATATCAACATTGATCATTACCGCATAGTACGCAATAAAACGGTCCACAACATGATTAGTGTCAAACAATGCAAACGAGTGATTTTGTATGTACCATACAATTAATAAGGAAATAAATGATAAAACAATCACTCACCTACAGGAGTCTGACTAAGTATAAGCACATTTAGAATTTGGTTTGTTTCGCATGTTTACTGTGGCAAACACTCTCCCGTACCTGGCACAGTATGGTAACACTGCACCGGGAAAACAAACTTTAAAATAAGTTGTAAGGGGATCATTAGATCAATACAAAGATATGAAAATTAACAGAAACACAAAAGAATTGTTAACCCATTCAGGACTACGTCCATAACGGATTTGTGAGGATCACTTCTGACTTTTCCATTCGACCCCTTTAAATAAACTCATCATAGATACAGAAATAAATTTTATATTTAAGCCAGACGCGCGTTTCGTCCACAAAAGACTCATCAGTGACACTATGTGAATAAATCAATGTTAAAAAGACCAAATAAAGTACGAAGTTTTAGAGCATTGAGAACCAAATATTCCAAAAAGTTTTGCCAAATACAGCTAAGGTAAACTATTTCTGAGGTAGAAAAGCCTATAAGTATTTAAGATTTTACCCCACGAGACAAGCTAAAACCTTAACATGTTGAACGTTCTTTGATTTGTCTCTATAATTATAAATGTAGACGGTTGGTAAAACAAGGTTTTACATATCTTGCTTTTTCGACATTGTCATAAGAAAAATGTTTCAAATGTAGCGCAATTTCACGAAACAACTATACAACATTTCTATTTTTTTTTTATTTTAGTTTCTGTAGGAAGATTTAAGAATACAAGCGTGTGTGGCGTATTTGCACTTACTCAAGATAAGAAAACATCCCAAATCAGATCAGATGGTCATCATATTGAGCCACCATGCTCACTTTATCTCATTGGTGTGAATTATATAAACAACTATTACATTTTTCCGGCATGTGCTTTAAAATATCTGATATAGCATTACCTTGTGGCAGAAATGATACACTAATTATTAGAGGATGGGCTTTGGATATTCGGCACAAAGACCAGTCAATATTACTATATGCAAATCAAAGTATGGTAAGTCAATGCCTAAAAAGAAATAATACTAGTACTAACTTATTCTTTTAAAGTTTTTTATGAATGTGGAAGACATGCTTCGAAATGCATCTTTTTATCAAAAGTTTTTCAGAATATATATTGTATTGTAAGTTAACTAAGGATTTTCTTATTCCAGGCATAGATTTCCTAAGCCGTAATTGGCACAACATTTTTGGAATTTTGGATCCTTAATGCTCTTCAACTTTGTAATTGTTTGACTTTATATATATTTTGATATGAGCGTCACTGATGAGTCTTATGTAGACGAAACGCGCGTCTGGCGTACTAAATTATAATCCTGGTACCTTGATAACTATAGATAATGCATATTTTAAGGTTTTGCTTGTCGTATAACACACCGAGGGGTGTCAGAATTGATTAAATGAAAGACCAAACGTAGGGGACTTCTATACCGTCAAAATATATTGCTTTGTTTTCAAAGATTTGTAAAATTTAGCATCCTATTTTACCGACCAAACTAAAGTGGGATATTCCTTTCTTATGCGTTCAGGTTTTAATACGGTCTGCGGCTCATTTAGAATGTGAAATAAAACTCACTAATTAATCTAGATATAAAACTTATTATCCATTATTCACAATATAATGTTACTCTAACTTCATGAAGTAAGGCACCAATGAATTGTTACCATCCGATAACGGAGTGTGAAAATACAAGACACTTTGTGAGTAATATATTGTACCAACTTAGTTTATGGAAAGGGGGAAGCTATCTTGTTGGTTTTTTTTTTGTCTATTTGTAATGACTTTCTATCGCGAATAAGTAATTTTAATTTTAAATCGAATGAAATATTCAGAATGATTTTCTTTTGAATAGAAATACAATTGTTTTAACAGATAATATATATTTATATACCCTCCCGAACTCAACCCATCGTGAGGTACGTGAATGTTAGGCAATAGAATATAGGAATATTTTATTAGTTTATCATTTGATAGAGTAATAAAGAAAATAATAGTATGATAAATGTATACATAAATGTAAAAAAGTTAAGAACTGACACGAAGTAGGCACGAAATCATGATACATGTACATGTTACACGAACACAAATATCAATCCATGAAGGTCACAATATAATTCTTATTTAGTGTGTATTGTTCTGAATAATCCTGAACCTTATAAAGTTTATTTGTTTCTAAAAGAAATGCGGGCAACGACAATTTGAACACTTATTATAGATTGAACTTTAAAATATAAATTCCAAATCGGCAATAAAAAACTATCAGACGAACATAATTTTGAAGTAAATTATAGTCTGCATTGGTATCCAGGAAAATAATGACCTTGCACAGGTCATTATTTTATGCCTGGGAGCATATTTTATTGAAACATGGTATCGAAATAACTCCATATTGGAATATAAGTAGTAGGAATACATTGGGATATAAATACATATTCATTTATTAACTGAAGATACAAATGAGTTGCAATCGAACGGTTATTAAGTTACGTTCATGACCAAAATTGGATAGCAAAATTATCTCATATCAACTTTGATTAAGGTACTCCGAATCTTAGTAGTATAGCAATTGTGCAATTAATCAGTCGATATTGAGTAATCATGATTCAAATCTTTTCAGTACAAAAACACCTTCTATTAAGCTTATGCTGCATTAAGATTACAGATGTTAAGACCCAGTGCTATACAAAATGAATAAATCACTTTTTTTGCGTCCAAAGAATATTTATGGATTTACCTTCGTGTTGGATAACTCATTCCCCGACGATAAAAAAAAAAAGTGCAAAAAACGTGAATAGTTTGTAATCATTTTTCGACAGTGCCAATAAGCGAGAAAGCCATCTATTATATTTCTGTTCTTTTCTTATATTTATGTTCTATATAAAGGCTCATAAATGTGGTTAATGAAGAAGCACAAATGAAATCTCGACACTACGAAATATATTTGCTGGTTTATTTATAATTTGTTGCACAGTTTCATCTATGTAACACATCATTATTATATAACAGTTATTTGGTTGCTTTTTTGTTGTTGTTCGGGTATTCAAACAAAATTTGAGCATCGGTCTACATATGGGTATTTATTGATTGATTGTTTGGTTAAGTAAGGTTTAACGCTAATTTAAACTCTAGTTGGCTTTTTACTATGATACTTATATGCTCAGGAAAATCGGTCCGTTTAGAAAATGTAATCGAATGTAATCGTTGATGTAACGTTGCTTGAAAGAAAAGTGCCTTGTTAATTTTAGATACAGTTCAAGTCATGATTGCGACTTTATACTATATCTATAATATTCTGGTATTTTTACTTAGGAAAACATCAAAACAATGAAAGATAACCAGCATTGGAAGTGTTATTCACCTTTAGATAAGCATTTTAAATTGGAGAAGTTAAAATAATGTAATGTCTTCAGATGTGACAAAATTAGCTCATATCATTACAAAAAGTAACATGGTATCTTTTTCATAATACGGTTTGAGGCTACTAAGTGGACTTTGTTGAGAAAACAATATCCTTGTTTATGTGTTTTATTCTGTAGATCTGTGATGATAATATTATTTAATGTTTATTCAATACAACTTTCGGTGTGAATCAAGGATTCGTGTTGAAGACGGTACTTTGACCTATATTTGTTCTCTTTTATAAATTGTGACTTGGATAGAGAATTTGATCCTTGGCACTCAGATCACACATTCTTATATCTATATACATCATGTCACTTGTGCACTTGTATCATACGGTAACGTTTATTTCCAGCTTGTTACAGAGAAAACCTTTAGGTGTGGCCAAAATCAAGATTTTACTATGAACTATGAATTTTGTCGGGATAAAGTATATATGTTAGAGATCTTATTCTACAGTCCAAACAAGCCAGCTTCAGTGTTACCAAAGATAACTGTACAGTCGCGTGGTAAGACTTTAAAATAACACATCACAAAACTAAGAAATTGGTAAATGTGCACTCAAGGTTTCAAATTACGATCATTCTTGACAAGGCTTACCAGTTTCCCTCCCCAATGTTGATGGTTCACTGTGGAGATTTTGACTTCACCAAAACACAAAAACTGGCCAATCATGCTGAAAATTGGTTTTTAACACGAACGATCAATCATTCAATTAAAAGGTGTTTCACAAAAATCTGAAGTCATAGAAATGTTTTAATAGTTTCTGATCTCCGACGTTGTCAGTATGAATAGAACAAAACCACATACAACAGTTTCCTATAAAAGACTTCTACCAACCATTAGCCCATTTAAAACTTCTATACCAGAATGTGTAAAAATGTTGTAATTGTATAAGAAGTCGTGGAGCAATTATAAGGAGCAATTCTATCAATCAAAAATGTTATTTGTCCACACAATGTCATTATTCAGGGTTTATGTATTTCCTATGCAACACGCAGGATGGTTTTGTTCCTGCATAAATCATACCGTATAAATTTTTCGTTAAGCATTTTTCTATCATAGGCATTTTGTAGCTTACTTTACAATAAGGAGTTGGCTTATTGTTCTATGCCGTACAGTAACCTAAAATACTTTACGTCTGTTTGTCTCATTTTAATGATATCCCATGTAAAAACCACATTATACTGATCACGGAGATCAACAAATATTGTCCAAAAGGGTGGATACATAGACAATAATACTTAAAATTGAGAATGGAAATGGGGAATGTGCCAAAGAGACAACAACCCGACAATAGAGCAGACAACAGCAGAAGGTCACCAACAGGTCTTCAACTATATCAAGAACTCATAACTCAATTGAAACTCATTACGGCAAAATTAAAAACTGAGGTAAACACATATATTTCTAAAAATAAACGAGACATGGTACGCGTCTCCATTTACACTATATAACCAACTGCATAACCCACAATGCGAATCCGCACTCACTTAACATATTCCAATCTGAGATAGCAAACAATCGGTAAAATTACAGATTACATGATTTAAGTTGAAGGGAAATAGCATGGCATGACATATAGTATATTTGAAAGTGTAAGAATATCATTCTCTGTACTTCGGTTTGATCTTTTCAAATGATTGATGTGTTCTTTTAACCACATTTCGTAACTAAAATGGGAATAAAACCACTTCACATACATGTTTTGTTTGACATTATATTATTTTATCAGCAAATATGCATAATTTCTACTTTTCAGTGATAATTGGACCAAAATATCCGGCACTTAGCTTACATGACATGGAAACAATGCAAATACAAATGGTTGGATGTAAGACATGTAAAGTAACAGCACACCAAATGTATCTTGATTTCCTTGATAGAGTCGTTTTGATTGGCAATAATGATAACAAAAACAATAAGTACGAGAATATCAAAGGGGAAGAACCTAGTTCTGCACGTGTTCATGATGTTGGTAAGTTAATCATATTGTGTATCATCGATTGGGTTTTTTTTCGTCACACTAACAATATTAGTTGACAAATTCTCGCGACAATTTCCATCTTTAGTGTATTCATATTTTCAAATGCTGTTATTGTTCTAATATTTCTAAACTTTGAATCAGAGACTATTTCCATTCATAGGTTGTCAAATTGCATTCCAAGGTAAGACATTATACAAAAGAATATGAATCACCAAGAAAAAACAGGCAAATGATAACATTAAAAAGTTGGAGAAAGATACCAAAGGGGCAATACAATCTCATTTATATTTTACCTAGGATTATTTGTTTTCTCGTTAGACGAAGAAAGACCAAGAAAATTGCGGAAAATTAAAAAGCAAAAGACGTAAAAATTATCAAAGGTACCATACATTTGATTTGATACGCCAGACGCGCGTTTCGTGTGCATAAGACTAATCAGTGACGCTCAGATCAAAATATGTATATAGCCTAACAAGTACAAAGTTGTAGAGCATTTAAGATTCAAAATTCCAAAAAGATATGCAAAATACGGCTCAGGAAATCTAAAAAGTAAAATCATAAAAATACTGAACTCCAAGGAAAATTCAAAACGGAAAGTTCCTAATCAAAAAGCAAAATCAAATGATAAAAACACATCAAACGAATGGACGATGTTCAAACTTTATAATTTATTTAGATAATCATGCTATATGCTAAGTAAGTGTGTAATGGATTTCATTCGAAACTGTTTTGACGAGCCTTTATTACAAAGAGAAAAACAAATAGTAAACAAAACTAGAAAACTTGTTTGGTTTTTTTTTTTAATAACACGGCGGTAAACTTCAAATGATATATACGGTCACTCACTTGTTTAAAATAAACGAAGATTGACTGTCCCTCTGGTATTTTTCGCCCCTCTTTTCAGCGTGACGAATTACATAAATGCACGTAAAGCTTACGCCGCGTCAACGTTTGATTATCATGCTTGATCTGCATCAAACTATGCATCTGTATAAACTTAATGGCAGAAAAAAATAATTATTCAGTTTAAAACTTACCTCTTGCATTTTGACATAAAAAGCCCTTTAACATATTTGATAACTGTTAACTGTATCAAAAACATTTTTAAGCGCATTCGAATTCCTTTATTTGTTACTTTGTTTTGGTTGACAAAACTGCATTTTTTAAAAGAATACACATAAAAAGGATAAAACCATGCTTATTCAAACTATCAATCGTCAATCAAGATCGAGAATCACTTCTCCACAGATATGTGTCTTTTTAAATTGTAATGTTTCACTACTAGTTCGGGTTTTAAAAAGATTGGCGCCGGTCAAAACGTTTAAACCGGCTGCATTTCTTTGAACCTGTCCACAGACAGAAATCTGTTGTTCATTAGTTGTCGTTTGTTTGTGTGTTTCTTAAGTGTTTCCCATTTCTAGTTTGCTATATTTTTATATAAATTATACTGTTAGGTTTCCCCTTATTGTTTTACACTAGTCATTTTGTGAACCTTTATAGCTTGCTGTTCGGTGTGAATCAAGGTATCGTTTTGAAGGCTGGACCTTTTGTTGTTTACGTTTTACACATGGTTAATTCAATAGAGAGTTGTCTCATACCAGATCTTCTTATTTTTTAGGCTATTTAATGGATGTGTATAGGTAACAATGTAACCTTGTGAATGAAGTTAACCTTTTTGATAAAAATGTTTGTATTTTCCAGTCTTATAATGAACTTTAATTCTTCCCTTTTAGATCTTAATATATTGCTGCCCACTCTATTTGGTTCTCTAACGACTATTACAGTAGCAGTGATTGGACTGGACCAATACCGTAGAAAAAGAGGTAAGATTGTTATATAACAAGAATTAGACGTTATTATATTTATTTCACTTAAATGATAACAGTCGAAATAATCGAGTGAAAGATGATAATCAAGACATTATTTGTGTATGGTCTTTTCATGTCATATAAAATAAAATGATCTAAGATACCAGGATTGAAAACTTTAACTCCAGGCGAGCTTTTGGTCGTCAAAAGATCATGATTAAAGCACAAATAAAAATATTGAATGTAAGGTGCTAAAGTATACCTTATACAAGGTAAATTATATTCAGGTGATTTTGAATAAATGTATTTCAAGTCTTAAAAAAAAATGTTTGTGCTAAAAGCAGGTAAAATGATTGGACAGATACCAAAAACAAAATCAGGACGCGACAATGTAATTATCGATTCCTCATCCCTAACAAAACAGACACGAAGTACAGATCTGAGCGAACTCGATGTTACTGAGAGCTGATTTAAAGTCCATTACAACTAATGCAATATCAGGTAGCTAAGTTTAAACAATCAATTAGTACACATCTAATGGATTAAGTGTCAATGTGTTAGAGAAAAATCTAGGGAATACAAAATATAAGTATCGACATGTTGTACATGTAGTACCTAAAAGTATACAATGTGTATAATTAAGTTTGGGTGTAATCCAATTGGAACATATTTATTGAAACAAATATTTCATAGCCTCCACACTAGTTGTGATGGCGTCCGCTTATATTCCAAGGGATGACCCTAACTTCATAACTTGGAACATAATGTTTAACTTCTTCATTGTTAGCACGGAACAAGGAACTCAAGTTTTTGTGAGAAAAACAATTTATCGCCATTTCGTGAAATTGTTATTTGATCTTTTCTTCCAATAATTTTCCATATCATGTTACTCTCTTGAAATGGAAATAAATAATCAGAAACTTAAGACGCACATGCTGTTGTCAACGACATATGCAAAACGTAAAATCAAAAAAATACTGAACTCCGATGATAAACCGAAACGGAAGTCCCTAATCAAATGGCAAATTAAATTATAAAACACATCAAATGAATAGACAGCAACTGTCATATTCCTGACTTGTTACAGGCATTCTCAAATATCGCAAATTAGCGATTGACATACTATTCATGTTTATTTTGAAACTCGAGGATATTTCCCGGCCACATCTCATCCAGGACTATCGACCTTTGGTGCAATTGAAGATGTGAAACACACTCTTGTTCAAAACATCATCGACAATCGATTTATTATCGATGTTATCCTGGTACAAAACTATGGAAGCATATACTTCAATATATCAAGAATGGAACCAACAACTACGTACAGACTTATGATTCGTATCTGGTAATCTGCTTATAAATTCAAACTGATAATGCCTATATCGATACATCTGTTACAAATTGATAAGTGTTTAGGTTATAAATATTACGGACCCTCTTTTTTTCAGGAAAACGAAATAAACTACAATCTGAACAACAGAATGACAGCAGAGGTGCAACTACAGGTAAGGAAGATCGACTGTCCCTAACAGACCAAATGAGAACCCCCAGGTTTTTGATGGGGCTCATGTTGCTCAGTTTTTGAATTTCGATGTTGTGTTTTGAACATGTGATCTGTCTTTTGATCGTTTTCGTTTTTTACCGTGTCGATGTCAGTTTGTTCTCGATTAACGGTCCAAATTGTTTTTCGTTTGGTTGACAGTTTTGTCTGAAAAGAAACAAATCTAGTGAAATATAATTTCTAATATCGGGAGACACTAGAGGAATTCTAAATTCAGAAATAAAAGTTCAGATGAGTTATATTAGCTTATCCATACAGAGCACCTGGGATTTCCAGCCGATTTTGGTGGGGTTTATGATGCAATTTTTTTGGATTTAATGTTGTGTTTTGTAAAATTTTGTTATGTTTAGTTTTTTTGTTTTTGTTTTTGTTTTTGTTTGCTATGTCGTTGTCAGTTTTCCTCGACTTATGATTTTTGGTGTTTTAACGCCATTTTTAAGCACCGCATTTAGGCTATTTTGTAGCTGCCAGTTTTTATTGGCAGAGGAAATCAGAGTGCCCGGGAAAAACCACCAACCTTTGATACGAAAAATGTCAATCCTTGTCAATTAAGTCTGGAGTCGAGTATTTGCACGAGAAGGGTTAGAACTCACAACCTTAGTGTTGACAGGCTAGTGATTACAGTAGTAACTACTTATACCACTCGGCCATCGATGCCCCCCTCGACTTATGCGTATGAATATTCCTATGGTATCTTCTTTAAACAGATGTACATTATAAAATATATTTTTTCTTTTGTAATTTAAAAACTAAAACAGCATGGAAAGTAAATATTCTTCCATCTAATTTGGTGTTTATAAGATGAAATTGTTAATCTTTAAATCTTATTATTTTTTTCTTTATCTATATAACAAATACATTGGTATTTGGATGGCACTGATGATGGCTTTGCTCAAATTGATAGTCATTAAGGGGATGTTTAAGACGTTTCAGACGTTTAAACACGTAAAGATGATTGAGATCTTACTTTACATGTTTAACCCTGCTGCATTTTGCAGCTTGTTCCAAGTCAACTGCCTTTAACCTTTGTTATTTTTGTAAGATTTTTAATTTTAGTTCATTTTTCGGTAGATGTTTTGGAATTTAGTTTGACGTCCATTTTCACTGAAAAAGTACATATTTTTATTAAGGGGTTAGCTGAAGCCGCATACGGTTGAGGGATTTTCACACCGTTTTGAAGACCCTTTGGCTGTTTCTGCTCTATGATCGGGTTGTTGTTTCTTTGACCATTACCCTATTTCCTACACGAAATCAGTGTTCAAAATATCGATGCAATTGGTTGGTACTTTATGATGATTTTCTTACTATGCATGTTTACAACACCTTTTTAAATTAATTGGACAGCACTGAAATAAATACTTTTGAGGCTGATGGAAATTAATTCTCTTTTCTGTAAATTTACAGACAAAAATGAGATGTCATTATTCATAGTGAAAGAGAAACGAGGCGAACGATACCAGAGGGGAATTCAAACTCATAGATAGACAATAAACTGTCAACGACATGGCAAACAAAGAACAGACTAATAGAAACATAATAGTTGACAATACACAACATAGAAAACTAAAGACTATGCAACACGAACCCTCACATAAACTGGGGTACACTGAGGAGCTCTGGACGGGTTAGCAGATTCTGCTCCACATGTAACACCCGTCGTGTTCGTGATGTCATTACAATTAATAGTCTAATTTGGTATGTCACATTCATGAAAAAGGAAGGGGATTGCTGTTACGACATAATGAACATATCCGATACCATTTGTTAAACGGTTATTCCTTAACGGTCAACCAACTCGTCATGGCGTCCGTAAAATTTCCAAAGGGATTATTTACAACTTCAACGTTTTTATCTCTTCGTGTAATAGCTTACTTGTTCAACATAGTCCCTTAGTTTTGAATAATTTAATCAGAGAACACCATCTATATCGCGAAAAGTAAAGTTAATGGATATTGCTGACTTCTTCTCTTTCTTCCTCACCTCATAATAATTTTAAAAAATCGACAAGAAAAGTGGCACAACTGGTGCCCATTGGAATGCCGACAGTCCGTTGAAAAGGACGTCTTCCAAACGTAAACAAGATGTTGTCAATCAAAAAATCAAGCATCTGGATATTATTTTTTCAGAGAATTATTTTGTTTGAATCAGAGTGATTCTTCACAAAGTAGAATGTATCCCCCCTTAGAAAAGATACTTGTGTTAACTTTGCCTGGTCATTCGTTTTTATGAAACAAAGCAACACCAACTCTTTCAATATTTTTTACGTTTGGAATGGGATATACTTGTGTAGAGTGTCGAAAAGTCAAAAGTTTTAATATTATTGCAAGATGAAAGAGTCTCAGATTGTATGAACTCTAAATGATCTTTGGGATATCTGATTCATGCCATCCCTTGAATAGATAGTTTTACAATCACTTTGAAGCCCGGCTTTAATTTCTGATAAAATAGATGTTAATAATTTAGGTAAGAGGTTTCGTGGGGAACTTGGAAGACCCAGCAGAATACTGTTGTTTGTAAGGACACGTATGTAGTTTAGGCGTCCAATACAGTGATGGAAGATCCAGTTCTTCACCTTTGGATGAAATTTTAAAGGAACGTATGAATATATCTAGGATTTCTTCTTAAATAATTGTAGCGAGGGTACGTGTATGTTGAGTTTCAAAATAAATTGTCAATACTTAATTCATTTATTAATCAATTTATGTTATGTGATTTGCACACAAAACCAATATTGTTTGGGGCTTTATCTACGAAAACAACACCATATTTGTCATGAAGATAAGGCAAGTGTTTAGCAACGTTTGGGTCTTTAAAGATTGACGTAGCATGGGTATAGATAGAACTATTCAGTTTCAAAAGTATGATCTATATCAACGACCTCACAGCCCTAATCCATTCGGAAAGAGTATCTACGTCTTCTTTCCCGGACCTCGGATCCTCGACTGAATAAACCAGTATTTTGAATTTGTGTAGAATTGATAGATTTAGGCTCATGATATTTCGGACATTTTGATAACACTTTTTGCAAGGAAGTGTTGTTGACAATGTTGAGGTCAACGGTTTCCATTGAGATTATGTGTAAATTGGCAACTAGCACAGGTGCAATCAGGAGGTTAAATATTGACGTCGTCAATATTGAAATCCTCCAAAACTTGTTTTTAATTGAAAGTTTTGGTTTGGAATAGACGGATCTTTAGAATACGGGCCACGAGGTATTTTCGATTGAACTAGTTTATGATGAAGGATATTGCCCAAGTTGACGCCACCGAGACTTTTGTTGGCATAGTAAAGTTTAAGAAAAGATCTTTTCTCTTTTTCATATTTTCCAAAACCTATATTTAAATAATGGTCGAACTGAAATAAGTTCAGATATTCGAAAACAAAACATATATATATGTTCACTTTTAGAGAGTTTTACATTAGACATTTAATTCTTTCTCGTAAAGTAGTTTTATGAAGTTTCACACTGCTTTAATTTATTTTTTGGCAGAAAATGGTGTTACTGTAACAGAAGAACAGGTATGGTTTTAAAGTACTATATTTCAATGAAATTCAGCGTTGAAATTAAACTGCATATAGTTTCAGAAATACAGATCTTCTTGATAATTTTAGGGACATCATAAAAAGTATATTGTTTTCCATATCAAAGGCATTGCAAAATATATCTGACAAACGATATCAATGAATGCAACTTTACAAACAGTGAATGTGAAATTTCACCGTTAAAGGAATCTAATCTTTTACATGTTCAAGTCAATATGTATGTGTGATTTCTAATAAATAAAAAAAGAACCCATATAGTATTGAGGTCATTTTTTCTTTCACGTAACGGCCTTGTTTTAAAAAAATGCCCTGTGTGAAAGATATATTATCGAACAGAAGTCTTTCATAAATAGTTTTCTCTGTGCAAATATTTAACAAAATTATAGTAGTACAACACAATGTAAAAATATTATTGAAAAAGTGCAGGTGGGATTTTTTTAATTTTCATTTATTGTCTAAAAGAATTGCACTACGTAATAACTGTGTACTCGGACCACTTGGTTGAATAGCGTTCATACCTTATTCGCCGAATATAATTCATAATCTTGTTGATCCATGTCAGTTCATTTCAAAATTCGATAAATAATATCACCAATGTGTGTATTAAAAAAACTCGCGCATACAGTGCTATCCTTTAAAAATTTTGGATATCAAAAACACACCATTCAAGACACGAATTTCATCTATAATAGACTGAATATTGAAAAACCACTCATCTAGATGGTACTGGATGAATTAAAAATATGTTAAAATCAACAAGCCGTGTTTTCTATGTTGGTTGTAAACTCATATAGAATAACAATCAGAAAATGTGTTAAATCAGTGTTTGATATAAAAGACTCTTAATTGCCTTTCTAATCAAAACATATTGAAAACCAGATTAAAAGGATAAGATTAATTTATTTCGATGGTGTTGTAAAGTTACTTATATTATTTAGTATTTTTATATATCACGACTCCGTTGATAGCGGTTTGCTGCTTACGAAGAAGATATTTAAACAAAGTGTTCCAAGTTGTGAAATGTTAATCATTTAACGGACGTCATAACCAGTATACCGTTATCGAACACCTGTTAGAATCGTATGAACCACAATCCCGTTTTCATTTTGTCGAATCTTACCCACATATTTAGACTCATCATGGGCTTTGTTATCAAATAAGCAACATGCAGAAGGGTACCAAATATGAAGCAGAATGAAACCCTTGTTTTTGGTGGGGTTAGTTGTTGCCCAGTCTGTGATTTTCTGTGCTGTGCTTTGTGTACTGTTGTTTGTTGTTTTGTCTTTTTTCGTTTTTTGCCATAGTATTTTCTGTTTAATTTCGATATATGAGCCTGAATAATTGTTTTGACATATTTCACTTTCCTTTTCACACGAATTATCATACAGTTGCATATCTAGGCAAAAAGTTTGGTTCATATCTTTTTTATCTGTTTCTGTCAAAATATTTATTCTTTCTCTAGCTGTAATTTTAAATCTTTCTTTTAATCTATTAGTATCAATTTATCGTAGAAAAAGAAAATGCATCAGGGTTATAACAAGGAACTATACGGAAGCCGATACGAGTCATATGGATTTTTACACGTTATAACGACTTAGTTTTGAACTGCAGTATACTACTACTGCCTTTATTTAGCTTATACAGTATCACGGCTTAGTAACTATAGGTTGTTAAAAGAAGTTTACTAAATTGTTTGATTCGCAATTACCTTAAAATATCCAACTCATGTAGTTTTTGTATTCCATTAATCATGTGTAACAGTTTTTATAATGAAAGCTAGGAAATTTCATGATGTCAGCTTCTATATTTATCTATGTATAAAAAAGAAGATGTGGTATGATTGCCAATAAGACAACTCTCAACAAAAGACCAACAATGACACAGAAATTAACAACTATAGGCCATCGTATGGCCTCTAACAATGAGCAAAGCCCATACCACATAGTCAACTATAAAAGTCCCCGAAATGACAATGTCAAACAATTCACATGAGAAAACTAACGGCATTATTTATGTAAAAAATGTCTAAATACTTCAAATTACTTTTATATAATTTTAGATTCCAATGGTTCCTTCAACCAGCAATACTAATTGACAGGAGGAAGGAATACCTTCAGAAAAAGATAGACCTTTTACGGCTAAGACTTCTTCTGTGGATTTATTATTTTTCATGGTTAAAAACAAAATGTTTTTTTCGAAGGATGCTTTTTTATATTCTATGTTGCAATATGACTACAATTGAATTACATATAGTTTTCTAACAAGTTTGAGATGATTGATTTCCTCTACACGTGAAATTAATAAACAAACTGGTACTAAATGAATGCAAATGAATTCCAAGAAAACGATACTGTATTTATAGAGTGTGTGTGAACGTCAGAACGAAACAAATTATACACCTACCATTTGCCATTAATATATAATTTAGTCGTTAAGCTACCAACAATTAGTCAATTGCATATAATTTACAACTTTTTATTATTAAAATAAGATATTTAATGATGAACTTTGTTCTTTTCTAGCAATTAAGTTTGTTCAAAATTCACTTTCCACGAACCTATAGTTTACGTATTGAACAGAATATAAGTTTTTTACAGGTGTCATAACAATACGTTAATCGCTAGATTGACCTCAGTTTGATAAAGGGATAACGATCAACTATAATCTACCATAAACACGCACTGATACACATCACGAACATTTGAAAGATGCCACTCACCAAAAAGGCTTTTGAAAAGACCAGTCCGGTTAAGATGCAGTGGGAAAAGACTATTTCTTTTTAAATCTTAATATTTTCCTTTTTGTACTCGATCATCAAATTAAGAAAACGTACATAAAATACATACTACAAAAACCTTAACAGGAAATGCAACATAAAACTAAAGGTAAACGACATTTTAAATCTAAAACAGCAACGTCATTTAATGATACATGCGGCGATGATGTTCAATTCATTTCAACTAATCACAAATTAATGTAATATGTGTAACGTAATTGATATCCGATTTCCATCATTTGGTATTTAGTTTTTTGTTGTCGAGCCTGCAACTTTTGTTGCTGAAAGCTCGACATAGGGATAGTGATCCGGTGGCGGCGGCTACGGCGGCGGTGTTATCTAACTTCTTAAAAGGTTTATATTTTAGAAGGTGAAAGACCTGGATGCTTCATTATGTAATTGTAATGTTGAATTCTCTCTTATTATAAGTAATAGGATAACTATATTTTGTATGTGCGTACCTTTCAAGGTCCTCATGCCCGTCAAACGGTTTTCACTTGAGCTCGACCTCATTTCATGGATCAGTGAACAAGGTTAAGTTTTGGTGGTCAAGTCCATATCTCAGATACTATAAACAATAGGGCTAGTATGATTGGTGTATGGAAGGACTGGAAGGTGTACATGTCCAACTGGCAGGTGTCATCTGACCTTGACCTCATTTTCATGGTTCAGAAGTTATAGTTAAGTTTTCGTGTTTTGGTCTGTTTTTCTCATACTTTATGCAATAGGTCTACTTTATTTGTTGTATGAAATGATTGTAAGGTGTACATGTCTAGTGGGCAGATGTCATCTGACCTTGACCTCATTTTCATGGTTCAGTGGTCAAAGTTAAGTTTTTAAGTTTTGCTCTTTTTATCTTATATTATATGCCAAAGGTCAACTATATTTGGTGTATGGAAATATATTATGATATATATGTCAGTCCCGCAAGTTTTATTTGACCATGACCTCAATTGCACGGTTCATTGCACAGTGTTAAGTTTTTGTGTTTTGGTCTATTTTTCTTAAACTATAAGTAGTAGGTCAACTATATTTGTTGTATGGAAGCTTTGTTAGCTGTACATGTCTGCCTCAATCATGGTTCATCTGACCTTGACCTCATTTTCATGGTTCATTGGTCTTTGTTTAGCTATCTTGGTTAATGTTAAGTTTATGTGACAGTTGTAATAAAGCTTTATACTTAGGATTATCAACATAATATCAATGATTAGTAAAGAAGGCGAGACATTTCAGTGTGTGCACTCTTGTTTATATATATAATTATATATAATCATAAGTAATCATTCACTCAATTACCATGTGCTCTAATGATTGTGTTAGTGAGTCATTATAATGACGTAACTATCTAAATAAAGGCAACAGTAGTATACCGCTGTTCAAACTCATAAATCCATGGACAAAAAAACAAAATCCGGGTAACAAACTAAAACTGACGGAAACGCATAAATATAAGAGGAGAACAACGACACAACACTACAATGTAACTAACACACACAGAAACGGACCAAGCATCAGACAAAATCCCACGAAAATAACAAATATAACATCAAAACCAAATACATGAATTTGGGATAGACAAGTACCGTGACACGTCTTATGGCAATGTCAATTTACACTCAAAAATAAGAGAAAACAAACGACGCAACGTTAAACTGTAACACACACAGAAACGAACTATAATATAACAATGGCCATATTCCTGACTTGGTACAGGACATTTTTAAAGGAAAAAATGGTGGGTTGAACCTGGTTTTGTGGCATGCCAAACCTCGCACTTTAATGGCAATGTTAAATATAACATAGAAATGACAACATAATATTACAGGACTACAATACAAATAAATAGGAAAACGTATTAGACAAAGAAACACATGATTAATGAATAACAAAAAGCATCAGGTTTAAAATTTAATACGCCAAAAACGCGCCTCGTCCACACAAGACTCACCAATGACGCCCACATATAAAAGATCGAAAGCGAAAAAAAGTACAAAGTTGTACAGCACTGAAGATCAAAAGTTGAAAAAGGTTGTGTCAAATACGGCTAAGTTTGTATGCTTGAGATAAGAACATCCTAATTATTTAGAACAATTAATGCTATTGCAAACATTAAATTTTATCAAATGAATATAACAGATATACATAATGAAACTGAAGTATTAACTCATTACATAAAACAAACACGAATACATAATGAATGACCAACACAGAATAGACACACCCGACTCAGTCCAGGCCTCAACGCAGTAAATTATGAAAATGACGTCACATACGACGGTGAAAAGGCATTAAAAATTACGTCACATACGATGGTGAACATATGCAATTTCTGAAACAGCAGAAAAATTACGTCACATATGAAAAACTATATCTCAAAAGTAAGATAGAATTAGGATTGATTAAAGATTAAAATAGAACTAAATACTGATATTGCATTTAAACACAATGCATATTGCAATACTTATTAATAGCAATTAACTATAATATGTATATGTGCAGTTTGTTATGAATCCAACTTCAAACTTAAATTATCGTACAGATTATGTAGACCAAAATTAAATCTAAAAAATGACGGCGGTGATTAATTTTTGTTTCCATAACACATAAATATAATAGAAAAGACGTCAACACATTTGACAAAATCCGATGAGAATTACAAATATAACATTAAACATTTAAACTAAATACATGAGTTTGGGATTGACAAGTACCGTAACACGTCTTATAGTAATGCGAATTCACACTCAGCAAAACAGTCACAATCGGGAATAAGTCACGTTTGGTAATTAAAAGATTAGACGACATAATGACAAACCACAATCTACCATGTGGTAAAAATGTCCTTAGCTAGTTTGGTTAAACACACATCGTATGGATCCACCAATTCGTGATGGTGTCCATAAAATTTACGGAGTGTCAATTTTAATCTGTCCTCCTCATTCATTCTTGTACAAAAACAAATCAGCCAGCAGGGGTGCACAATTGGTACCCATTGGAATACCGATTGTCTGTTGAAATATAAATTCTTTAAACTCAACAAATATATTGTCGATCAAAAAGTCCAGCATTTTGATAATATCCTCTTCAGTATATTTTCTGGAAGATTCAGTGTGATTCTTCACAAAATATGAATTATTGTAACCCAAAACAAGAAATTTGTATCTACGATTCCCATTTTTATAGAAAAAGCTCTGTTTTATGAGATGGTGAAGTCGATCTTTCAACTGAGCATGGGGAAATGTAGTATATAGCGTAAAAATCAAAAGTTTTTATGTTGCTGCAAAATTAAAAAGATTGTGATTGAAGGTTAAGCAGTATATCTTTGGAATTTTTGAGAATCCACATCTGGTTAACACCACTGGTAGAATATATCTCCTCACAATATTTTTGAAACCCATCTTTAACTGTAGAAAGAATAGTAGTCAGTACTTTAGAAAGATGTTTAGTCGAACATTTTGAAGAACCAGCTATGTATCGTTCTTTATATGGAGTTTTGATTATGATCCTATATTGGCTCTCTCTCTCTCTCTCCCTCTCTCTTCGAATCGTAAAAAAATTTGATAGGGTTGTACCTTTCCAACGAGGCATGTGACTGATAAACTCACATTTATTCTTCAACTATTCATTCAGCGTTTTTGTACAACATAGTAGAATTGAGAATGGAAATGGGGAATATGTCAAAGATACATCAACACGACCAAAGAGAAGATAACAGGCGAAGACCACGAATTAGTCTGAAACGAAGAGAGAAAATCCCGCACCCGGAGGTGGGCCTCAACTGTTCCTTAAACAAAAACGTGTGACATTTCATTGAAAATGGACGTCATACTATGGCACATCACACATTACAATATTAAAAAAAAAATGATTCAAATATTTTTTTCAAAACTTACAAATATATATGCAAAGTTTTTCTATATATATTCAAAACTTTCAAATCTATATGCAATATTTTTCTATTAATGTTCAATACTTACGAATATACATGTTATTCTATCTATAATACTAAAATCACAAGGTCCGATTTGTCAGCCGTCATGGGGTAAAATCGACAAATCAAAGAATTCAACTTTATATATAGCTAATATAGGACAATGGTGTAGATTAAAAGTTACACCACTCCTGACCCTTTTGTTTACCCACATAATTAATATTGCCAATAATTAACAAGTTCCAGGTCGAATCCGATACCAATACCAATAGTGTATTCACCTGTTACCTATTACCTTATCTGTACGTTCTGCATTTGACAGGCGAACCACCAAACGATGTATTTAGTATTTTGCTGTATACACGGGTCATAATCAAAGAGATGACACTACTAAATTCAATCATTGTCAATTTGTTCCCTATTGTAGTATTCTAATCAGCAAGACTTTCTTAGATAGCAATACGAATACAAAAAAATCTGGACTTAAAATAAAGCGTATAGGTACAGTTTTTAATTCATTAGCGGGCATGGCGTAAACAGCGAATTTAAAAATTAAACCTTATTCATAACTAATATAGGACAATGCTTGATTTAAAAATACTCCATTCCAGGACCTTTTGTTTTCCAATAATTAATATTAGTCGACGGGTTCAAACAGAAAGATTTGAAAGCAGAGAAAGCTTTGTATCTTATAATCGACATGACTTTATCAGATGACAATGCCAACTCTAAAAAAAGGCTTACGCATATGTATATACTTTTTTTCAGTCACGGACCCGCGATATCACGGGTGTGTTCTAGTATATATATATTTAAAAAAGAAATTGCAACAGCCAATGAAATCCGTAATTACAAATTTTACCCAGAATGCAATATTTTTGAATATATATTTTTTATCACATCTATATAGGTGTAATACCACAAAATCATGGTACGTCAAATCCGGTTGTATACGAAAGTAGGGCGAAAAAAATATTTCCTTGAATTTGACAGTTGTAGGTTGTCAATCCTACATTTTATTGCAGTAAAAACAATTCTGTGTCATAAACATATGTCTTGGGTATTTCAAAATATCATTATTTCTTATTTGGGATTTTTATAGAAAATTGTGTAACCTTGAGGTTACATGGTGACTAAACCTTGTATACAGATAAAATAAGGGGAGAAATTTGATTGGTTAACTTGCAATGATGGTTATTTACTTATATGCAGTGAAATGTAATGTGAAATTGTTTCTATAGTATTCTACAAAGATCAATTCTGCACATTTTTTTGAAAAGTGCAAATTTAACAAAGACTAGTAGGGGAAGATCAATGGTGGTATTACACCTATATAAGATATTGCACATATTTTTTTTTAAATATATATACAAAAATAGTGCATGTATAATTGAAAGTTATGAACATAAAATTTTATTTTTTTCGAATATATATTTCATAGCAATGATGGGTTCCTCATCTATGGCAAATGTTACGTCATGATATCCTAAATCTACGGCAAACGTTTTAACAATCATAGTCTATGGCAAGTTTTGTAATTTCCTAATCTATGGCGGATTTTTGTTGTTACCAAATATATGACAGATTTTGTGCAAATGTAGAACCAGGTTGAACATTTATAATTAATGACTTGTTTTAAGTAAGTTGAAATGTACGATGTAAATATACATTTAGTCAAAAAATCATACCCTTTCATTTTATTGAACCTTGTTTTTACTTTGAAAAAATGAAAACTATATGTTAGATTTATGTATATAAAGAATAAATAAAAAATTTCCAAAAACAATTCATAATTAAATTTCTTCGGAAACGCATTGTACCGTCACACGGCGATATACAGTTTGTGACCATTTCTCGCATATGAATACAAGGTCAATGCAATTTCACTGCGCAAATAGCACAGCTGCAGTATGTAATAAAACACTCGGGTGTCTTTCAATATTTAAAATACCTTTGTTATGTGATTATTGTTAATGCTTTTAATGGTAAGAAATACATCTACATTGATTTTCCTGAGAATGCTTTTATATTTTCCTCGTAACAAGTATTTTTTTTTCTATTAAATTAAATTTTTACAAAAGCATTTGGATTTAAGTAGTTAAGCATTAGTATTTGTTTTTATTAATCTGAGGCCTATCCAAAGTGAATGTATCGAACGTAAGTACTGTTAATTGGGAGTTATTATTTTTTAGTACATTTTTAAAGGGACATTAGTTAAGACTATATCAATCGTGAAAGTGAAATTAGTGAAATAAAATTGAGATTTGAAAAGGGAAATATGCCAAAGACAAAACATCCCGACCACAGAGCAGATAACAAACGAAAGCCACTAATCGGTCTGCATTGCAGCGAGAAATTCTCGCACCAGGAGATGGGCCTAGGCTTGGGATTGAATAAAAATGTGTACTTGTTCAGTGAAAATGAACATCATACTAAATTCCAAAACATATAAATTAACTTAAATTAAAGAACATACAGATCTAGACTAACAATAGCCAGATGCTTCAGACTTCGGACATACGCACACATGCGACGGGGATAAACATGTTTAGTGAGATATCACCCCTCCCCTATACAACTAACCAATGTAGGATAAAGAAACACAGAGCACAAACGCACAGTAAAACTCAGTTTGAAAGAAGTCCGAGTACGATTTCAAAATAGGTAACATAAGAAGATAAACAAAATGAAAATTATACATCAATCAACAAAGGACTACTAGCAGTTACTAACATGCCAGCTCGAGACCTCAATTAAACTGAAAGATTGAGTCTTCATCATACGAAAATCAAAGAGAATCCCAAACATTCGGGGTTTAGTATCATATCATCATAACATATATAAGAAAAACATTACCCGTGTCATGCCAACAACTTGTTTTATGATAAATGTGTCTATTTCCGAGGCAAACACCCTATGATTGAATCAATATACATGTATATAATGTATATATACCAAAATATGCGATCCTTGATGACCTGACAACAGTATCGTAACTATACCCCTTCTGAATAAGTATGTTTAAAGGTTTGGTTATTTTTTTGGATGAGTGCGGGCATTTTTGTGCTTTGTAAAGAAGATTACCATAAAAGATTTGATGTGAAATACCTGAACATATACTCCGGGTGCTGGAATTTCTCGCTACATTGAAGACCTGTTGGTGACCTTCTGCTGTTGTTTTTTTCTATGGTCGGGTTGTTGTCTCTTTGGCACATTCCCCATTTCAATTCTCAATTTTAGTTTGTTTTTACCAAAAATATCCTTGTACCGATGATAAAATTGAGCACATGTTTGGACTAGTTTATTATTATTTTCGTTAAAGTCATAAATTAAACGTTGTAGCATATACGATCTAATCGAACAAGATATATAAACACCATAAGATGGTGACAAGGGAACGTCTCACACTAAAAATGGATAATTAACAAAAAGAAAAGAAAAATCATCTCTTGAATCATACATTTTAGTATTAAGCTTCTCGTTAACGATATGGATATTAAGATCCGGGAAAGGACAGTCTTGTTTGCAAGTATTAGCTTTCCTAGTATTTAAAGTCAGTTCGACAGGATAAATCACGTTTAAGTTGTCATAATTCAGAGACAATTGTCATTCAAATATCTAATTTATCATGACAATAATAGTATTAACCTTGTGAAAATTTAAAAAAGATCTGTTTACTATAACGCTTTTATATATATGTATAACTAATATCATCTGATTTTTTTGCAAACTGAGTTACTTAATATTGCATAACTATTTACCCGAGTCATGTGATTAGAAGTTAACAAAGAAAGATGGTTATTAAGTCTAAAGTGAATGACTTTGTTTTAAATGTTTTTGTGTGACTTGCATTTTTTACTTTTCCTCTCATTCACGACTAACGAATATATGACAATAACCACAATAATCCTAGTCATAGGGTAGTTGTGATACGATTTGTTATAATCTTTAAGGTATTTTGATAACTCTTATTTGTCTTTACGTCGTTTCTCTTTAGTTATTTGTTGTGATTTGTTTTCAGTGAGGGCATTTTATTGCCACCTTGATCATGATTGTGGGTTTTTTTTCTGTTTGAAGAACTAAATTTTGCTTTTGTTGAAACATTATTTTAAATATGGTCTTTTCTCTTCCCCAATATTCAGCTGTATCACTGTCTTTTACGTATTCTATAAATATGTCATGTCATGGTTTGATGAAAAAATAGAAAAACATATTTGTTTCGTTTTTTAATGTTAGTCAGTATAATATGTATAATATTACATGAAGTTACAAAAATAACTCACAAAAGCACCTTTATTTGTAGAACTTGTGTTTATTTTATTAAAGATTCGAAAATGGTTTTCACAGGCTTTTGTTTCAATGTGTTGTTGATTAGTATAGCACTTGGACTAACAGAAGCTATATATTCTACACATACAAATGATAAGTCATACTGAAAATTTGCATGACACAGTAAGTCAAGTAGAACATAGAAAGCATCGGTAAATTATACTTAACAATAAGATATAATTCAACAATAAATAATGGTGGTTATATCTCTTCTGCTGATTGGCTAACAGTGTTTTGTCTATCAGCTTATAGACATAATGTAGTCATTCGACCGTGATGTCATCATTTATGTTTTACCCCGGTTTAAAATGGAATTAGAATTAAATTATGAGGAATCATCAAAATAAACAAAAATGTGTTGCACATTTTGAAATAACTCGCTTCGCTTGTTATTCAGTATGCAAAAAAATAGCACTCATTCCTTAAGGGCATAAGTGACTTTTTTCCTTTTAAGACATGTAGCCTATTTTTACTTGCTTAAATCTAATATGTAATGAAAATTATACCTTCATGTGCTACATGTGTTTAGTTCAGGGCATCCGTTCGCTTGTTATTCAGTATGCAAAAAAATAGCACTCATTCCTTAAGGGCATAAGTGACTTTTTTCCTTTTAAGACATGTAGGCTATTTTTACTTGCTTAAATCTAATATGTAATGAAAATTATACCTTCATGTGCTACATGTGTTTAGTTCAGGGCATCCGATACAGTTTCAAGGGAGTTAACTCTTGGCGCGACGTTAAGCGTTTGAATTCCCGCAAAACGTCACTTTTGCGGGACGTAATGCGTGTAATTTTTCGTAATAAGAAACGTAATGTGGAATTTCGATGCTCCAATTTCTGTTTCTCCCGCATGCTAACGTCTTCGCCATTAATATTAGTGCATTTGATTCTAACAGGATAACAGTCTAACAACATCATAAGAAATAAAACAAATTACTGTTTCTTTCAAATCTTCAACAAAATAATGTAAAGTGAGCAATCCAAGACGACTAACCCTTCCGGTGTTACTAATATCATGCATGTCAATTACCATTTTTATTATCATTCATCATCCATGACATTGTATTGCAGCACAGGAAACCAATGATATTTTAAAACTAATAGCGAAAACGTAGGAACACGCCGCTAATATAAAAGAACAAAGTTCTTATTTCCTCAACGTTGCACGTATTTTATCTAACAAATGTCCATCGTAAACATGGAACAGCATATTATCCAAATTTCACATGGTTGTTTTTTCAGTCATGGTGGTCAAACGATCTGTGTAATTTTTGGTAAACTGTTTGAGTTACAGGGCTTTGTAACTAAAACAGTTTTTTCTCACAGTTCGCGCTGTAACTCAAAAACGATTTATGACTTGCTTAAACATTTACACACTTCTTATTTATATTAATCTGAAGATCTGTATATACTTTTTGAGAATGATTCAAAATTTGATTTTAGAGTTATTGAGTTTATGACAAAAAGATTGAGTTTTCACATGTCGCGCCGTATCTCAGAAACTATTTATAATTATTGCATAAAACTTCACATACTTTTTAGTTAAATTATTCTTAAGATCTGTATTCTTTTTCGTGACGATTCTTTAATTCATTTTTGAGTTCTTGAACTTTTATTGAGCTTCAATTTGGGGATCATATAAAACATGTTGTGATATACAAACTTACTATTGAGCAAGAATAATGAATGAGTCAAGATATACTTAGCATGATTTCCTGTACAACTCCCGTGTTATTTTTAAAAACATGTATAATGTTTTTTAATAACACGAAGGGCGTATCATGCGCTCGTAGCGCAGCTGTTTTTTTTTTTGTTCTTTATATGTTTTGTAAATATATAAAAGAAATGACGGGATGACAGCAAATACAATGCAATTTCCAATATAATCAATGTTTCCAAATGGCATAACTGTTGATAGGCACTGATTTTCGAACGTGTCCATACGATATCAGTTTTATAAAAAGTTGGCAAGAATTGTTCACTTGAAAAATATAATTAACTAGAAGGACCGGAAGGACAGACAGAGGAATAGACGTGCGATATTTCATGTACGTGCTATGGTGAAAAAAATATAAAAGTTATTTACCAATAAAATTACGCTATGAGAGAAGGATTTTAATCGAATCTAATCCATTCGGTTTTGCCAAATCAAAAATTTCAAAGTTATAGTTTCATTGTTTAGATATAGGAAGATGTGGTATGAGTGCCAATTAATGAGACAACTCTCCATCCAAAAAACAATTTAAAAAAAAGTAAACCATTATAGGTCAATGTACGGCCTTCAACACGGAGCCTTGGCTCACACCGAACAACAAGCTATAAAGGGCCCCAAAATTACTAGTGTAAAACCATTCAAACGGGAAAACCAACGATCTAATCTATACATGGACAAGAGCATTCTTTAGGAAATTGAAGATTCTCCTTTATAAGAGTTTGCTTTTGTTTTCTGACCACATAAAACAGAAGATGTAGTATAATTGCCAATGAGACAACTCTCAACAAGAGTCAAACATAACACAGACATACAACTGTAGGTCACTGAACGGTTTTCAACAATGAGCAAAGCCCATACTGCATAGTCAGCTATAAAAGGTCACGAAATGACAATGGTAAACAATTCAAACGAAAAAAGTAACGGCCTAATGTATGTTCTGCAATTTATGTACAAAAAAGAAGTTCCGTTTGCAGGATAATGCTGAGTTCACACGTAATTCGAATTAGTCTAATTCGCATTCGAAATGTTTCACGTCCTAACGTAAATTCTAATTCGAATTGCAATGCGCGCTAAATTTGATTTACTGTCCAAACGACGTGAACTTTTAATTCGTATCAACAAAAACGGATTTTAAAACGTGAATAAAAGGATTTTAAGGAATATTTGTAATGAAACAGCAGCCCACCAAACAAAACAAAACAGATCTAGAGGTCAACATTCGGTATGAAATAATATACGAGTGTGTACAGTAAATGTACCTGTATGTCAAGTTCTAAATTGCCGAGTCCTTAATTTTAAAAGCCATAAAAATTATCAATAGTCCGTTATAACTTTTCTTGAGATATTTCTCACTTAGACCACAAACAGAGAGAGGTATTTGTTAATTATTCACATGATTTTATTTCCGGAAACAATATAACCAATTTATAGATAGTACTTTACAAGCAATATTTATACATCTAAAAAATGTCGCCGGTAATTTGCAGAGATAACGTCGAAATTGTCCGCCAGTGACGTCGTGCACTTTAGCGCTAACGTTGAGGTTACAAAGGGGGGACGCAATTTTTAGGATAAATCGCGTTTATCATGGAATCAAGCACGGTGACCTATATTTTTTATTTGATATTTGCAGAAAGCATGACAAAATGCAGTTTATGCAGAAAAATTATAAAAATGACATTTTCAGAAACAGTTTATTTCCATTTTTTAGGTTTAAAAAAATACCACTTTGAGCATCTGGTCCGCAATGTAAAGCAAGGCTTGAATAATTGTATAGTTATTCGTATAGTGATTTATTTTTTTCCTTTTTGTCACTAATCACAGCTTCAGATTGAACCCGATCTTGATAATTTACGACGAAAAATATCTGCTCCAAAAATTTTATAACATTGCCTAGTTGTTTTACAAAATTGCACAAATCCCCAATTTTCAGCCTCAATTTTCTCGAAAACAAGCACGGTGACCTATGTTTTATTTTGTGTTTTATTTTATAACTCGCCAAGGCCAACAACATATTACAAAATTATAAAAATGACATTTTATCGAGAAACTGTATCGGATGCCCTTAAATGAGGTCAAAATTTCAGATATTTGCTCAATATTCGGATTTGTGGACGAATTTTCTTCCAGACAGAAATGCACAGCTTTTTTTTTTTTTTTAAAGGATAAACACAAGCTGTTTTTGTTAATTATTTATATGTTCTCTTTTATATAAGTATCATATAAATCAAACTGAATGTCATTTTAAAAATGAGGGTGCCATGAACTCGTTTAAAAGTTATATCAGTTTGAATGATAAACAACAGTCGTGAAATGCATCTTTTCCCGATATATCACAGTTTGACGTCGCGAAAATATCATTTTACCTTAGCAACGTCATAACCTCCCCTGTAACTGTAACAAATGCCCTTAATGAACAAACTTTAGACACACACGCTAAAGGAGTAGGTTCAGTAAGACCCCTTGGAAAAAAGAATGCTTCTGCTACATAAATATAGGCTGTTTTTGACAGTATAGTGCACATGCCTCACCGGACACAATTACGAACGATTTTTGAACTGTGATTAATATTTTTTTATGTAGACTACTTTTCTTGAATTGTTTATACCATAGAATTTAAGATGTATGAAGGCTTTCCATTTTGCATCATATCCCACATAAATTTTTATTCACGTTAGGATACTTTAGTAAGATTTGCGTGACCTCGTTTTACGGGTCTAGAGAGCCACATATGGACGCAATTCCGAACAGCACTATATTGATATATCTTGCAGGAGAAATCAATGACAACAGTCTAGATTGATAAAGCATACATTAATCTTTATCTCAAACACATTTTCATAGGAAAATAATATGCACAAGTTTGTTTTTTCCTTCAATTACTTCAGCAGGGGTTGCAGACGAAATGTCGGTCTTGTGGAAAGGAAAGATTTCTGATTTTTTTGGTTTTTGTGTAAGTTCCTCCTTTAAAGGAGCACTAAATTCAAGTTTATCCATTTCGGTGGTGTACTTATCATTCATTTATGATTTTTTTTTTATATAGGTCAACATTTTTTTCGGAGTTCTCTGGACTTTTCAATAAAATTAACATATTTTCTTTGACCATAAATAGGGTCACAAGAGTCTAAAAAACGTCAATTGTGGGGTTATTTGGTCAAGATAAAAGGCATCACACATATGAACAGAATCAGGAGATATTTTTCTTTCTATATATTAACAAAAGAAGGCAATATGCACTTACCTTTATGGTTTTTTTTTATATAACTTGCAGGCCAGATTGCCGTTCTTATAATATTTTCAGAATGATTTTGTCATCGTCATCAACATTCACCAATGGCTCATACATTGTATTATCATGAAAACAAGGGAATTTTAATAGGGTTTTTATTTATAAAAACATTTATTGATAAATATAAATAAATATGATCTCAGAGGGCAAACATTGGAAATTGTTCGTAATTGTGTCCAGTCGTAATTGCGTCCTGTGGGGCTATCGGGTACTAGCATCATTATGTCATGCTAAATTACTGAAATTTTCACAATTTTAGCATTTTAGTTAAATTGTAGACGGTTTCTGTCTTAAACGAAAGTGGCCGCATTCGTGTTAATTCATAATATTGAAACGTAAGTTGTATTTGATGATAATACAAAACATATATAAAGGTTGAGGATGAACACGGATGCGGCCCCTTTCATTTTTGACAAAAACTATCTGAAAAGAGACGTTTGTTGGCATATTTTATAGATTTTTTCAAATTTAAGCTTAAATCGAAGCGTTTTTAATGACTAAATCAGTGAAAATCTTTCACAAAAACTAATCAAATCAATTGAAATAGACACTTGAGTGTTTAAAAGGTGTCCTAAATCTTTCGTAGATGAACCTGAAGTTTGAGGCCAAAATCAGCCCTTACTGGACCTACTCCTTTGTGCTATTTGTATCTAATGCTCCGATAAATATAAAAACAAAAATGTCTTCATATAATTCGTGGTTAACTTATATTTAACTCTTTTCTAAACATATATGTGCCTTGTAAGAAATAGTTCAGTTGGTTTCAAACCGTCTGTATGGTTGTAATAGTTAGGCGTTTGAATATTTAGTTTCTTATACAAACCATCAATTTTTATTTTTATTGTAGGTTAGTATCTTTATTTTATGTTTTTTTTATACATTTTATGAAACGATAAAGATTTGATAGCCAAATTAAACAACTCTCGACAAGATACTAAATGACGAGGAAATTAACAATTTTAGATCGACATATGACTTTTAACATCAACACTGAATTATTACCGTATAGTACGCTATAAATCTGCCACAATATGATTAATGTAAAAAAAAATTGAAAAAAGAGGTTGATTGATGAACCATATAGATAATCCAAACATATGATATCACAAACCACATGCGACAAACATGTACCTGACTTAGGAAGAGTGCATTAAGAGTTTAGAGGATTTACACCATGTTCGCTGAGGGGAAGAACTCTCTCCTTCATTTGGCACAGTGTCGTAACAGTAACACATGAGAACAAACTCGAAATAAATGAAAGGGGATCATTAGATAAAAACAAATCTATAAAAAATCTATATAAAACAAAAAATACAGGTCAACTTATTCGATAAGAGATCACTCCTTACTCTACCGTTTCACCCTTGTAGTTTTCCTTCAGGGACATCTGAACATGTTGAAAGTTTACCTATTAGTTCCAGTAACATATTAATGAGGATGATCGGTAAAACCAGGCTCTACATAGCGCCAAATAGCTTGTTTGTTTGACTTCGTAATAAGAAAAATATAATGTTTCACATGTTCCTCAATTGCACGAAACATATTGCACTATATAACCTTTTACTTTTATTTCAGTTTCTGTAGGCAGATTTGACAATACGAGCATGTGTGGCGTATTTGCACTTACACAAGATCAAAAAACATTCCACATCAGATCCGATGGGCAGCATATCAACCCTCCCTGTTCACTTTATCTCATTGGTGTGAATTATATAAACAGCAATTACAGTTTATCCGGCATGTGCTTTAAAATGTCTGATATAGCATTACCTTGTGGCAGAAATGATACACTTATTCTAAGAGGATGGAATTTGGATATTCGTCACAAAGACCAGTCAATATTACTGTATGCAAATCAAAGTATGGTAAGTCAATGAGTATTTAATCTCTCTCTATATATATATATATATATTTATATATAAAGTAATGATATCATTACTAATTAATAATTTTAAAGAATTTTTATGAATGTGATTAATACTGTTTTATTGATTGATGAGTATTAAACCTAACCTGGGGAGGGTTAGGGTCAACCCTGTTAAATGGTCTTACAATCAAAGTATTTAAACATTTGATCAATTGATCAGGCGATAATTAAAACAGCATGATAGTTATCTTAACAGTAACAAACCACCTACTACTTACCTGGTGATGCTTTTCAGATGTTTAAAATTTAAAAAAACGCGTTCAAAGTGTTTCGTCCAAGAAATATGGCTTTACTCTACTTTTTTCTATGAAAACTGATTCCCCCGACGGTACATGTAAAGATGTGTACAAATACAAATGTACGTTGACAGTGTCAGAATGTAAAGCCACGTATGATTTCTTTTCCTATATTTATGATCTACGTTCAAGTCGTAAAAAATATTCAAACCAAAGCAAAAGCGAGTTCTAGACTTTCAGAAATGCAGCTGCTGGTTTATTGGTTAATGTATTTCACTATTTCCCTTTTATTTAATGTTAACAGTTATCGGTTATGGTTCTTTGTGTTGTCCTGCAATAGACTGACCGTTTAAGAGGGTGTCCATGGAAAAACCAGGCAGTGGATGGCACATGACATATTTTGTTTTCATCTATTTCATATCACAAATTCATTCTTTTTCAAAGTTAAATTTTGTTTTTTTATTAACTGCAACAAATAAAGAGAAAAAAATGCAAAGAAAGCACTGAAAATTCATTGAAAAGGGGAGATAACTCTTCATTTTGTACAAAATTTTGTTGCGTTGTTAGTGAACTTTCAAATCATTTTCTGAGCCATACAATGTTGATTTAAAAATATCTTTGACATATATTCCTTTGTATGATATAAACATTGCATTGGAACCACAAATTCAGTGGGGGGAAAATTATGTTGTGCCACCCATATCATAGGATTTGCCTGATATTTACTTGGACAGCCTCTTTACCGTTTAACATACCTCTATATAATAGTGATCGGATTGAGTGACTGCTTTATGGGTGTTTAACACTACTTTCAGTACCAGTGTGCTATCTTGAAGCGGCCAGTTGTTTAAGGTGGAGGAAGTCGGAGTTCGGAAAGAACATTTTATCTTATTTTTGTAATATGGTTAGGGCTACTATGGAGTCCTTATCGAGAAAACAGAGTCTATATTTGTATATGTCTTTGATTCTGTAGATCTGTGATGTTCATTTTATTTGATGTTAATTCAATACACATCATGTCACTTGTTCATTTTTGTTATAATGTTAAGTTTACTTTTTCAGCTTGTTACAGAGAAAATATTAAGATGTGACAATAAACAAGATTTCTTAATGAGCTATGAATTCTGTCGGAGAAAGTATCTATGTTAGAGATCTTATTCTACAGCCCAAAACATCTATCTTCAGTGTTACCAAAGATTACTGTACATTCGCGCGGTAAGATTTTTAACTTACATATCCCAAAATTACCAAAAACCAAAACAGTTTATCTCCCCAATGTCAATGGTTCCCTGTAGATGATCTGTATATATATCCGATAGTGCTAACAAGATCGTTAAACATCAACACTCTGTCATTCAAAAAAAATGTGTCGCAGACCTGAATCAAAGAAATGTTTTGAAAATAACCGAACTCCGAGTATAATTCAAAAGAGAATAAATTAAAAATGATGTTGTTCATGAGTTGTTTGCATCTATAGGGAATTACCTTGCGCGATTAATTTATTGACAAACATCTATTATCATACCTGATTTCTTATATTTTTATGCTTTTAAAAACATAATTATTCATTCTGCAGTCAAAATGCTAACAGTTTTCCTTAGAATTAGACAAAGTATTTGTAAATATCCGTTTTCAAAGATATTTTAATTTTAGATCCATAAAGGTGAAGTACGGGAATTTCCATATATTTGATATGATTTTTATTTTTAATAATACTTAAAGGTAGTAATTATATCAAAATGGTCTAGGTCACGTGTTGCAAATCATATGCAAGCAAACATTACCCATGATTTCATCATATGTCAACGTTGTAAGTACGAAAATAACAAAAGACGTCAAAACCAGTACACTATAATGACTACACAGGTCCAACTGACTACAGCCCCACCCAGTGAAAATGATGTAATATTCGCTCTTTATAGTTTGCTGTTTGGTGTGAGCCAAGGCTCCGTTGTAAAGACCTGGAATGGTTTATTTTAACAAATTGTGAACTGAATGGGGAGATGTCTCAATGACACTTTTGTAACATGTTCTCATATCTCATTATATAGATACCAGGAAATTGGATAAAAATAGATAAACGACAATCTGTTCAATTTTTAATTTGTTAATGACCTCAAAACACTGAATCATTTGAATGTGTACTGATTAATATTTAAGCCCAATAAACATAATTTATTTATTATGTTCGTGTTCTTGGTAGGACCCACAATCACTTCTTACATTGGAGAGTTTTTTTCTTTTATTGTGCAAATTCTTTTATTTAAATTTCTTGCTACTGCATAAATCATTCCGTAAGTTTTTGTCGTTCGGCATATTTTTAATTCGGGACATCTAATATCCAACGGATATGGTTGTTTTTTATTGTCCAAGGCCATACGGTAACCTAAAGTTTTTTTCATCAACGTGGTCTGTTCTCTGGTAGATTGCTGTTACATCTCCCTTTATACTTATTAAAAACAATGTGACAGTAGGCTGTATATACAAGCAATAAAAGTTTAAAGATATCCAAAAATCATAAACCGATAAAGAAAAATCAAGACAAAAGAAAAAAAACTGAGTGAAACGCATATATTTCTAACAGAATAAATAAATTTTAAAAATTGTACATGTTTTTTTACTTTACAAGTATTCAAAAGTATGCTTGTCACTAGATTGAAAATAACTTTTAGTACAAACAATGTATAATATCTAAATTTATCAATATTTTGCAAATTAGACATGTTTTTTTTTGTGTAAGATAACATACATGTGATAGTGGCATTGTCTTTAGGCTGTTTTATTACACATTTAGTCTAATTAATTAAGGTCTTTCCCTTACGTGAGGAAAGACCTTATTGTTTTTCTAATGTTTTTTTTTCTTCCAACATTTGTTTTACATGCCCTCCCCCCGTTTCTATTGAAGTCATCAAGACCAAATATTGACCATCGATATATCTCATTATGACGTATTACCAGATGAGGCTGTGTAGGATTTCATCATCCCCTTTGAGAGTTATATCCCCTTGAAGCATTTTTATTATTTGCATTTTTCTTAAAAAGTATTAGAGATAGAATAGAATTGAAAATGGCAGCATGTACAGGAACAGATGGCAATGTTAATAAACATAAAACATTAGTAGGTTATTCACCCTGATAAGAAGTTATTTCCCTTGAAAAATTATACATTTTTTGAAAAAATATATAGAGAGAACCGGAAGTCGTAGAGACTTGGGACCTTCACCAATATTCTTTAATTCATGTGACCTTTAATCTGCACCAGGTCAAAGGTCACCGAGTGCAAAAAGAAATTACGCTGCAATTTCAAGCTTGCATATTAAGAAAACTATAAGAGTTTACTGCACTCATATTGTGTATAAGATGTTCTTCTCGACGAGATCTACATTTTATACATTAAACTAAAAAATGTCCGACTGTCTGTTCAAAAGCTACAACAACATAATTCTTAAAACTATAGTAACAAGTGTATATCTTTTAAAAGGTAACAGATATCAACCTACTATAAACTGCAAAGGTGATCAGTAATTCAAGACCTTCAATTTGAGGTCAATGTCAGGTCATGAATAAATTTCACATTGACCTTCACAGTATACTATGACCTTGACCTTGTGATATTTGAAAGGTCAAGTGGTCCTGAGTTAAATGAAGGTAGTCCCATGTCTCTACGACTCCCGGTTCTCAAGTTTGGTATTGCATCATATATTTGATGATTAATTGTGACCTTGATGAACTTTGAAATTGTCAAATTGACCTCTCAAAATTAGTTGGATGGGGTTATTTAGTGCAAAAATCAAACTTTCTAGAACATGGCGTTATCGCATATCAAATGAAGGATCATCAGTTCTTTGTTACATATATCATACTTCCGATCTCGAAAATGTAGGCGGATGAGGTCATTAAGTGTAAAAAGCGAACATTTTCAGAAGGTATGCTTGTCATATATCAAACGAAAGGTGGTACAAGGTACATTACAAAAACATCACGTTTCCTGGAAAGACTTTTCAATTGTTTTACAAACAATTGAGATACTAGTTGCCATTTGTTTTTACAGCTGATAATTTTTATTTCTATAATCCTTTTGTTTATACCAATTTGACAAAATGATTGTGTGCAGTGATTTAAAATTATAAATGAACTGTCTAAGAAAGATTTACACATTTGGTTAACTATACATATATATGTCGTGTACATGTTATTATTTTGTACATGTTATTACTTGTACAAAAAAATTATACAAGTAATTACTTGTATGAAGCCATCATACAAGTTATTACTTTTACAAATACAATTGTACAAGTAATTACTAGTACAAATTTTACTGAGAAAAAGATAATAACTTGTACAAATCATTATATTTGATGTTCTCAAGCAATCGTTTCCCTTTAAACAAATAATTTACTACTTAGACATATAAAGGTATAAACTTTCAACATGTGTGTTCTTTTTGAATAACAAACATATAAGCAAAACTTAAAAAACAAGTCAAAACTTAAGTGTAAAGATGGAAAACAGTGAAGAAAAAAAATATAAAGAAATAACTAAATCTAATAATTCGCTTTCACATGCGTAAGATAGTACAGAGAGAATAGTAGTTATGTAAAGGAAGCCAAATTCAGTTCCAATGTTACAGTGAAATAGTAGACAGAGGTCTGATTAACTGTAGAAATATAAAAGGAGTTGTACTGAATATTGCAGAAAGTTGTAAAAATAGGAACAAAAGTTGAAATCATGATTGGTTTAATGAGTCAAAATCAAATCGAGAAAGGATTTGACAATGTTTGACATAACAGAGAGCACTGAGGTATACGTCATGGAAGCAGTACAAGTGCTTTCTTTAAGTGGTGTAAGACAGGCAAATGTAAATGAAAAGATCAACTTATTGTGTAATTCTAGATGTCATGCTTCCTTGTCTTGTGCAAACAAATATATTATTTGATCTATTAGGTCTTTAAGTTTAATTCCAATATATGATATTACATATGCAACTTTTTATCATGATTTATTTTTTTTAAATAGATTGTAGAAGGGTTTTATTTTATTCTTGCTTTTAACGACTTTGTTACTTTGCACCAGTAGTTAGTATTTAAATGGCAAGAAGCTGATAAGCTTAATTTGTTCAATGTGTCTCATGGTAGGTTATGTTGTTACTCTGCGTTCGTCGTGTGTCTGAATTCTTCTAACATTTCAAAAATAATACTAATATAAAAAAAAGATGTGATATATTTGACAATGGGTTAACTCTCCAGAAGAGCCAAAATGACACAGAAATTAAAAACTATAGATCACTACCACGGCCTTCAACAATGAGCAAAGCCCATTACGCAGTCAGCTTTAAAAGGCCCCGAAATAGGAAATGTAAATCATTCAAACGAGAAAACCAACGGCCTTATTTATGTACAAAAATGAACGGGAAAAATATGTAACATCGACAAGCGACAACCATTGAATGACAGGCTCCTGAATTCGTACAGGCACAAACAAAATATGGCGGGGTTAAACATGGTAGCAGGACCCCAACCTTCTACTTTCCTTGGACAGTGGTGTAACATTACAACATAAGAACGAACTATAAAAATCAGTTGAAAAATGCTTGAGATGGATACAATCAGAAATACTACACAGGGGACGTGGCCGGGTACTTGTATATCCGATACAACAACCAAAACAAAAACCCACTAAGTATAGGATACACATTTGAAAAAAAAGAAGAAAAACAAACGCAATTGATTTCAAAAATAGATACGCTTTATGGTCAGAAAAAAATAAACAAACAAATAAATAAATACGAGAAAAGAGTAAAAGAAAATTTATAATATTACCCGACAATTGACAAAACAATCCTAGACTTACTTACTCAAAGAAAGGAGTTTTTCAATGAAACATTTTGTTTAAAGCAAAAGTAGAAGCACATACAACTCAAAGATATTGTGTTGTACAAGTTATTATCTTTTTCTCAACAAAAATTGTACAAGTAATTACTAGTACAATTATATTTGTACAGGTAATAACTTGTATGATGGCTTCATACAAGTAATTACTCATACAAAGTTTTCGTACAAGTAATAACCTGTACAAAATAATAAAATATACACGACATATACATTTCATCAATCTATTTAGATAAAAAAAAAAAAAAAATGAACAACAACAATACATGATTCTCACATTTTACATGTAATAAAAAAAATGATCAATTACACATTACATTCAATTACATGGAAAATCGTAATGTCTTACACTCAATTACCATTACATTTCCAATTACTCCATCCCTGGTAGCAAGTCATTCGAGACAAAGACATGCCGTATCGATTAAACATTTTGTAATAAATAATGTTATGAAGAGTCAATTTCATTCACTTTCTCAAATTACCCTTTTAGTTTTGATGTGTAAGACGTATACTCCTGAATCATTGAAAATGAAGTCCGTATAGTAGTATTATGAACATTCGCGAGTAGAATGTATGAATTGAGATTTGTAATACCTCAAGAATACCGATAAATGGTCAATAAACAATTAGAAAGTTGAAATCATCTGAAGTGAAAAGGCATTGCATGACCCATGATGTATTTGAAAGTGTAGGAAGATAAAAGTATGTACTTCGAGTTGTAATTTTCAAATGATTGATGTTTCGCACTAACCTCTATTCAAAATATAGAATGTGAGTAAAACTACTTCAGAGATATGTGTAATTTTACATTGTATCGTTAATAAAAGCAAGAAAACAACTATTCTATTTTTTTTAGCGTTAATGGGCCCAACATATCCGGCACTAAGTTTGCGTGATATGGAAACAATGAAAATACAGATGGTTGGATGTAAGACATGTAAAGTAACAGCGAATCAAATGGATCTAGATTTCCTTGATGTAGTCATTGTGATTGTCAATAATGGTAACAAAAACGATAAGGACGATGAAACCAGTTCTTCTAGTGTTGGTAATTGGTTTTTTTTTACTTTCAGTGTCATTCTTTCACTTTTAATGCCTAAACATGACTTAAATATGCATTATTAATTACTAGCTAGCTAGTGGTTGATGGTCGGATGAAAAAGGAATCAAAGAGGTTGCATTATGCACTTGCAAGGGAATAATGCATCAGAAATGGTTTTTTGCTGATTTTAACTAATGTGAACCAAAATGTATGCTAAAATCCTATTATTATTTTATTATCTCACTTTTGTTTATGATTGAACAAAAATAAAATCATACTCTATTTCATTTTCATATTTCGTAGCTATGACATTATTCAAGGCAAAATACTGCAAAACGTTTGTATACCATGTTTTACGTGCTATCAACCCTCATGCAATTACACAAATGACATGAAATATATCCGAAAAATATTTTCGGTCACAACAAACATTCATTTAAAAAAAAGGCAACAAAACAATATTTAGTTAGTTTTGCAATGTTTATTTCTTCTCAAAACTGTTTTTGGATGATGTTCTTCATTCATCTTTTATTTCTTTTTAAGATCTCAATATTTTGTTACCTTCACTGTTTGGTTCTATTGCAACTGTTGCTGTAGCTGTTGTAGCAGCCTACCAAGCGAAAGACAAATGCTGTTCAAAAGGAGGCAAATTATGATGATAATGATAACAATAACATTTATGAATTTATTCCGTCAGAAAGCATTCTTTTGTATTTGCTCTCACCAGAAACGCGCAAAGACTTGTATTTGAATGTCAAAAATGTGTGCAAACCGAAACAGTTGAAGAGCTATATGACCACCAATGATCTTTAAATGAAGGATAACTTTGCTTTGAGATACTGAACTGGTATTAGAAACACTATATATATATATATATACTTATAATCATTTTTTGTTCATTAAATAACACTATAATTTGATAATAAGTGCTATTAAGCTTTTTATGTCCAATTTTACTGAATGAATGTCTGCAATTATGAATGAGTGGTACCCAAAGACAAAAAGGTAGCAGATAAAAGAAAAATATCCAACTTTTTATTTTTAAGATAAAAAAAACAAAATCTGTTAAAATAGCCTAATTTACATAAAATGTGTATGTAATAAAGTATTTTACTTTGTTTGACAGCTGTCAGTTAATCAAACGAACATCCTGACAAATAGTAATCAAAGGGACCAGGCTTATACTAATCCAGGAGTCTGTTATTCAGTGGTTGTCGTTTATTTATGTGCAACATATTTGTTTTTCATAATATTTTGAACCTTAATTAGACCATTAGTTTTCTCGTTTGAATTGTTTTTCATTGTCATTTCGGGGCCTTGTTTAGCTGACTATGCAGTATTGGCTTTAGTTGTTATTTTTGTGTCATTTTGGTCTTATGTGGAGAGTTTTTCATTGGCAATCATGCCGTATCTTCTTTTTTCATATTATAATTTGATACGCCGGACTCGCGTTTCGTTCACATAAAAATATATAAATGATGCTCAGATCAAAATAGTTACATAGTCAAAAAAGTACAAAATTGAACAGCATTGAGGACAAAAAAAATCGAATAGTTGTGCCAAATGCGTCTAAGGTAATATAGGTCTGGGCAAATGCTAAACAAAATTAAATATTTTTCCGCTTTTGTGTGTATTGTATCCACAATCGACACAATTATATGACTGGGTAAAAAATCAATCTAAAGTTCGATTGTCAATGTATTAAAATGTACAGCACTATGTATCACATATCACAGAAACGCGCGTCTGGCGTATTAAATTAACAACTTGGTACCTGTGATGACTATATCTAATGTAAAAGTAAAATAACAAAAATACTGAATTCAAGAAAAAAAAAAGTTCCTAATCTAATGGCAAAAGTAAAAGCTAAAACACATCAAAGGAATGGATAATAACTGTCATAATCCAGACTTGGTACAGGCAATTTTGTATTCAGGAAATGATGAATTGAACCTGGTTTTATAGCTAGCTTAACCTCTCATTTTTATGACAGTTGCATCAAATTCCATTATATTGACAACGATGCGTGAACAAAACCCAGACACAATAGATAAAAATGTCAACATTGTGTTATCATCTTAATCTCTATAAAAAAAAATCTCATTTTGTTTTTTTATTATACGCGTTAATTACAAATATGACGTCACTTGCCGTTGAGGTTTAAACTTATTCGGATGTGTCTCCATTTTGTGTTGCAAATGTCTGGTTATGTAATGTATTTCAGTTGTTTCCTGTAATTAGTTAATATATCAGTTTTATCATGTACATCTTTTGTATAATAATTTTATAAATTTACTGTTTGCAAAAGTATAAATTATTCTAAATAATAGGGATGTTCTGGTAACTAACAGAAAACCCTGGCCGTTTTTTGGCACAACTTTTTTTATCTTTTGGTCCTCGGTGCTGTTAGACTTTGTGCGTTTCGGCTTTCAAACTTTTGTATCTGGACGTCACTAGTAGATCTTGTGTGGACAAAATGCACTTCTGGCGTATTAAAATTATGAACTTGTTGCCTTTTGTTGGCTGTTGTTCGTGTGTTTCTTTGTCAATTGTGTTCTCCAATTTATTTATATTATAGTCCGGTGGTGTTAAGTTGTCATTTTAATGTTATATTTCACATGGCTATAATAGTGGAGGTTTGGCATGCCACAAAACCAGGTTCAACCCACCATTTTTTCCTTTAAAAATGTCCTGTACCAAGTCAGAAATATGGTCATTGTTTTATTATAGTTCGTTTCTATGTGTGTTACATTTTAACGTTGCGTCGTTTGTTTTCTCATATTTTTGAGTGTAAATTCACACTGCGATAAGAGGTGTCACGGTACTTGTCTGTCCCAAATTCATGTATTTGGTTTTGATGTTGTGTTTGTTATTCTCGTGGGATTTTGTCTGATGCTTGGTCCATTTCTGTGTGTGCTACATTGTAGTGTTGTGTCGTTGTTCTCCTCTTGTATTTGATGCGTTTCCCTCGGTTTTAGTTTGTTATCCCGATTTTGTTTTTGTCCATGGATTTTGAACAGCGGTATACTACTGTTGCCTTTTTTTAATTTAAATATGTAAAATCCAACCATATAGGATTGGAGTACGTGACAGATACATGGTTACATTAACATTAATTGTTGCTAATATTAAGAAACCTTTAATATTATTTCAAAGGCACAATCATATTTTTGTGCCGTAAAACAAAAGTTTGAGAGAAACACAAAACAGTGATTGCTATTGTAATTTGGGAAAAAAACTCACTGGTCGAAAAAAAGCCGTGTATTGCTAGATTTCAAATTAATAACTTTGACAAACTGACAAGGAATTAAACAGTTAAAATGAAATAAAGTTGTCTGGATAGGAAAAGACTATTTAACAAGACAAATATTAATTGTGTCTAGTCCCTTACTAAGGTTGTGAATTGGTGTGTCAAAACAACTTATAGTCGCCGTCACGTAAAATTGGCACCCTGTTTTTTGTTAAAACAAATTTAAATATCAGCCGCGTTTACTCAAGATGGTGTTTTTCTTTTAGCTGAAGTAAAATCCTGTCCAAATATCCACTACTGTCCTACCTTTTATTGTGTTTGCACTGTATAATCCTGACCTTCACATTTTTCAAGATTATTTACATTGTATAACCGCCATCTTGGTTTCTATGAGGGTCCCTTATTCCATAACATTCGTTACTCTCAGGTAATATCATTGTCATTGATGATACAATTTCCCGCGCTTTTTACGTAAAGATGACGAAAAGCTCAGAGAGACACAAGAAAATGGAGAGCACGTGGAACTCCACGGCAACACTTCCGGTAATACATGTAATAACAATGTCGGATTCACCATACAAATTAATCTTGGATTATGTGAAGGTCAGGATTATACAGTGCAAACACAATACAAGGTAGGACAGTAGTTGATTTTTGGAATGATATTTGATTCCGCTAATTGAAAAACATGATCTTCAGTAAACGCGGTCAATATTTAAGAAAATTTTGACAAAAAACATGGTGCCAATTTTACGTGACGGCGACTATAGCAGAACATCCTTAGCACTGATTTATAGGGATCAGTAAGTGTTGTTACAACTCAATAAGCACGTAGTTCTTGATATAAACACTAAACTTGTCAATCCCTTATAAAACTGAGTGATTCAGACTTGAAACAAAGTACCTTGCTTCTACGAAAATGGAACTTGTTCTTAATTTATTATGAAAATTTATGCAAATTAGAAAGACCACTTTTTAAATGTAAAAACGTTTTGTCACTTTACTTTATCCGTAGTGAAAGACAATGAGTAACCAAGTGATGAGAAATAAATAAATGATAAATGTACATGCTCTTTAGTCGTTATGATTGCTAATTTCAATAAATAGAAACACAAACTTCCCCAACAGCAATTAATAAAAAATGTCCGACTCAACAAAATGATCATATGTAAAATCCAAGTCTAAATGGTGTTTTAGGAATACTAGAAACCGAATTACATTTAAAACTTTAAACATACTTATTTAGAAGGCATATAGTTCATTAATGTTGTTAGATTATTAAAGATTGCATATGTTGGCTTTAATATTGATTCACGTATAGGGTCTTTGATATTCATACGATGAAGACATAATCTTTCAATCAGTTTAATTGTGAAGCTGGCATGTTGGTAACTGCTAGTAGTCCTATGTTAGTTTATGTATCCATGTCATTATGTTTAGTTTCTATGGTTACCTATTCTGACATCGGACTCGGACTTCTTTTGAACTGAGTTTAAATGTGCGTATTATTGTGTGTTTGGTTTTTCTACCTTAACTAGAGGTATAAGGGAGGGTTGAGATTTCCAAAAACATGTTAGTCCCGCCGCATTTTAGCACCTGTCCCAAGACAAGAGTCTCTTGACTTTGTTAGTCTTGTATGATTTTTAATTTTAGTTTTTTTTTGTATATTTCGGGGTTAAATATGACGTCCATTATCACTGAACTAGAATACATTTTTGTTTAGAGTCCGGCTGAAGCACGACTACGGACGCAGGAGTTTCTCGCCCATTAGTGGCCTATGGCTGGTGTCTGCTCTTTCGTCGGGTTGTTGTCTCTTTGGAACATTCCCCATTTCCATTCTCAATTTTATCAGATATTCGTGAAAATCATATGTTTACATATTTCCGAGACTTTTACATCAGACATACAACCTATATCTCGTGACCTGGTTTTGTTTAGAATAACACTGCTTCACTTTTTTTGCAGACAATGGTGAAAGTCATGAACTGGTATGGTTTAAAAGTACTATGTTTTTATTTAAAATAAGTGTTGAACTCACATTCCTTATAGTTTCAGAAATGCAATTTGTTTTTGGCATTTGGGGGAGGGGATAGTATTAGTTTTTTTGAAAGTATGTTGCTTTTGCATATTTAGGGCATTGCAAAATATATCTGACAAACAATTTCAATAAAGGCAACTTACAAAAAGTAAATATTTCATTTCACTTTTAGGATGCCATTGCATTTTTACATGTTAAAATCAATAAGTATATACGTGTGATTTCAGAGCCAAAAAACAACTGCATTTCTGTAATATCGACAAAGTAATTTCTCAAAGGAACTCATTACACGGCAAAATTGTATCACGCATACAATGAAGTTTTGTAAAAGAAATCCTAGAATGGAAAGTTCATATGCATTGTTTTCTAAGGTCAAGATATCTCCTTTAAAAGAGGCATGGTTTGTGAAACAGCTGTATTCCCAAAGTGTATCCTATAGTATTCAGATCCGATTTCCGTCGACGTATAGACCTTATTTTAATAAGCATCACTTTTGTCAAGACATATTATCGAACAGAAGTCATTCAAAAAAAGTTTTCTGTGTACCAATTATCAAAGGAACTATAAAAGTAAATCGTTTTAAAATTTCCCGATTATACATTTTGCCATTTATATCATTGGGAAAAAAATGAATGTTTTACCAAGTATTTTAGTGGTGTTCCCACTTAAGCTGCTAAATATTTTTTCAAAATTGTTATAACTACAAATTGATAAGCAGGATTGATTTAAAACTGAAACAATACCCTTGAAAAAAACCGGATGCATTTGACTGTTTCCTATATTGTAAGTTCCCAACCGAATTTGAATTCATCACCTTTTAATGTGTCAAATACCACCACAAATGTACAGAAAATAATAACATAAACAATCCTTGATAATATTTATTTGTCACAAAGCTAAATTCAAAGCTAAATTCAAACTACAAGAAATGCCTGATGATTCCTTATCCTGACAAATTGGAAGACATATGAAAGATACATGCAAAATCGTAATTATAAAACTTTGATTCTCGTGTCCATTTTAGCATATAGTCAATAAACGTTTATTTCACAAACATAGTCCTAAAATCTGTGCAAAGTTACTTTTTAAAGAGACGAAGAATACACGACCAAAAATAGGAATGAAATAGGATTGCCAAATATTTTGGCACAATAAAGAACTGTTTTAATGTCAGTTCATCTGAAAATTTGATAAATAATAGCTGTTATGTGTGTATAAAAAGAACACCTTCATACAGTGAATTGTTTTTAACAATTGCTTTTAAAACATAATCCAAGATGCGAATATCGTCTTCAAAAACTCATCAGTAAAAACAGAATAGGTTGTTAAGTTGAAAAGCATTGAAAAACAAATACAAATATGCAGACATCTAGCTCATACCATCACTAAAAACAAACAGGCTTTAGTCTTAAGATTTGTGCAAAGATATTATTTAAAGAGAGGAATAAACGAACGAAAAGAAATGCGATCGTATTGACAAATATTATGGCACAGCAGATGAACTGGACCAATGTCAATTCATTGCAAAATGGGATACATAATGCCAGTAATGTATTAATAACATCCCTCATACAGTGCTTTGATTTTATCTTTTGTCTCTATCAATTAGTAACTAACTTGACAACCCTGTTTAAGATGCGCATAATCATTGACAACCGAATCAATTGTGAAGTTTAAAAGCATTTAAAACAAAAAAATACACAAATATAGCTTATACTAGATGAATATACCTAATGAATGAAAAAATAATGTTGTTGAAAATCAACAAGCCGTGTCTCTTGTGCTGTTTTATAAACTCATAAAAGAAAATACTCTAAAATTTTGGTATGTCAAACCATCGTTTTGATTGATTGAAGACTCTTTATTGCCTCTTTAATCAAAACCACTTAAAAACCAAATTGAAGTGAAGTCATTACTTTATTTAAGATCGTGTAGTTAAGTTCATAATATTGAGCTAATATGAGATTAATAATCATTTAATATATTTCGACCTTCCTTGTCACACGGATAAACATACAAAGGTATATCCAGGCAAAAAGTTGGATTTAAAGATTTGTTTTCTGATAAAGTAAAAAAAAATATTACCGATGCAGAAAAACCAGTTACTCTTTTATATGTGGATGTCTGATCTAACTGTAATCTATAATATGTCTTGTAATCTATAAGGGTCATTAAATTATAAATACAAAATCTGCAACCAAAGTTATCTTGTAATGTATCAGAAATTTTAAAATGTATTATACGGAATCCGTTACGAGAAATATGGATTTTTACTCTTTATAAAGACTAACCTCACACGTCATAACGATTTGGTACTTAGAGGTAGTTAAATAGTTTTAAATAGTTAGATAAATCGCAATAACAAGTTTTAACGTAACCTATTAATACTCCCCTTTTTTATTTACTAGTGATCAATCGTGTGTAACAGTTTTTTTAATGAGAGCTCAATAGTGTCAAGATGTCAGCTTCGTCATTTATCTATGTACATGTATCTACATGTATATACTTCAAACTTGCTTTATATTATTGTAGACTCCATCTCAAGGCGATAAAAGCGGGGTAACCAATTGACAGGGAAAATGTATACCTGCAGAAACGATGGAACTTTTACGTTTTGGAAGCCTTCTGTGGATTTATATTTTTTCGTGGTTTCTAGAACAAATGTTTTTTTCGATGTTTAGTAATTGACACTTTGTTGCAACATTGACTACAATTGAAAAACCTTTGGTTATTTAAAAAGTTTAATATTACTGATTTCCTCTACACGCGAAGGGAACAACAATCCCTGGTACATCATTTATAGAGTGTGCACATGAATGTAAACAGAAAAAACTGAACAAATATTACATCTTACCTCTGCCATAAGTATATTATTCAGACTTTAACCAACCAACAATTTCAATACCATATAATTAACAATTATTTATTATTTAATATTAAAAAAAGATATTCAGTAATGACTTTCGTTCTTTTCTAGTCATTAAGTCTGTTCAAATTTAGTTTCCACCATTCGAACATATTGTTTACGTATTGCTCCGACGAAAACATTTGATTTAACAGGTGTCACTATATAAATAACACATTGTTGAGAGGGTGATAGAGCAGACTGGTACCCCCGAGAAAACATTGTCAACCGCGGCGAAGCCAAGGTTGACAACGCATTTTCGAAGGTCACAAATCTGCTCTATCACCTTCGCCGCGGTTGACAATGCTTTTTCGAGGGGTACCAATCTGCTCTATCACCCTCTCAGCTATGTGTTATTTAATTTACTATACTGAATGTCCTAACATTATTGTCTTTTACAGATGATGTCACGTACATAACGACGTTACGAGTATTAGAAAAATCAACAGAAGGGAAGCAAGATGTTTTGTTTTTTAACAGTTGATTAATTGAATCGTATCCAAAACATAGAACTAAAGCTTTGTTTTTAATAACTTGATGTAAATTCAATGCATTGTATTTTAGATTATTGATTTTTGATTGGTCTGGATGAGAGGATGACATTCAACAAAATTGTCACCCGCTCAGCGATGTGATAGAGTAAATTAACACCCTCGTATTAGCCAATCAAAATGTGGCATTTTAACGTGAAGTATTATAAAATAATATGTCAATCTCTTGATCGACTTCATTTTGTTAAAGGGATTAAAATCAACAGAAATCTACCATTATCACGCAGTTGTACAGATAAGGACATTCTTAGAGATGTCATCTTCCAAGAAGTCTCATTAAAAAGACCAGTCCGGTGTAGATGCATTGAGATCTTTTAAATTATTCTCTATTTTGTACTCGGTCATCAAATTAAGACAACGGACACATAATCCATACAACAAAAAACTATAAGAACAAATCCAACAACAACAATGCATACAAAAATTGTAAATTTGACGCAGTAACGTTATAAATAATACACTCTACCATGCTAAGTTAAATCGACAATCAGTTTTTAAATTAATGTTAGATGTGTAATGTAATGGAGACCTGATTTCAAACATTTGGCATCTTATTTTTGTTTACTCATATAATTATAATATTATCATTCACCCACTTACCGTGTGCTCGAAGGTTTGTGGTGGTGATTCCTTGCGATGACGCTACTATTCAATTTGATTAGAATTCTAAATCGATTGTCTCTCTCTTCAAATCGTCAGAATCAGATAGGGTGGTCCCTGTTTAATGAAGTATGCGATTGATAAAATCACATTTTATCCTTTAACTATTCATTTTTATCGTTCTGTAGAACAAAGGTATATCGCATTTAAGTTTGAACAACATTCACTTCGAAATAAACTATTTTATACACAGAATAATTCATGTAAAAAAAGAGAATAAACTGTACGGCGAAAAGCGGCAAATTGTTGTTTATTGAATGGGAATTAGACACTGTATTTTATTCTATCGTTGTTTCTTTGCTTCAGGGGTACCTATATCAGGTGCTGATACTACACAGTGATGGTGCTCTGAGAGACTTTGTGTTAAATCAAAATTATAGGCTCATTTCAGAAAAACTGATAAGGAGGATTTGTATTTGCATTTTTTTTAACCGTAAGGACATTGTGGTTTGTTGTAAGGTTTTTATATTTTAGATTGAGAGTGCAAATTCTGTTATGGCAAATTTATAGTGTAGCACCTCGAATTAATTTTACTTGTGCAGAGGCTTAACATGCTTCACGTCGAAAACACGAAATACCAGTATTCTTTTGAAGCAATTGTAAGGCTATTTCAAGGTATTTTACCGAAACATCAAAGTTTTATTAACTATAAGTTTATGACATCTTTATACTTCGCAACCTTTAGCTACCTCTTTACAAGCGGGCCGAATAATACGAAAGTTCAACTATGTAATGGCTTCCGTAGTAGCACAAACCATCTTATAAATATCGATTTATTTCGTCTACAAGCCATTTCTCTACTACTAAAAATGTCAATTCTACTTACTAGTACACTTCGTGCAATAAAAAAAAAAGGTAATAACCTGTTCAGATAAGGCCTTTAAAAATAGTGGAATTAAGTTAACTTGAAGTGTATTCAAATTTATTGAAAGTACTTAATAAATTACTTGCTCATATTCGTGATTTAAGATTTGTTCAAAGTTTTAAGTTGTCTACCCTATATACCACCTTACCTCATAATCTCATTCAGAAAAATAATTAAATCCTAGTGTAATGGGCATTTAAAAAGTCAGAATGCGAATATATATACTAGTCAACAAAAGAAACGATACACGACTTTTTTTCAAGTTTAAAGATGAAGTTTTCCGTTTATAGGACACATGTTGAAGTTAGTAATACCTAATGCCGATGGAAGTAAATATCCGTTTAAAACAAAAATATATTTTGCTTTCATGACGTCATTTGGCGAAATTTAAATTTTTTGACAAAATTTACATAAAACGTCAACTTCAAAAACAGAAGTTCCAACTAATTATGCATATCTCCCATTTATAGGTTAAGACAATGTTTGCCATGAAGTCTTTTTTTTTTTAAATCGTACAGTTTTTTTTTTAATTGTTAAGCAAAGTTCGGCCCACAAGAAATCGTTAAAATGTATACATTATCTATTGATTTACCATAGACAGTATGTGTAAGTGAAATTAAAAAACCGGAAACAATCTTAAAACTAATCTGAAAGGTTCCAAATTTGCAGTATGTTGTTTTCATGTCTTAAGCATTGATTAAAGCCGAAAACATTGTTTTCTTTTTTTGCATATTTTGAGATTTCAAAAACCAAATATTTATTAAAACAATATTTCAACCAATTAGTTACAATATGCACATAACTTGATTATCATATGGAATATTTTTAAACAAATTTGAAAATTTATTTAGTACTTACAAAATTGTGTGTCGATTTTTCCCAACTTTCCGCAAAAATAATGTGCACCCTATGATCATTTACACGGAATGTTGTTCTTTCCGACAGGTTTTGGTTTCCATTATTATATGTGCATACATTGAAAATGAAAGCTTTTTAAAATAGTGTATCTCATTTTGTTTTATGTTTTATACTTTTTGATTAATTTTATTTAAAAGTCTTGTATCGTTTCTTTTGTTGACTAGTATATGTTCAAACTTTTTTTAATTAAAAACAAAGAGAAGAACTATTTCAATTTGACCTTCTTTGATACGAGAACCGCAATTGAACTTTTACTAGATGACATTTTTGTTCGCTACGGAGATTTCATATATCGTAAAGTTATTGGAATGTCAATGTAAACTAACTGAGAATCATTTATTGAGGACCTGTATTTGTATTGTAGAAGTTACATTTTATTTACCATAATCAGTAAAGACTTATCAAAAACACATATGATACAAAACATTTATAACACTCTTAGATATTTTGATGATTAATAGGCTCTCAATATTGTTGACTTCAGTATGTTCACTACACAGGGTCATCCCACTGAAATGACTTTGATTGGAGTTAATACTAACAATGAGCACTGCCTTTCTGTGATATTGATATTTTAATTTTAACGGGATGCTCAATACCAAATTTTACAATAAAAGTGATGATTTTTTATTTCCCATTGTTAACTATATATTTGTAAAAATTGTGACGTTCCCGTGTCACCATCTCGTGGGGTTTATATATCTCAACTTATTCAATTCGCTGGTGTAGGTTCCTACGTACTAGTTTTTGATTTTTACGAAAAACGCTGTATTTCTCTAAAATTATTTCCCAAGGGTTTTAATATCACCAACTTGTCAAAACATTTACTAAATTGTATCGTAAAAGGCATCATTCATAAATATAAATCAACTATATATATTATACGTAAAGGTATTTCACATCCAATCGTTAATGATAATATTTTGTTCAAAGCACAAATATGTCGTCGTTCACATGAAAACCTAAGCAAACATTTAAACAGACTTATTCAGATGGGATATATTCACTATAAAGATGGTGTTTTTAAAATAAATATAAATTTACTTATAAGGTTTACCGCATCGAAAATGAGGACCAGTTTTTTACAAGATACTGATTATATTCGTCTTGTATATTATATGAGTGTGTGATACTCAACCACTAACGCGAGGGACTGTGCTTGGTTCCCTTCTGAATATTACGCATGATCAAAGTCAGGAATGTTTACCTTTGGAACCGTTAGTCTTGTAAGTTTTTTTGTTTTGTTTTTTTATTTATTGCAATATCAAAAATGTTTAAACAAGTATCAAAGAATGTCTAGCCTTTTTTAGTCTTTTTTTTTAAATTTTATTTAGAATCTAATTTTATAATAAACCATTTAAGGGTAGATTACTCTTTTAGTAAAAATATTATACTAGAATGGCAGGGAATTTTTATTTTTTTACTTGGTGTAAGAGCACAAGTTCAGTGCCATTATTTTTTATTTTATTTTCCTAAAGCGTAATATGAAACCTATCTTTTCACATCTCATATCAATATTCTATCTCATAGATTTCTTCATTCTTGCTAGTCACGGTACACATTCAACATCCCCCCTCTCCATCCTTGGCATATTCAGCCAACATTTGTGTTAATAATGTTGCGCCATATATCGGTTGATAAAAGTCATGCCCATTCCGAATACATTATTTTGACCAATGGTAGCACTCGAACTGTCTTCCATGGGGAGGTGAGATTATGTGTGTATGACACATACACATGAAATTGTTTTATTTGATTAAAAACATTTAAACCTTTGCTTGCGAAAATATAATTTCTTTTTATGCACAAAAATGTGTTTTATTCGTGAACAATATTTGTAGTTTTGCACCACTTGTAGCTTGAAAAATTTAGCATGGTGACCCATACGTTTAGTCATATTTTTGAAGAAAAGATATCAAAATTGTCATTTTGGCAAAGTATAAGAAAATTATATCTCAGGAAATATATATCGATGATCATACTTAATATTACAAAACGATTTGTAATGGTCTTCAGTCTCATTTTGTGTACTAAATTCTTATTTTCCCTCAAAATCGATGTGGAGTGTAAAGTAAAATCACAAAAATAATGAACCTAGAGGAAAATCAATTCGGAAAGTCCGCAATCACATGGCAAAATCAAACAACAAAACGCATCAAAAACGAATGGACAAGAACTGTCAAATTCCTGACATGGTACAGACATTTTCAAATGTAGAAAATGGTGAATTAAACCTGGTTTTATCGCGCTAACCCTCTCACTTTGATGACAGTCTCATCAAATACCGTTATATTTACATTGATTCGTTAACTAAACAGACATTATAAATAAAACAGTCAAAATATGGGACCATTAGTCATCGTCGTATAACAATTTTAAAAGGAACAATTTAACAGAACACAAACACATCTATCTACAAACACATTCATTGATTTGTGCGTCTGACGTCAGAAAATTTTATACGTCACATAGATTTGTCGATCAATGTGCATTCAAACAATTTTTAAATTTACATAGGCAATGTTAGCATATAGGGTTAAAAAATCAAAAGTATGTAAGAATAAAATATCATTATCAGAAAGACCACAATTGGTGGGCGGTTATGTTTGTGTGCCTCAATGTTTTGTTTTCATTGCGATGTCTTCGTATCCCGTTTTTTGAACGATCGTCGCTTCCCTTTCTTTTGCAAACGTGTTGTCAATTTCACTTCGGCGTATGTTTTTAAATGACCTGTCGGTAACTTCCGCCTCCTTTTTTAAATTTAGAAAAGACATTATTCATCGTTAACAAGATGTTTGATGACATGGTGCCCAATTGATTGGTGTATACAGTTTAAAACCAGGAGTCATTTAAAGCATGACGTAATGTTAAGATAAATGTATATGTTTACAAGAGTATGTTGACATGTTGATTTAGATGTTTTTGTTGGTTTTTACTTTAGTGTGGTTGCCTTTTTATTGGTATATGTCTATTTTTATATATTTCAAACATGTATTTGTTGAAACATAAATTTGGATACAAAATATTATTTTCTTTTTATTCATCAGAATGCAGTTTGAAATTTCAAAGATGTTTTAAGCGTTAGGATATTTTCAGGTAAATAGACATTATTACCAGTTTATTAGAAGTCTATATATATTCAAAGTACATAAGGTTATCGTTAGCTGCTTATTTATATGACAAGAGCACCACTTTTATATGACTGTCTGGATATCAAACAAAAATAAATTATTTTTGTCTCGTTTTTCGGATATACAACAAGACAACGGTTTTTTCTCGTATAAATAATTTGAACGATGGTAAACGAAGGAATCAACTATACACTTACACTGTATTTATAATTAATATTAACATTTCTTTTATTGTTTCTTCTTGTACAAATGACTTATGGTAATACATTTAAGTATAAGTCAATCGACATATATATCTTTATACATACAGGTATCATAAAAGAAGAGAAAGCTGTCTTAATTCGAAGTCAAATGCATTTAAAAACGAATAAATTAAATGAGATGGTACAAACATTTTTGATGTGCTTCTCCATTTCTCTTCCCATTTTGTATAGTCCCACCCTAAAAGAAATATTTACCTTATGTATTTTTCATGGAAATTCAGTTTGTTAACCTTTGGGTTTTTTTTATAAATCATATTTTCGACGGAATGTTTAAAAGAATTATTTTCAGACGCAGCTTTGAATCTTCTTGGTAATATACATTTATGTTTTGGTCCCAGCTTTTGTCCATTTTTTGTGATATAGTTCTCAGACGTTTGAATTCGAAAACATATCTATAAGAGTTTAATAGTACTAGTACTTCCTAACATGCCCAGCATACTGACTGTTTCCGTTTTTAATTTTCCTCGGATTTCAGTATTTTTGTGATTTGACTTTTTCATTATTCTTAATTTGAATTTAAGAAATATTTTGACACTGGAATTTAAACATGCAAAATATGGGATATTGCTGTCATTGATGTCATACCTGAACATTCTATTCTGTGTCACCAAATTAAACGATTAATTGAACTGTCATATATTTTCCAATATAACGTACACATATGGCCAATGTCGGTAAGTGCAAACCATTTGGCAATATAATCAATGCTGTTTTCAATGCAGTTCTCTCGTGTTCAATAAAAAGAGAAATTTTAAATTCACGCCAATACTTTTTTGTAGTCATTGTTTTATTTTGCCGTAATTTGTATTATAATCTTCTTCTTGGGTAAACCTAATTTACTGATTAATAGTACTAACATATTCATGCAACTACTTTTGTTTTACAAACCATCCTAAGATTTTAAAAAGTAAAATAACAAAAGGACCGAACTCCAAGAGAAATTCAATACAGGACGTCCTTGACAAAATGACAAAATTATTAACTCAAACGCGTCAAAAGACAACTGTCGTATTTCTGACTTAATGTTGGCATAATGAAGCAAATGAGGGATTAAACCTAGTTTTAAAGCTAGATAAACCTTTAACTTGTATGGAAGTTTCATATAATTCTGTTAAAAACAAAATGTGTGAGCAAAACAAATAGACATAATAGGTGTCAAAAAAAGAGTTACAGCAGTCAAGATTGTAATTTAATCTTAGGCACTATCAAACCACATTACTATGTCAACAAATAAAAAAAATGGCATATAGAAACTCATTAGACAAATAGCATAAGAAGAAAAACGAATGACAAATATACAAACTTGACCATAACACACTTTCACAATGCATGTTTGTAAAACTATCGATCTACGCCAAAATAAACTTCAGAAAATTGACTAAACAGTACAGGTACAAAAAATGCGATAACACGTATTTAGAAGGATGAACATCTTCCGTACTTAAAAGTAATACTTCTAGACCATCATGTATTATTTGCGAAGTTGAGAAGTTGTTGACTCTTTATAAAACCTTAGTAGAAGCTGCAAGCTCTTGAAAACAAACTGATTTGGGAAATGAACATAAGCTGGTGAAGTTGCATATTGCTGCAAAGGTTGTAGAAATTTATAATTTAAACATTCAAATCGTCTCATTAATCATAGATTCTGGATGTGAAATGGTAGCTTATTTCATATTCAAGGTATACGTTTAGAAATTAGGCAGCAGAAACTGTGTTTATTGTTTCTTTAATTTCTTCTTCTGCTGAATATTATAATGAAACCCAATGAAAAAAAAGTTAGGATTGTTAATGGAAAAAACCGCATCATTAAATTTGAATTTTAATAAAATGATCTAGCTACTTTGGTCAAATTGTTTTTGAAGAATATGAAGGAAATCTGACTCATTTGACATTAAAAGGGGTTGGCAAGGACAGGCGCACAGTTCGTTCTAAAAAAAAGTCTTCCTCCAAAATGAACAAATTTTTTATCAATAGGAAAATCCTGCATATTGATCACTACCTTATTCATCTATGTCTTATGTTTTCTTATCTGTTCACAATGCAATAAATTTAAAGAGAATGCTAAAATTTTCATATTTAGACGCATTGTGTAGTGATTAGTGCATCGGACTACTAACGCAAATATTCCTGGTTCGATCTCCGTTCCGGGGAGAAAATTTCAGGGACTGAACTTTCGTCTCTCTCTGATACCATTTGCGAGTATGTTCTTGAGTAAACGAAGATAGTCCATCGGAAGGGGCGATAAATGGCTGGCCCGTGTTAAGAGAGAGAGTCATATCACTTGCACGTAAAAGACACCCTTGTAGATTTCGAAAAAGAGAAGGCTTATGTCGCTTCAAGGCAGCACTCGCATCTGCAAAGTGGAAAGAGATTAATATAAGTTACAATAACGTGTTTCCCAATCCACTATAAATAAATATGTTTAAACTCTAATTGTGTAATATTTTTGTTAGACGAATTATCTATTTTATATGGGAAATGGTGTTATACATGTTTAATACCACTTTGCGAGTTAAAATTACACAAATTTTCTAAAGACCCTCTTTCACCGCAAACATCTTTTTTTTTGTGAATGTAATGTCTATTGTCGTTTGGCTTTTTGTTGCACTTTAGTGTTTCCCTCGGTTTTAGTTTATAACCCGGATTTGATTTCTCTCAATCGTTTTATGACTTTTATTTACTAAATACACTTTTCAAAACTAAGGGATGCATCACGAAACGCGCGTCTGGCGTATATACAAAATTTATTCCTGGTATCTATGATGAGTTTATTTACAACCACTGGGTCGATGCCACTGCTGGTGGAGATTTATTTCCCCGAGGGTATCACAAGCCCAGTAGTGAGCACTTTTTGTGCTGACATGAATTATCATTGATATTTTTATATTCATAAATTAACTGTTTACAAAATTTTGAATTTTTTGAAAAAAAGGCTTTTCTACCTCAGGCATAGATTACACAGCTGTAATTGGCAACACTTTTAGGAATTTTGGATCGCAATGCTCTTCAACTTTGTACTTTATTTGGCTTTTTTTACCTTTTTTGGATTCGAGTGTCACTGATGAGTCTTTTGTAGACGAAACGCGCGTCTGGCGTATATACAAAATTTAGTCCTGGTATCTATGATGAGTTTATTCAGAACAAACAAGTTATTATTTTTTTTTTTTTAGATTTTCTTAATTTGAATTAACGGCATGACGAAAGACCTATTAGCAGAAGTGGCTTAAGATTCATATAGATAATAGAAATAATTAACATTCATCATAAATATTTAAATTATATTCTGAATATTATAATGAAAGTATTTTAGTAACTGTGCGTGTAGAATTTTGGGCAGAGTTGAGAGGTGGCGAAATTTAAAATAAAGACTAGCATTATCACTATGGGTCACGAAATACTGCCGTGGCACCTACAATATATTGAATAAAAATGTAAATTAAAGCCATATTTGCTTGCCACGATTAATTATCCGACTTTTTTGTGTTCATCCGTCGACAGATAGAAATTACGACCACTCTGACTACATTATAATTGAGAATAACAGCGCGTGCAGTCATCAGTACAGATGCATAAAATGAAAAAAAAACTCATACGTTTATGAAAATGGCTTATAATAAAGTACACGGCTGACTATTTGGTCTAAAAAGGGGAAAATGTTGCCACTCTTTATGATTACCTAAATAATATTTTAGTCACTGTACACCAATATTGCTGTCTTTTACCCTGTTTGTAATATAAAATACTTATTGAGATTCTTCATTTAGATATTTTAGTTTAAAGCAGCGATAATCAGAGTTTAAAGCTACCACATGTACACGAACAACTACATTATTTTAATCTTTAAAGTTCCTCATGTCATAGAGGAGTTGTCTTGCCTCCATGACAAATATGTTTCGTTCTAGCTGACAAAGCCTCAAACAATATTGTTTTTGTTTGCAAGAAACACTACATTGGCTGCCTGATTAAGGAACTGGGTGTAAATAACACACTTTGAAATCCTACATCTACACTCAGTACGCTTACGAAGCAGGAGATTCTGGAAAACCATAAATCGGTTCTAATCTCCTTTGGTGTTAATCCAAAGGATGAAGACCAGGATCTTCCATCCTTATATTGGATTCCTAAGCTTCACAAGAATCCGTATAAGGACAGGTACATTGCAGGTTCTTCCAAGTGTTCCACTAAACCCCTTTCTAAGGTTCTTACTGCCATACTCACTGCAGTCATAGAAGGACTTCAGAGATATTTCGAAACGGCATATTCCAGAAGTGGTGTTAATCAGATATGGATACTGAAAAATTCAAAAGAGTTATTGGTGAATTTACAATCTCAATCATTAAAACATTGTACCAACATTAAAGCCTTTGAATTTTCAACTCTTTTTACCACTATTCAACATACTAAACTTAAAGCTCGACTGAAAGAACTCGTCAGCTTATGTTTCTTTAACAAAAAGGGCACTAGACTTTTTAAATATCTAGTCCTGGGCTGGAATTCAGCTTACTTTGTGAAAAATCATAGAGTCAAGGAACAAATATACTGACGAGGATATCACTGCCATTCTGGACTTTTTAATTGACAACATATTTGTTGCAATCGGAGGTTTGGTCTTCAAACAGACTATTGGAATCCCAATGAGTACCAATTGCGCTCCTCTACATATTCCTATGAAGCAGAATTTATCTAAGGTCTCGTACAGAAAGGAGAAAATAAAATAGCCCAGTCTTTTAATTTCACCTTTCGGTATATTGATGATGTACCGTCTCTTAATAATAATAGATTCAGTGATCACTTACATTTAATATATCCAAGTGAACTTGAAATTAAAGATACTACCGACACAGATAAATCTGCTTCATATTTAGACCTTTTTCCCGAAATGACTACTGATGGTAGGTTGAATACCAAAATTTATGACAAACGAGATGATTTTAATTTTCCTATAGTCAACTTTCCATTTCTGTGTAGCAACATCTCAGCGGCACCAGGATATGGAGTATATTGTCTCAATTGATACGTTACTCTAAGAGCTAGTTCAAAGTACGTTGATTTTGTTGAACGAGGAATACTGCTTTCTCAAAAGTGCTAAGACAGGGCTATTAATCAATCAAATTAAGGTCATCATGAGCTGATTGGCCAATATGACAAAAGTGTGTCAGAAATCATATCTGATATTCTTCCTCACTCCTCAGTCATCATAACCTTTCATCATTACCGAACTGAACAAAAAAATAACACGACTGGTGACGTATACGGTGCAGGAAATGCTTATCCTTCCGGAGCACCTGATTTCACTCCCGGTTTTTAGTGGAGTTCGTGTTGTTTCTTAATTATTATTTATAACTGTTGATGTAAATGTCCTTTGGTTTTGTGAGTCTTTGTTTACTCCTTGGTTTTGATTGTTATTTTCTTTAAACCATAGTATTACATTGGTTGCAATGAATTACATTAATCAGAGTTTCAAGCTAACACATGTACACGAACGAACTGCATTATTTTAAACCATATTATTACATTAGTTGCAATGATTTACATTAATTTCCCAGTTAAATAAAAACCGATAAATAAACGTGGTAATATCACTCTCTGACGTCATACAACAATAGGCGTTGTCAAGACGTCGATAACGGCGGATCACAACAAATAGTGAATGCGTAGAAAAAAAATATAGCTCCTTACATGTTTTACATTAATTTCTTTTAAAAAGCCATTTGCCAATGTAATAAAAAGAATACCTAATTAAAGAATGCAAATATCGAAAAATATTCAACTCGTGACCGATCGACACTGATAATTATATTTTTCTCTATTTGAATTCTTCAATTAGTTATTCTATAAATGTTTACACTGTGTTCTTACGTTGTGATGTTTAAACCTGATACATCCTACTGTACCTTTCGTTGATTCAAATATGTCATATTAATAATTAGGCTGTTTAAGAGTCTGTATAAACGGAAACAGCAAGTTGAACAGCAAAATTTGTTTCCATGAAAACACCATAATCTCCAAATAACTTATATAACTTTATACCAAAAAATAAATGTCAATTACACAAATGAAGCAGTCTCATAGAAAGCAAACATTGTGGCATATTCCAATGGCACCTTTGCGGAAAATTTCATAATATCACACACATATTTGCTTTCGTTTGATTGCGACCCATATTTCAATTAGTTATCATACACATTATCATTCCTTAACAAGTCAATACTTATTTTTCATACCAGTAAAATTTGTTCTTATACCTGTGAAAAATCATTTCCATTGTATGTATTCAAGAAAATGCTTTCAATTAAACAGTGTTTAACAAAATATGAATGATCAGTTATATATTAAACTCATTATATATAACACATAAAAATATTAGTTGTTTAATATGTTGATATTTCACATGTAATTATATTGTGTGATTATTCTTCCTTGTTTATCCTTACCTGCTAAGATTTTCGGCAGTCACTATTTTTTGTGGAATGCTAAAAATATAATTTCTCCGAAACAAAATATTTAGATGTACATGGAAAAAAACCTTGAGAGATCGAAGTATTAGAAATATTTAAGAGAAATAAACTGTGTAAAAGAACTGGATGTAAGTAAATCTTATTTAATTAAAAAAAGTGTTCTGGTATTTAAATATCGATTATCAGTATGAAAGTATCATTTTTGTTTAAATGTATTGAATTGACCTTGTTCCAATATGACAATACAATTCTGCTTTCTTGATGTATTATTGTTGTCTTCTTGATTTCCTTATATTAAAAGTTTGATAACAATGTAAGAACAAAAGACGAGTATACAAGTACTGATTTATTTCAATGATATGAATAAAAGGTGTCTAGTTAATGCATAGGTTATCATAAATGATAGAACGACATTTTATTACAGTAAAAGGATCATTTGACGTTTCTGTAGTTTAAAAAATGGGTTTATTTACAACCTAAGTGTTTTATAATAGGTAAATATAGAGCGGATCGACCTGTTTAAAACCTTCATTGTTACACACAGGTATAACAAACAACTAGGTCAAGCATATACATTGTAGAAATTTAGTTTTCTTTATTTCCACTTTATATATTCATGTTTGACATTAACATCTTAGCCCGTTTGACTTAAATGCAAAAAAAAAAAGTTACATGTTAAAGAATACATGGTATATGCACCTGTCAGCAATGTCAAATTAAGCTACAGTACTTTTCAAAACGCTCATGGACATCGTGTTATGGTAAAGTACAAATACACATCTTCATGTGGAGAACACTTAACGCAAAATGTTTACACCTATATAAACTAGATGTGACAGAACGACACAAATGTTCCCGTTGGCAAAACAAGCCTTAAGCTATTGTTAGAAGCGGAGAAGCGAACCAAAGTCCCTAATTTTGGCAAAATTCAGCGGAGCTGGACGAACCATAAACTTGGTCTGTCACTCATCATTGTAGACTCACATACTTCATACTTTAAATCAGCTCAATATGTGAATGTGTTTAAAACAAATAACTGTCCGTTGTTGAATGACGGAATGACAGAGTGACAGAGTGGCAGTATGACAGAGTAATTAAATGACGGAATAGTGGAATGCCTGAATGTCGAATGAAGACATGAAATTGGAAGAAAAGGATACACCTATATGTATATAATCCGTGCTAAGTAGGCGGGGCCATGACATTGGTAAATAGCCGTCTTGATGAATATACAATTATAGCATATTTTTAATGTATTTAATCGAACTTGTTCTCATATGACAATGCAATTTATGCAATTATTTCTTCGTCTGAATTTTCATCTAAAAGTTAAATAACAATGTAAGAACGACAAAATAGTTTTATAAGTTCTGATTTATTTCAATGATATGAACAAAAGTTGTCTGGTTTATGCATAGATTAGCATAAATGATAGGACAACATTGTATTACAGAAAAATGATCTTTGAAATTTTCATATAACATTGCATGTTTGAAATTAAGCGTTTTTTTACAACCTAAAATGGTTAAATATTATAAAATTTAGGTAAATATAGAGCGGATCGACCTGTTTAAAACTTGCCTTGTTATACACAGGTATAACAACCAAGTAAAATACATTGTAGATATTTAATTTTCTTTATTTTCGTTTAATATATAGATGTTTTGACATTAACATCTTGGACCGTTTGACAGAAACATTTATCTATAAAATGCAACAAAATAAATCATATTACATCTAGAATTTAATCAAATTCAAAAATTGACAATAAGACCCAAATATAGAATTAAATATGAATACATAGTATGCGCCTGTAATCAATGTCAAATTCAGCTTCAGTTCTTTTCGAAACACTCATCAACATCGTGTTTTTGTGAATCTCAAATACACATTTTCATGTGGAGAACACTAAACACAAAATGTTAACACCAATATAAACTGGATGTGACAGAACGATTCAAATGATCCCGCTGGCAAAACAAGCCTTTAGCTATTTTTAGAAGTTGAATGTTCAAAGACCAAAGTCCCTAATTTTGGCAAAAATCAGCAGAGCGGGACAAACGTAAACTTGGTCTGTCACTCATCATTGTAGACTCACATACGTCATAATTCAATTCATCTCAATATGAGAAAGCGTTTTAAAACAAATAACTGTCCGTTGCAGAATGACTGAATGACAGAGTGATGAAATGACGGAGTTACAGATTGACGGAATAGCGGAATGACAAAAAGACGGGATGCCGAATGAAGAAATGAAATTGAAAATAAAGGGAAAAACTATATGGTCCGTGCTAAGAAGGCGGGGCCATGAAATTGGTAAAGAGCCGTCGTGATAAATATACAAGTATAGCCTTTGACCGGAGTCGACACAGGATATATTGACATAAAGAAGTAAATTGTGCGAGGACGATTTTTAACCTTTTTCAGCTAGACCAAATCACTAGTTTACTTAAATTCAAATGACCCAAATAGTTTTACATTGTAATTTCACCCCCCTTCTTACTATTTTGAGCATACAATATTAAAAAAAAAGTTGAAAGGTGTGTAAAGAAAATAGCAAGTAACACATTTACATACTAGGGACTTTATTCGTAGTCAACAAAAATCAAAAGACGATAACTGTCTTTCCAGTCTATCATATGTATTCTACAATATGTTTTTAAGTTATCGATCATAAATTTACACTTTTTAAAAACTTTTACAAATATTATGAACTTCACGAGATGACGTAACAAAAGATATCGCTTTTTATATATTCTAAACAAACCATGCAATATCACTTTTCTTTCCACCGTTTTCAATCGACCTTTGAAAATATAGTTTTACATATGACTATTCCTAAACGATGAAATAAGTAAAAATATCCAAACTAATAATACAGTGATAAATGCACAATTTTTTGTAAGAAAATAGAAACATCCTCACAAATGAAAATTGTTGAAACCAGAAAACAAGAGTCCACCATTAAAAAAATAATATGTTTACAAGATGTATACAGGAAGATTTTATTTTAATCTTAAATCATTGTATACCAGAAGAATTTTTATTACTTCTATATCATTTACTACTTTTTTTATAAGTCTCATTACATGAACACTCAGAGGACAATGGTATATTTTGTTTAACGATTTTATAAAGCACAAGGACACATATTAATTTAGTTCTGTTCTCCTGAATATAATATATCGTATAATATATGTAGTCTGTTTGAATTATATCACAATGTATTTGTCATCACATTTAAAAATTCAATGAATGTTTTGTTAGGATAATGCTCTTGATTTTAAAAATTCATTTTGTATTTGGCCTTTTTTTTTTAAATTATTCGAGATTCGTGGATGAGTCATTTGTGTTGGAAACGCGGTTCTTGCATACAAAATTGTAATCCTTTTATCTATGATGAGTTTAGTATGCAAATAGAGAATCAGTTTTTTAATATCTTGGTGCAAATTATAAATAGGTTAAAATATGATTAAATAGAATTGATTAAATCCGTTCTTACCTAAATAACATGAATTGTTATCGACAGAAACAGTTTGGATGATCTAATTACAATTCAACAAAATGCATTTAAATATTAAGGTATCTTATTACTGCGAAGTGTTAAATGTTCATATTTCAAAGAATTGTCATGTAATGTAATTATTATTATTTTTCTCTCTGGCATGTTGCATTTTAATCTAGATATCAAATGTCGATTGCATAGGTGAGACCTACCCATGCAAAACACGAATAGGTAAAATCTTCATTGTAAAAGAATTGCCCTTCTGTCCCTAATAATGGTGACTTCTTGGCGACATATTTGAAGTTCTGAGAAACATCAACACAGCTGTCATCTATCTACATATGTTGTGTTTTAATTTCTCATTAATGGCTTACAAGATATACATACGTGTTGTAGTCCTCGCATCTTTACTATGATGATTTCAAATTATTCTGTATCTTTGCACTGGTTCATTTTACTGTTGTCAAATTTACTGAAAGTTCTTTCAACGGTCTAATCTATATAAAAAAAAAAACGAGAAACGAGACACACGTATAAATTACATAAACAAACGACAACTACTGTACATCAGATTACTTACTTCGGACAGGTGCAAACATTTGCAGCGGGATTAAACGTTTAATGGTAGCAAAACTTCTCCCTTTTTCTGAAACAATAGTATAACATCACAACATAGAAAAACACACGATAAAATATCAATTGGAAAGCTTAACTCAATCAAAAAACGTAAATTAACACATTATGAACGAATAAACTTGATCTGTGATACCTGAATGCAAAAACATAGTTAATAAAATATTAGGAACACACATTCATGTTTGGCTTATTATACCCCCACAGTGTTGATTAAATAATGAACAGATAAACGATTTGATAGGTTTCATCAGTTGAACAATTTTCAATAAAAGTATCGTGACAATAACCTATCTGTCTTGTTAACAAGATAGACGATTCATTACGTCTTACACCATCTGATATTACTACCAAACACATGTATGTTATTGATAAAATCAAATTTATGTCATGAATTTGATATCATCATTGGTTATATTATTCCTTTGAAAACACATCATTACTCACGCTGCTTGCCTTTTCACAATATACCCATTATTATATCGTTATTTTAATAAGAATTTGGACTATTAGTTCTTACATTATATGCACTGTTGGTTTTTTACTTTTTACAAATTATTATTTAAAATCTAATAACAAAAAACATGTTTCTAATTTTTTTTTTAAATGGGAATTAGGACTATTAGATTCTTTCATTATATGCACTGTTGACTTCATACTTTTGAAAAATAATTAGTTAAAAGTTGATTACAAAAAATGCTTTTTATTTAAAGTTTTTAATGTTTTATCATGGTTTGCACGACAGTCAAAACAATCCGATCTTCATCTTGTACAAAAGATAGTCTGATGAAGAACCTTGATTGTATAGCATTCCTTGCATAAAGTGCAATCATGTCTTTTCTCGGTCGTGAACCATAAACAGATTTAGCGACTTGGTTACTTCCTGGCTCATTGTGTCGTCTGCTGGACCAATTTAACTATTCTTATAGCTTAACTATTGTACAATTTTTACCTATTTTCCTCTTCCTAATTTTTTTCCATTTTTACTTCCTAGTCTGTTTTTTAATGTTTAGAATCCGATTTTTGTTAAATAAGGTACAAAAATTTAACTAAATCACAAATGCAATAATTTTTATACTTTTTATCTTTCAAGAACCGTCGCAATATTTCAATGGAATATCTCACCATAGTTATCACAAGTTTTTACTTAATTGGCTACTTGACTGGTATGGTTGGCGGCACCAATGAATTTAGATATACAACACATAAAAACAGTAAGTCATGTAGAAAATTTGTTCAACATGGTAAGTATGACATTTTATAAAAACAAATTAGGGACATATATGTCGAGCTCGATTTGAAATGCTCATCTCAATTTATAAATATTTGATATGAAAACTCTGGTTTGAAATTGTTATTTCTTATTCTATAGAAATATAACATTCTGCGTTCAACTACTATTCCTCTTACTGATATGGTAACTTGCGGAAATATTTCAAAATAGAATGAGCGAAAAGATACTAAAAGACTGTTTAATAAATACACACAAGCTAAAACATAAAATCAGACGGACAAAACAAAACTGCTTAGAAACCTAAATATTAAGCAACGTGATTAATTAAAATGAAATTGTGGTGAAACTCAAAGCGTAGGCGTCAACAGTATCATTACTGCCAAAAAGTCACATTAAGCCCCAGTCCCACTAGACCACGATCGCACCACGCTCACCGCGATCTAACATAAATATAGATCGTGGTGAGGTCGCGGTATGAGCGGCATGCAAATGTAAATTTTCGTTGCTTTCACGATTCTACTACATCCTCGTTACGCTTCTACGACGATCCCGCTACGATTATACCAAGTTCTCGCCGCGCTTATTCTGCGACCTCACTACGCCTATCAAGATCTTTCTACGCTCATCACGTTCTCACTACGACCATACCACGAGTTATCCGATTGCAACACGATCTTACCACGCTTCTACTGCGATTGTAGCACGTTCTTACCACGATTATATTACGTTCATACCGCGATCTTACTATGTTCTCAGCAATAACGTCAACATCGTGTTCCATATTATTACAGTTCCATTCCTTCTATTTCTGATTAGTACGTAGATTTCTCGGAAACAATACAGTCATGCCACCAAAATCTACTAGAACACGTGGGTCCATCAAGCTCAAATGACGATATTTTAGTGAACGATAGCAGAGATGACACAGATGTGTCAATAGATAAAGGCAGATATGGTATGAGTCTCAATGAGACAACTCTCCATCTAAGTAACACTTTATAAAAATATACAATTATAGGTCAAGGTATGGCCTTCTACACGGAACCTTGGCTCACACCGAACAGCAAGCGATAAAGGGCCCAAAAATTACTGGTGTGAAACCATTCAAACGGGAAAACCAACGGTCTTATCTATATACAAACGAGAAGCATGGTTGAGCCGTTATAGAAAAAGAAGTTCTTATTACAAACAGACAAATAAAACCTTGAGCGATTTAATATATTTTATGTGAAAATGACAACGAGAATGATGGTCGTAGTATGAACGTAGTGAGGTCGTAGGAAGAGCGTGATGAGGACGGCAAGGGCGTACTAGAATCGTACTGTGGTCTTGAACAGCGTGGTGTAAACGTGGTATGAGATCGTAGTGGAAGCGTAGTTGGGTCGCGATGAGAACGTGATGGTCGTAGTGAGGTCGTAGCAGAGGGAGTAGCGCGGTCTCTCCGAATAGAGTCACGCTTTCGCTACGCTCTCACTACGATGGTACAGCGACCTTTGCGGTCTTACCACGACCTTACTGCGCTCTCATTACGCTTCTACTACGACCTGGTTTCACCACGACCGCACCACGATTGTTTTGAACATGTTCAAAGTTGGCCACGCTCATCACGATCTTGAAGACCTCACCACGACCGTGAGACGACCTTACTGCGATCTACACGATCGTACTACGATCATCAAAATTTGCATTTTCTCACAGATCGTAGTGCGATCGTGGCCTAGTGGGACTGCGGTATTACCTCTGTCCCATCGTATAGTGATAAGTTACCATCAGTATTCAAAACTTGAATACAGTATTGGAAACAATCCTTTCATTATGCCGAACTAAGTAAGTTATAACGTAAGACATTCGTTTTTAAATTGCCGTTGAATATTCAATTTCTAACATATCTTGTAACCCTGACATACGTGAATGCAAAATATGAGACAGATGGGTTAATCCTGATCATAAAGGAAATGGTTATAATCCGTTGATACTTATTATTATAGTACTTTTTTCTATATTCAAATCTTGAAAATGACTTTGCCGAGTATCAATAGAAGTCATCATACCCTTATACATTCGTTGTTTGATATAGTTAAGAGAAAACACGCTATCGTTGTAACCCCCAAAAATCACAGGCAACATTTAAGCTAACAAAATGCCAAAAATACAGAACACTTATTTGGTATGGGAATTCCTTTCTGTAGCTATATAGTAACTACATAACGAAAAAAAAAGGAACCAAACTACAAGGAAAATTACTTTGACGAATTTCAACAGAAGTCATTCATTATTTGATACAGTAAAGAGAAAACACGCTATCGTTTGCCATGTTTGAACTCTTAAAAAAAATCAACTACAATGTAGACAAATATGATATATTGCGTTTTGGACTTTTGAAATAAATCCATGAACGTATAAAATAAGGATGTTTGATATTGACCACGATTCTTTTGAGCCTAATTGGCATCAATTTCGTAGTTTAAAATAATTATTAAAAAAAAACAATCTATGTAACACTTTAGATTTATCAATATTGAACACAAATGGTATACTAACGAAGTATGCTTTTTGTAGATTTTTTATATACTAACTTGGTTTTTGGCAATCTATTTGAACAACTCTCATGACGAAAACTGCAGTTGACTGTAGTCGTAATACCGAATAATTCAGAACACCTTACCTTCAACCTATATAACAGTCAATACAATTAAATTAAATAAAAATTTATGAATCAATTATTATCATTTGTTTTTGCAGTTTCTGTAGGAAGAGCAATAAATACCAGCATGTGTGGCGTATATGCCCTTGCAGCAGACGAACAAACATTCCATATCCATTCCGATGGCTATTATATTAACCCTCCTTGCTCCATATACCTCGCCGGTGTTAATAGAATTAATAGCACCTACAGATTTTCTGGCATGTGCTTTAAAATGTCAGATATTGTATTACCATGTGGCAAAAATGATACATTTATTATAAGAGGATGGTCGTTGGATATCCGATATAAAGATCAGTCAGTATCTCTGTATACAAACCGAAGCATGGTAGGTATATAATAGTTATAAAATAATATTTCTATGACAAGCCGTTCACGTCAAGCCATTTTTGAAATAAGTTAAAAACTTAAAAAGGGGCAGTCTAAGATTAAGGAAAACATCAAACAAACATAGTGTGAAATTTATATTACACACAAAGATTTGAAGAATGAACGACACATACTGATAATTGACATATATGTGCACATTGTATGACAAAACAAGGGTAATATGTCATTGGATCTTTATAATAATACTGTAAATAAAAAGGGCTGATATTGCAATACAATTTCCTGTAAAAAAGAAAGTGATTTTGACATACCTGCTTTGAAAAATTTTGGGTTTAAAAATTGTATTTTTTTTTATATGACAAGTTTCCATCTTCAGATACAAAATCAATCATATGGTTCTTACAACGTTACCTCATAACAAAAATGTCGACATGAACTTCCGTAATTTGGTTATATATTTTTTATCTTCAGTTGTCGTTTTTTTAACTTCAAAAAATAAAGCTCAAAAATAATTTGGAAATCACAAAAACTGTTCTTAATGGGAGATAATTATTGACATTTACTTTCAGGCTGTGTTTGAGTAAGGAATCGTTTTTATGCGTTATGAAAGATAGATGTTTAGAGCAAAGCTTAACTATAGTATACTGTTTGCCGAAAACTGAATGAAATTATCTTTTTCCATTTGAAAGTTTTGTTATTTGTTAAGAAAAGTATGAAAATATCAGTTTTTGTCCTTCAAGATGGACAAGAAGCACGAAGGTTTCATCTTTCAATATCTTGGGAAAAAGGAAAAAAACCCATGTATCGTATGCCCCAACGGTTTGCCAACGAATAAATGACAGTTCCATGACATTTCATATTAATAAATGCTCGATCAGTCTTTTGTATTTGATTTTTCAATGTTTTTATCATGTTTATAGAATTATGGAGGCTATGTTTTTGTACTTCGAAAACTGATAACTTTCTTTCATTCATTTTTTTTCAGTTGATCACAGAAAAAACATTAAAATGTGACAATGAACAAGATTTTACAATGAACTATGAATTTTGTTGGGAGAAAGTATCGATGTTAGAGATCTTATTTTACAGTCTATATAAGCCATCTTCAGTGTTACCAACACTTACTGTACATACGCGTGGTAAGACTTTTAAATAATATACTCAACAAATGTTCATTTGTAAATTTAAAATAAGAACATGTTCTACTAAAAGTATATCATAACGGTGAAATTATAAAAAAAAAAAAACTAGAATAAAAACAGACTTTTGCTTAACATTGTTTAACTCATGTAACTTTGTTAAAAAAAACTTGAAGGTATACTATATTGGACAGCTAAGTATGGCAATGTCTCTGATTGTATTCATTCAATTCATTTGAGTCATTACATTTAAAATGTGATTAGAGTTGCGAAAAACATATTATTAAAGAAGAGGAACGGAAGATACCAGAGGGACAGTCAAACTCATAAATCGAAAATAATCTGACATCGCCTGGTTAAAAATGAAAGAAGACAAACCGACAAACAATATTACTAGAACACATGACACAAAATAGAAAACTAAAGAATAAGCAACACGAACCCCACCAAAAACTAGGGGTGATCTCAGGTGCTCCGGAAGGGTACGCAGATCCTGCTTCACTTGTGACATCCGTCGTGTTGCTTATGTTATAACAAATCCGGTAAAAAGTCTAATTCGGTAGGTCACATTCATGAAAGGGAAGGGGATTGTAGTTATGACGTAAGGAACATATCCGATATAAAGGATTATGTAAAATGTGAAGAGTCAATAATTAATTTCATGGTTCAATAAATTCAATTTAAATTATTGCCATTCATTATAAATAATTTTCTATCAAAGAACTTTTTATATAATTTGTATTAACAATAACAACGTACACTCATGTTGGGATGTGAATACACAACGTCAGAGTAGGCGTGTTACCCATAAAACTTTACAACATTGAAAATAAAAGTAATACTTTTAACCAATCAGTAGACAGTAAATACCAAAGGAGTAGGTCCAGTAAGAACCCTTTTTGGCCCAAAAATATAGCAGTTTTACAAAATTGTTGAATCTTCTTAGCATTTTAGTTAAATTTTAGCACAACTTTTTGGAATTTTGGGTCCTCAATGCTCTTCAACTTTGTATTTGTTTGGCTTTTTAACTATTTTGATCTGAACGTCACTGATGAGTCTTATGTAGACGAAACGCGCGTCTGGCGAATAAAATTATAATCCTGGTACTTTTGATAACTAATTAGACGTTTTCCGTCTTAAATGAAAGTGGCCGCATTCGTGTTCATTCTTAATATTGAAATGTAAATTGTATTTGATCATAATACATAACATATATAAAGGTTGAGGATGAACACTGATGAGGCCACTTTCATTTTTGACAACAATCATCTGAAAAGTTACATATTTTGGCATATTTGATAGATTTTTAATATTTAAGCTTGAATCTTAGCGTTTTTAATGACTAAATCAGTTAAAATCTTTCATATAAACTAATTGAATCAACTGAAATTTTAGACCAAAATCGGCCCTCAGATCAGACATACTCCTTTATTTATTACAAGTTCTACTGAAAATATCATGCATTTTTATGTTAATTTTGTATGCACACATGTATTTTACTGTTTGTAGCAATAATGGTAACTAAGTATCCGGCATTAAGTTTACATGCTATGGACACAATGAGTTTACAGATGAGTCAATGCAACTGTAATGATCTGACCTGTAGGACATGTATACCAACTTCACACGATATGTATATCGAATTCCTTGATAGAGTAATTACGATAGGCAGAAATAATGATAATAATAATGATGCTGTAAAGCAAGATATCGAGGAAAAAAGCAGTTCTGCTAGTGTTGGTAAGTTGGTATTATATTATGCATTTGCACATTCATATCATGTCTGCAAGATATGTTTGAACCTAAAATGTGTCACAAATAGCTTTTAAACCTAAACGAAACATGCTGTTTCATCAATATCTTTAAATGACTCATCTATGGATGGCAATCCAAAAAACGAAAACTACCAAAACATGTGTCATGCACGGCTGAGGCTTTCCGGTTAAATAATTTGACCAAATTTTAGGCAAACGTGAAGCTCAAAAATTCGTTTTTATTTTAGTTTTTCTAAAAGTGTAATTGGACGTCAATTTTTAAAGAACTGTTTAAACATATTTTACTTGCATTCTTTTGGAAAAGATAACTCCATGCCTCTGTGTGACAGACATTTCCCCATTATGATATAAATAATTCATTGACCTCAAGACAAACTTTACAATGTCTATCCAAAATACTTTTCAAAGCTTATGTTAATTGAGTTAAAAAAATGTCACCTTCTAATGATTCTTTTTCGATATCATTTAATTTTGATGTCAAAGATGGTAATTCCCTTGATAAATTTACTTTTTTAAGACATTATTGTCTTATGTAAAGTTTCTCATAAAATATTTTTCGACTACAGTATTTACATCAGTAACTTATTTTTCAATAGTTTTACTGACAAAGTTTTGTATTTCTAAATTGCTAAAGAAATTAGAAGGCCTGTCTCCTTTTTCAATCCATTGGATTTTTGACCTTACATACATGACATATTGACCTTGATCTGTCTCATATTTCTAAGTTGCCATGTTTTGGCTTCTATTTCATCAAGGGTGTCCTTTGTACTTACCTTATTTTCTAAATTTTGTATCTTCTCAGTAAGTTGGATTTCCTGTTTTGTCCTTTCTTTTCTTTTTAAATGCTGAATAAGAAATAGTATTACCTCTATTCTCAAGGAGAAGGGTCTCTAAAAATAATTAGTCATTAATTGCAAATTCAATATATAAATTATCAATACCATGTAAAGCATCTCTTCTATGCACTGGCATTACATATTGCTCAACTGTGATAGTAATTTGTTGTTTTATTAGTTTTACATATTCGAAATCTTGAAGAAGATAATTATTAAACTTCCAGTGGCCTCTGCCTTTTATAAATTCATTTATTTTAAAGTCAAAATCACTGGTGAATTATCTTATCTGTAGCTATTACCAATCTTTACTCACAAATGTCCTGTACCAAGTCAGGAAAGTGGCCATTGTTATATTATATTTCGTGTCTGTGTGTGTTACATTTTAATTTGTGTTTCTGTTGTGTCGTAGGTCTCCTCTCATATTTGATGTGTTTCCCTCAGTTTTAGTTTGTAACTCGGATTTGTTTTCTTTTCTCAATCGATTTATGAATTTCGAACAGCGGTGTACTATTGTTGCATTTGTTTATTCATCTATAAGGCTTTTAGAAATCAAAAAGAATTAAACCTAAATTGTTTAAAAGGTTTTTTCCTCCTCCATATAAATCGTTTAAGAACAGGTTATATTTCTCTGAATGGGTCGACGAGATTCTTATATTCTTTAATTTCTAAAATTGTCTTTCTAGATCTTCGATTGTTTATATTTATATAGTGATGGGTATCAAGGTTGAAATTTTGAACAAGATTAAGGTCCCCACAAATGATACAAAGCCGATTTCCAATTTGTCATAGAGGCAAGAAGTATCAATATTTGGTCCATAAACATTTATCAAAGTAAATCTTTTGTCTTCAAAATGAAGCGAAAAATATTTTTGCCTTGCATCCATTAGATTTATCGTAACATAACCTATTTATATGCATCATACTATATTCATAACAGTGTTATGCAGTTTTGAATAAAATCAATGGCCAAGTTCGGATGGATATCTAGAGTAGATGGGATTGACATGGCCATATATAACACCTGTTATGATTGGATATAGCTTTCCCGCCATTAACACTCGAAGAGCCCTGTGTTGTGGCAGGGTTCCTAGAGATCGACTCGATATCCCGGATGTTATGACGTCAATCCAATCAAATTTGAATGAAAACATATTCAGAGTAGGGGCCTTGTACTTCCGGTAATCTAGAGACCTTACTCTTCAAAATTAATTACCGTTCATATGGAACTCTAGTCAGATCTCGAGTTCCATCCAAACTTGGCCAATGTGTTTAAATACATATTTAGGATATCAATTGTATTACGGGATATATAAATTTTAATTCGAATTTAAGAAATTGATATTTATACTTGTAATGGTTTTATTGTCTTCTGAATTACATAAATTTTCATCTTTTTTGAAGATTTAAATATTTTGCTACCTTCTCTGTTTGGTGCTATTGCAACTGTTGCAACAGCAATTGTTGGAGCTTGGAAATGTAATGAAATTAGAAAAGGTAAAATAACAATTATTTTAATAACAATTATAATAGTTTTAAAATCAATAAGAGTATTTAATAATTTTAATCAGAATATCTGATTATTTTAATAATGAATATTTAACCATTCAATGCTATTGATAGTTAATACTCTATTACCATAATCAGAAGAAAATGAAATCGACTACCCACAAACATTCAAATCACTGTATGAGTGAAAGTAAAATTTGATTTTGATACATCACTATCTAGTTTACCTCATAAAATAGCATCACAACTGTAAAAAGAGAGTCTACAATAATGTTTCAAGTAAATTAATATCTTTTATAATTACTGCACAGAAGACGGGGTATTGATATCAGCTACAGTTCGATTATACCAATGATTTTTGAATGTGGTGCAAACAGTCTCAATGTGATATTGGGATGACGTATAAACATATTTACACTGTACCTTTAGTTTTGCTTTTAAAAGCTTGTAATAAAACATCAACTCCGGTTTTTTTCGGATTTCTAGAAATATTTAAAAACAAAAAAAAATTCAAACAAAACTCAACCAAGAAGGAGAAAAATGAACCCAATCAAACACATGTGCTAACCAATTCTCATGAAAAAAAGAAAACATGCAATTGGTTGTCATCAACGCGAAATGAGATTAAGGTAGTGGATGAGAGAAATGAATATAAACCATAGGCATGTATAAGTCATGATTTCTGTGTTGACATGATTTATCATTGGCATGGCAATGTTAACAAATCTTGGATTTTTTTAAACTACTAAGGATTTTTCTACCACCGGAATAGACAAACGTAGCTGCATTTTGCAAAACCTTTCCGAAATGTTGTATCCTCAATGCTCCTCGCTTCATATTAAATTTAGCCTTATAACTTTTATTGATCAAGCGTAACTGTTTATTCGTATGTGCATAAAAGCACTTCTGGCGTAAACATTTCAAAGCCTGGTATGTTTGATGAGTTATTTCTATTATATGCATTTCCCATTACGGGTAAAATGGTTCTCTACTCATGCAGTTTATAATAGTTCAACTTATATCAAAATATTGCCGGCGTTTTGAGATTCTTTTATAATTTCAATGAATTTATTTCCTGAATTTCTGTGTCAATGTGGTCTCTTGTGGACAGTTGTCTCATTGGCAATCATACCACATCTTCTTTTTTATATATACTGAATATCGAGTGTAGATCAAATTAGCAGCATGTTGATGATATCCTCTGGCAAGGGTTATAAATGTTATCGCATACAAATCTTTCAATATTTTCAGTAATTCAGTGAAAAGTAACATCACAAAAATACTGTTAAATTCAATTCGAAAAGTGGCTAAATCAAAAGCTCAAACCAATCAAACGAATGAATAACAACTGTCATATTCCTGACATAGTACAGGCATTTTCTTATGTAGAAAATTGTGAATTGAACCTAATTGTATAGCTAGCTAAACCTCTCACTTCTATGATAGTCGCATCAAATTGAAAGGGGTTCATATAACATAGAGGAGTGTGAACAAACATGTAAAGAACAGCCCTTAATTAGAAATAGAGATATATGCAAAAGGGTCTTTCAAAGTTTCTACCTCTTCTACCTCGAAGAACATCAAAAACACATGTACAAAGACAAAAGACGACAAGATAAACAATAATCAACAAATTAGACAATTAACACAGAGGGAAAAGATTAATCAAAACACTTCGGGTTAATTGGTTTGCGTCGGAGAAATGATTCTTCTTCAAACTTATCAACAATACTTTTGGCTAGTTTTCAAATAAGGCCGCTTCAGACACGTCAGACTCAGATTGCGTCATGTACAAAAAAAAAATTCATTGAATAACGATGCAAATAAATCAAGTACACTAGTACTTCAAATGTTTGTTTTTCTGTAATCGAATTCCAATATAATTGTCTTTTCTTATTTTGAATTGTGTGTAACACAGTTTAAACGGGTTGTTCTTCTTTAGTAATTCAATTACTGTGACTTGACTGTCAGTGTTGCTCTCCAACTATTGCAAATTATTCAAAAGTCTAATCAAATTGCAATTTGTTTTATAAAGTCAATCTGTGCAACTGGTCAGACATTTGAACAAACTGCTGTGGAAGTCGTAAAAGTTTAATTAAATTCCACTTCAATGATATTATTAAAAATCAGCCTAACAGTTTGAACTCAAGACTTATTGTAATTGTCATGCTTAAGGTGATAGGTAGTAATTTTGAATTGCTATCAAACTGTCCAATCTAAGCTTTCATACAAGGTTCTTTCGAAAAGTCTTCTACCAGTATACTCATACGAATCCGACATCATTTGAATTAAAACATCTTGTATTCAATAAGATATATGTGAAATTACAACACGTTTAAACAGTAATTTTTCATTTGAGATAACCTTAAATTATTATTCTTTTGAATAAAGAAGACTTTTCTAAAGAAAAATATATTTATTTATTCTTTTCAGAACAAAAGGCAAAGGATAGTCCCGCAAATGGAGGTAATTGTAAACAGCATTATCAAATGCGTAGGTTCGATAAGGCCGCATACTTCAAGTTCGAATTTATAGATTATTTACATCACAAATCATAGCTAAAACAACTGAGAAAGAAACAATTGTTTTTGTTGATCATTTATGAATTATCGATTTTTAAGACGTCACAAATTGCACAGCTTTAAATTTTACTCGAAAATGTATTAAAAATGGATCCATTGTCATTGGTTTTCAGGACGGTAACATACAGCGTATACGACAAAAAGTATTTTTTGACATTAGTTATATTATATCAAATTACAATTTTGACTGGAATATTTAATGTGTGTACATCAAATTACATTTTTACTTAAATATCTTGTCCGTGAAAATCAAATTACATGTTGACTTGAATACTTAGTGTGTGAAAATCAAATTACATTTTGGTCTTGAATATTTATATAGTGAAAGTCAAATTACATTTTTCACTTAAATATTTAGTGTGTAGAAATCAGATAACATTTTTGAATTGAATATTTTAGTTTGTAGGAAGCCTTCATTCTGCTTCATTGGGCGAAGTGTTTTTGAAATTTAAACAATTTTGTCAATTTTCAATAAATCTTATCTTGCTGGCCTATTTATGGTATGACTATCAACGGTTTTTAAAAAAAAAGCTCAACAAAATTATCTCTATTTCACATTCAAACATGTCTATCATCAACTTAATGGAATTTTACCATTTGGGTCAAAGAAGTCCCTCAACGAACATACGCCTTTAACTTTTTTAGCCATTTTATTTTTCACAATAAAATATTAATACATAAAGAGTAATTACAACATTCTGAATAAATTAGAATTTTGATGACCAAGACTTATTAACAATGTCTTCACATTTTTGAATGCTTCTATTGGTATCACAATATTTCTTTTTACAGATGAAAATGCACCTGGTGTTGACGCAAATGACGCTGAAGGTATAAGTTCATTTTATTTTATTTAAACATTATACATTGATTAGGAGGATAATAATTATTCAAAATGAAATCTTTATATTTCCTGCTCTCAATGATCACAATTTAATACATTTGTGAAGAAAACATTTTCAACAGACATACGATGCCTTCGTAACACAAAACATTCTGATAATAGTTGCGTGAACATATCAAAGTCGGATCGCTTTTCAATTGTCAGTGTTTAAAACACTGAATTATGTCAACTTGAGTAATTACTCCTACAGAACCTACTCGATCTAGGCTATATTTTGCATAACTCAAAAACTTAGCAAATGTATTACAAGATCATCGAGTAGTAGCCTGGGGTTAATGACTGTTCGTACATTTATTTCCCGTTATTTTGCTATGATCACTCTGGGTTTTGCATGCAAAGCGCAGTTTTTGAAAGGGGAACCTATGTAATGTGAGGAGTTTTTTTTTTTTAAAGGAATATGCAGTAGCTATATATGTAGCTCCATTAGAAGACTGGACCTCACCCCTTAATTCACCTCTTGTTCTTATTCCCAATTTTTTGGGTTTTGATGTCTTCTTGTGATACGGATATCAGTGCTCGTATCATGAGTTTGTTGAATGATACTCATCAAGTAATGCCAGCAGTTTAGTACACCATTGTTATTGTTTGCACACGTCGTGGATGCTTTTGAGCTATATCCTTTGAATTGGTCTCCGAATTCCAGTGTTCTTACTGTTATCTCTTTACCAAGTTGGTTTGAATTATTTTATTAATTGCTCTCTAAAATTGGATGATTTTATTGAACACACTTATTCGAATGAAACAAATGCGTGTCTTGCATACTAAATTATCAGTCGGGTATCCTTAAATGATTATGATTTTCATGCGTTACTTCGACCATACAAAGGAATTCGAAACTGAAGTCCGTAATTGTCGACTAATTACATTATTGTGGTCAAGTGTTATCATTGAAGACAATTGAACAAATTACTTGGTTGATCTTCTGTTAATTCAAACAAAGTAACAATATACAGAATAATTCAAATTACAGAATTTGCTAACGGTGGTGTAAATAATAAAGTTATATTGTTTTTCAGACAATCAGAAAGTAACGAAAAAACGAAAATTAAGGTATAGTTTGATTAATTGTTTTCTTAATCTAGTTTATTAACTGAAAAAAAACATCTATCTACAACAGAATAATATATATAATTGGAACGCTCTTTAACGAATCCATTCTCAAAACGTTTTCAAACTTACTAAAATATTTCCATTTTGCCTATAAAATAAATGTTTATAAATAAAGGCAACAGTAGTATACTGCACTTCAATAATCATAAATCGATTAAGCGTAAAGAAATCCGGATCACAAACCAAATCCGAGGAAAGCATATCAACGATAAGAGGAAGACAACGGAACACAGAAACACTGATTTGCAGCGAAAAAACCGCCATCATGGTTAGAAACGGACTTTTTTTATAACAACAGCCAAATTCTTCACTTGGGAAACAATGGTGGATTGAACCTGGTTTTATGGCTTTAATTTCCTATGTTGTGTTTTGACTGTTGTTCCGTTTCTTTTTTCTTTCTTTTTTTTGCAATGATATATTCAATTCAGTTTTATGAGCTTTGGTATCTTCCACCTTTCCTTTGCCAAAATATATCACAACGGTAAGCGTTAAGTTAGTCCTTGATGTCTTTTACATTGTGTTTCCTCGTTTCCTCGTTTCCTTTTTTCGTCGAACTTTCACAACACTTTGGGTACTGCATCTAACAAACGAGGTTGTACGTGGCCTAAGACTTTAATATAAATCAGTACAACTCCAAACATCCATGGATATAATGTAGAGACGTTATAAACAGTCATGATATTATGCATAACCAAAATAAATGTATTGACAGATTATAGTACCATAAATTTGCTTACGTGTATAATCATTATATTTATTATGGTTGTTTATTTTTTTTAAATTGTTTAATTCAATACCAATAAAACAATAATCAAACATCTATTAACGGTGTAGAATTGGAAATCTTTTATAAAAAGTTTAATCATAGGATTGATACGTTTAGCTGGATCGTTTATAAATTTCCGGGCTCGGAAAACAACACTACTTTAAAGATTATGAAGTGTTGTTCCGTCTGAAATTTGTTAAGGTACAGCCAAACATTTAAACTCAACATGTGTATTCATGGAATCATAGAGTTTTAAGTAATGTTTGGTAACGAAATTCCTTACTTCAAAATATGCCAGTAATACGTAGATTACATTCATTGAAATCTAAAACATCACCACATACACTTGCATACACTTGCATAGGGTACGAGGAGAACCGTGGTGTAGTGGTAAGCGCATCTGACTACTAGCACAAAGGTTCCTGGTTCGAACCCCGTTCTGGAGAAAACATTTTAGGGACTGAATTTTCGGCTCTCTCTTTGCGAGTATCGTCTTGCGAAACGATGATAGTCCGTCGGATGGGGACGATAAATGGCTTACCCGTGTTAAAAGAAAGCAATCTCTCTTGCACACAAAAGACACCGTTGTATATTTCAATAAAGCAATAAAGAGTAGATTTATACCTCTACAAGACAGCATTGGCACTTGCAAAGTGGAAAGGAAACAATATAATTTACAATAACTTGTTTCCCATTCCCTATAAAGAAATATTTTTAAACTACGAAAATATCTCTTAATTAGTCAAAGGTGTGTTGTCAATTAATAAAAAAAATTCAACCTGTAGTCGATTCATCTGAATCATATGCATTTGGAGTTCTTTTAACATGTTTAATTGCCAAATTGTATCTCGAAAGACCTATTTAGTCGTCACGAACTTAGATTTCTACACGGAAGATCAAAATATTGATTGCAGTTATGAGGTGTTTAGCTTTCACACCATACTTAATGTGTGAGTGATAACCTAAATGTTATTATTTATTAAAAACTACAATTTACGAAAATCAAAAACCTATGTCTTAGTCCCATTAAATATACTTTTCTTGAATTATTTTTTTTTCAACTAGAACTAGACACGTTCAAGCGTTTTAAAAAATGGACATGATCGGCATCCAAGTCCATCAAGAAATACTTCGGCATACAGTAAGGTCCTCTAGTGACATGTGAGCGGGACGCTTCTGAATGTTACTATTTAATCAAAGAACCTATGTATATGTGTGAGTACTTTTCAAGTAGAAACAGTAAAATGTAAAAAAAAAAGTTAGTATATGTATTTTGATATCTCAAGCATTTAAGCTTTCTTTCTAGTCGCCTGATACAACGTTATCTATTATTTTATCTTCTTTGCAGTATTGGTCGCTTTTGGAGAAAAAAAGAAACTGTGCCATTGATTTCACAAGAGAATGGAAACACTCAACAATGAATAGTTTCATAAGCGCTCATCTTATGTAGACTATATCTAGAAACACATGACGTGGGCATTACAAAAAGTATTATTGTTATATAGTGATAGACATAGCCTGAAAGACATATTGCAAAGGATTGATCAAAAATTTCCTCGTTTCAATTTTAAATGCCTAGTCGGTAATGGAATATTGGTGTCCCAGATAATTACAGAAATGTTATATTTGCCTTCGTCATAGTTGAATCCATAGTTCCATGTTAATCGCTGCGAATTATATTTCCTGGGCAAATTTATTAAGGATGATGGAACAAATGTAAAAAATCAACTTTCTCCTGAATCTCTCACGAGGTTAAGTTATTCAATATGCTTTTTGTTATTCCAGGTAAATGTCAAAACTTTCTTAGATATTCCGACAAGTGTTTGTGTAAATTAATTACTTATTGAACATATTTGATCAATCTGATGTTTTATTTCTGAAATCGCTTTAAACTTTTTCATATTATTGTTTTTCATATGTTTCTCTGTGTATTTCTTACTGCAAATGTCATGTGATTAAATTAAGACATTCAAACAAACCAAACTATGAAGTCATAGGCTAGCTTGCAATCACGTAAAATGTACCCATATTTTACCACGTTTTTGCATTAAAAGCATGTGAGTATAAGAATTTATACTGCATTCGTTTTATTTGAGCAGTCAAAATGCATTGACTGTATATTTCTAAGTCATATACAGTTACTGACCCGATATCAGATTTCCTAATGAATATTTAAATGAACGATTACTATATTCATTTATTCATGCTGACCTTTTCAACTTGTCCTTGTTCCTAATATATACAACGAAACCAGGAACGACTCAACTTATTTCCCTTAAAATTGTTGGAAAAACATTTTTCACTTGTTATTTTCTTTTTGGTTTAAATGCTACAAATGATTATGTGTTATGCTCATTGTGGATATTTCAGCACATACTCAAACGAACTCATTCACCATCGATTGGTTTCAACAGGTAATGTACATTTAATGGTAATGTACATGTCATTGTGTAGTATATGTCTCCGCCTGATATGAGGCCTTTACAGAGGTATCACAATCAAATAAATAACAATATCAAAATAGAAAACAACAATTCAAATGGGTTTTTTTTTCTAGATTGCAGTATAAAGACATTACTAGTGTATGCACTTGGCATATCAACGATATAAGGATTCGGCTCGAAACGGGAGAAAAGCTCGGCATAGCCTCGCATTTCCCCGTTTCTAAGCCACATTTTTATATTGTTTATATGTGAGGTCAATACATATTTCATGGCTCATTGTTACCTGAATTTTCTTTTTTGTAACCGCTACATAAAAAAATACAAGCTAGAAATCCAAAAATACCTCATTTAAACTAACACAAGTTTGCCTATTAGATATGTATTTTATATTCCATACTAACGGATTAAGCAGAGATAATTTATAAAATATGAGACCCCAGTGGCAAAACAAAAACAGAAAAATGCCTATCCCTGCGTCACAAAACAAATATTTTAACCTGTAAATGCTATCATTTTATGATACTAAAGGTCTGTTATATATAAAACCATAACTGCTTTGAAATTAAAAACTAGGGATGATCTTAGATGCTCCAGAAGGGTAAGTAGATACATCTTCACATTTGACACCCATCTTAGTACCTTAATAAAATACGTTTATTATTTATATCAAGCGATAACAGGACATCACTCTTATCTAACCCTTCAGGTACCACCTGCGACAAATTCTAAACCAATGATCAAGTAATTATTTGTAAGCCTGCAACCTGCCAAATGTGAATCTTTGAAATTGAAACATTTTTATTTTCACGACAAAGGATGGACGAGATTGTTACAGTTAGAAACAACAATAGAAAATAAATTAAGGAGCACAAGGAACAACTTTTATTACCAAACCATTAGCAACATGAACCTCTTTAAAACAAAATTAACGGTGTTCTCATGTCCTTCGAAATGGTAAGCAGATCCTGTGAAACAGTTGATATGCAAATTTGAACAACCTGATTGGTCTAAATTTCGAGACAAGCGTTTTTTTTCTGATGAAGCAGTTAATTCCTTTATTATTGTAGATTCTCTTTTAGAGGTTTCAAGTCATGTTGGTGTAAAATGTACAGTATTAAACTTTTGGTTTTTTTTTAAGAAATGGCAGGTTTTTAAAACTTATACAATACGCTGGATTGTCTGTCTTGTTAATGCCATATATGAAGTAGAAGTTCTGATATGATTTGACTTTCAGTGATGATCACATTTAAGTTAATAATGTTTTTTTAAATCATTGGTACCTTTTCTAGAAAAAAGAGAATAAACTCACAACGCCATGGTGGAAATAAGAAAAATAATAGATAGATAGATAGATAAACCAAAGTACACAAAATATAACATAGAAAACAAAGAATGTGCAACACGAAAACAACCTTGGGGTGATTTTAAATCGAAAAATTTTGAAACGAAAACATGAAGCCTTGATCTTCAATCAAACAATTGTATGTATTATTTATTTATATAAACTATGGTGTAAAACATAAAGCATAAATTCAATGTAGAGTTTGAGTTAGAAAATTAATAGAACAAGAATAATTTTAATGTCAATGTCAATTCAAGTTACGTTTTGACTTATTTGTTTTAATACGGAGAAAACTACACAGTGAGAATCAGTGGTTAACCAATTTTCATAACCTGAAAAATTTTCGAATACAAAAAAAAAACAGAAAACATCCGAATGACATTAAAACACTACCAGTTTGATAGTGCAGACATGTTATGGAATTAAACGTGGAACGTGTTATTTAAATAAAACAAATCAATAGGCATTATAAAAAAATTAGTATGTAATATGAATAGTTGTAGTTCTTAATAGTTAGTGAAAATTATATCGTTTTGTTTACAGCCTATTACTGTAGTGGTTATAATACAGGTTCGAGCGTATGTAGGTCCTTGGACTCTGCGGTATCGAGATCCAATTCAACTTTTTAATAATTCAAACCAGAAGTATTAGATAATTATACGTTTTAGGAAATATTGATAAGATTTCAGATTTCCAGTTCAAGTATTAAAATATGACGACACTGATTAATCTATGCTTACATAATTCATTTTATCTAGTATATACATTGTGTCTAGTAAGATAACATGTATATCCATTTAGTCTTCTTCGTATAGTGTTTCATATAACCAATTTAAAATTGAAGGTAAATATTTATTATTTAACACATTGTTGTATTGTCTATATTTTGAATCATTCGTCTCATAACTCGGTTGTGTGATTGTTGATCTCGGTGTACCTGATAAGACGCTCGACTTCATAGATTTTTCCAAGAATGCATAAATCTATGTTTTCATCGTAATAAATTTTTTGTTCAACTTTATCTTAAAAAATACCAGGATGAATTATCAAGTAATTGAACTAAAACGTAAAATCAGAAAAATACTGAATTACGGGGGAAATGCAAATTGGAAAGTTGATCTTATTACAATAAAAGTCAACCAAATTATATGTAAAGATATGACGTATCTTACGAACTGATTCAAATGTTGAATTTTTGCTAAAGTACTTGATACATTTAAAATAAGGTCAAATAGTATAAATCAGTTGACCTGATATATCTTTATTTAAGTCATAACAACTATAGGCATACAACATATAAACTACACAAAGTATACATAGATAGCAGAAGGTAATGTGTTAAACATATTACATCATGTTAGATCTTAATTTTTGTGCACGAAATATAAAATTACCCAAATTACATAATTCTCTAAGATTATTAAAACTCATTAAATGTATATATTTTAGGTCTTTCCTCTAGACGAGGCGAGGAAAGACCTAATTGTTTTTCTAATGTTTTTTTTTTCTTTTTTTTTTTCCTTCCAGCATTTTTTTGGCACGCCCTCCTACCGCTTCTATTGGAATTATCAATACCAAATTTTAACCATCGTTAGACCTCATCATGACCTTTTACCAGATGAACTTTTGTAGGATTTCATCATCCCCTTTAGAAGTTATCTCCCTTTTATTGATTTTTATCAACATGGCCCCCTAAATGTTTTAAAAGATATCATGTCCTTATATGGACAATAGATATATATCATCATGATGTATTACCATATGAGGCTGCATAGGATTTCATCATCCCCTTGAAGCAACTTCATTTAATTGTATTTTTCTTTAAAAGTATTAGAGATAGAATCAAATTGAAAACGGCAACATGTACAGGAACAGATGGCAAAGTTAATAAACATAAACAATTATTTTGTTACCAACCCTTATAAGGAGTTATTTCTCTTTTAAAATTATACACATTTTTTGAAAAATTCTACTACGAAAACAGGAAGTCGTAGACACTTGGGACCTTGACCAATAATCTGTAATTCATGTGACCTTTAACTTGCACCCAAGGTCAAAGGTCACTGAGTGCAATAAAAACTCACGCTGCAATTTCAAGCTTACATATTAAGAAAATGATAAGAGTTTGCTGCATATATACTGTGTATAAAATGTTCCTCTCGACAAGCTCTATATTTTATACAATAAACCCAAAAATGTCCGACCGTCTGTTCAAAAGTTACAACGGGATGATTCTTAAAAGTATAGTATTTTGTGTATATCTCTTTAAAGATCACAGATATCAACGTACTATAAACTGCAAAGATGATCAGTAAGTCAAGACCTTCAATTTGAGGTCAATAAAAGGTCATGATGAAATTTCACCTTGACCTTCACAGTATACAATGACTTTGACCTTGTGATATTTGAAAGGTCAAGTGGTCCTGAGTTGAATGGTGATAGTCTCATGTCTCTACGACTTCCGGTTCTTTAGTTTGATTTGCATCATATAATTGATGATTCATTGTGACCTTGGTGAACTATGGAATTGTCCCAATTCTTTTTCTATAATGTTGTCCTTCAACTGTAGATCATTTATCATTTAACAGATTTGAGATATCTATTTACCGTTTTAGAGATAATGCAGTTAGAAGTTTTGCGAGCGGAGGCATGTATTTCTGAATCAACAAGAGCTTAAATGCTCTTCAACTTTGTATTTGTTTGGCTTTTTAACTATTTTGATCTGAGCGTCACTGACGAGTCTTATGTAGACGAAACGCGCGTTTGGCGTATAAAATTTTAATCCTGGTACCTTTGATAACTAATTACCACTTAAAATGTTTTAGAAATTGAAGAGGTAAACATAGTTACATGTTTGACCAAATACCAAACACATTTCATGGAAAAAAGCAAAAAAAAATCAATTTGAAATTTTCATGTTTCGTATTGACTTTGTAAGTTTCATAACTTCTATTTATATAGTTGATATTGCATCATTTTTGGCATTTTGTCAAATGGGGTCATCTGATATATCAAATTGAAGGTCTTAATAAACTCTACTTAAAATGAAAATTTTAAACCCCTTTGTATCCCAGGGGGACGGGTTGGGTCATTAAGTGCAAACGTTCAAATTTCTCAGATGGTAAAGTTATCGCATATCAAATGAAAGAACATAAAGCGTACATTTCAAATTGACGTCTCCCAAAAATGGGTTGGATGGGGTCATTGAGTGCAAAACATAAATTTTCTTTTAAGATAGGGTTGTTGTATATCAAATGAAAGGTCATGATGTGTACATTTCAAATATCAAATTCCCGAACTCCAAAAATGAGTAAGATAGGGTTATTAAGTGCAAAAATCAAACTTTCTAGAACATGGCGTTGTCGCATTTCAAATGAAAGATCATCTACTCTATGTTACATATATAATAATTCCGATCTCAAAAACGTAGGCGGATGAGGTCATTAAGGGATGAAAGTGAAAAGTTTCAGAAGGTATGCTTGTCGTATATCAAAAGAAAGGTCGTACAAAGTACATTACGAAAACATCACTTTTACAGGAAAGACCTTTCAATTGTTTTACAAACAATTGAGATACTAGTTATACATAGAAGGTTTTCTCCAATAATATTGTTTTATAAAATAAGATCTAAGACCTTGATAAGTAGGACATTTTAAAATAAAATGCATCTCATCTTCAATGTCATTTTTACAAAAACTACATAGTCTATTACTTTTTGGAATTGCAGAATAGCGACAACATTCTATAGCTAAATCATGACTACTAAGTCTTATTTTGGTAATACATGTCTTATAAATAACTGGTATTGGTTTACATAAATAATTTTGTAAACAAAAATTTTGAACCATATATCTATAACTTGTACATTTAACTAAATTATTCATTTGGCTGTCAAAATCTTGCTTCAGACAATCAAACAGGCGTTGTTTAATTATCAAGTAAAACTACTGGAGAGCTTACTATCTAAAATAAACCTTGATTAAACCAAATATCACCTAAACCTATACTGTGCAACTCATTTTTAATAAAATACAACCAATTTGACTTATTATTTGGACATTTTTGTAAATCGTCATATAAAAAACAGTAACATTTTTTTCAAAATACAGTTTGTAGTACATAACAGCTTAAACCAGTATTTAAAAATTCGACATTTTCTGGTGTGCAATAATGGCAGTCTACCTAGCTCGTAGTACACCATGACATTACTAGTAGAGCTTTTTACTTTCATAATATTTTTACAATAGCCCAGATGTATCCTTTCTATAGCTGGTGCTTTGTGAGCACCCCAAATTTCACAACCATAACAAAGTACACTGTTTATATAAGTATCAAAAAGCGAAAGTAAAGTTACAAAATTCAAATACTTATCTTTTACATTTCTCCTTAAGGCAAACACAGCTTTTCTACCCTGTTCTGAAAGTTTCTGCTGTAACACATTATATTTACCATAAAAATTTAACAAATTAACCAAGATAACTAAACTTATCTACAACTTCTATTTCCTGGTTATTATAATACCATTTCTCATTGTCATGTATTTTTCAACCCTTTCTAAAAACAACAATTTTCGTTTTTGCAATATTCAAACTAAGTGACCATTTGGAGGTATAATCATACAAAGTATCAAGTAATGTTTGTAATCCAGATACAGTTTCTGAAAAAATAACCATATCGTCAGCGTACATTAGTAAACATAAATATAAGGAATAGAGTCACTATTTATAAAAGCCATTTCACAATCATTGACATACATAGAAAAAAATATCGGGGATAATACTTCACCTTGCATCAAACCTACTTCGTTAGTAAAATAATCAGAGTTGAATCCATCAACACTTACACAAGAAATGACATTAGAATACATTGCTCTGATAACCATTAAACATTTACCTTGTATACCAATTTTTGATAGTTTATACCATAACATATATCTTTGAACAGTGCCAAAAGCTTTCGTGTAGTCTACAAAACAACAATAATAACGATGTTTGGCTGATAAAGATTTGAAAATTAATGAGCAAAAATAGCATCTACTGTACCCCGACCGGGACGAAAGCCGAACTGGGCATCGGTCACAATATCGAACGTTTCCAACCAGCTGTCTATTAAACGTTGATTAAGAACGGACGTAAATAACTTTCCAAAATTACTGACTAAACTAATCCCGCTGTAGTTGTTCGGATCAATCACACTACCCTTCTTGACTATAGGTATAAGTATGGCTTTAGCCCAATCTGTAGGGGAAATTCCGGACTGTAAAATTCCAATAAAAATGTACAGTAAAACCACGGTGGGTATGGTTGTCCTGCGAGAGAACGTTCTGTGCTGGTGATTCGGTCCTGACGGGTGCTGGTGATCAATGAAAAAATGTAAACAAAGACGAAAATGATGATTTTTGACGTTTTCACTCATAAAAAATGGAAGAAAACAGTTGAGATATTTCAATTTTGTTTCTTATGGGTTCATATGTAAACCATTAAAAAGTTGACCCTTTAAACTGTTTCAGTAAGCGTAACACAAAAATGCTCATTTTCAGAAAATCTAGAACTGAAAAAATAAAACAAAACTGCTCATAGAGTCCGCTTTCTATACCGCAATCAACACGAGAAACCTATTTTGTGAAAAAAACATTGCAATTTATTAAAATTTAGCATTTTCTCAATTTATTCATGTCCTGATACTGTGCTGGTGGGTCCTGTTATTGTGCTGGAGGGTCCTGATACGGTGCTGGTGATTTTGGATAATAAGTTGGTCATATTTGAAACAAATGTTACAAAATCAATAAAATTGGGCAGATAATTGTTGTCAATAGGATCTATGACTCCTATTTTAGCTCTTGTGCATCCATTTGGCTGTTTAATAAGTGTTTTCAAATGATCGTAACTTGTATTACATAATTACATAAAAGGGCAACATCTTTCGTCAATATCAGATAACAATATATAGTATCTAAAATAAGAATAGTTTTATTAAGATATTAAATGCCCCTTACATTGATGCTTCAACAATGATCAAAGCCCATGCCGCATAGACATGTTTGTTATCGCTCTGCATACCCCTCCTCACTTCCTCCACCCAACCAACCCTCCTCATTTCCCCCTTCATTGTTACAGTGGTGTACCAACACAACAATTTATCACATAAAATAATAACACAAAGACACACATTATTGAACAACGAATGCTCGCGGGTACTGAAAGCTAGTTCAAAGCCGCATTTGCAACTACTAGTAATAGATAAACCATGTTCTCATATACAAAAATCCTAATCGTGTCGATTAAAAAAGTCTCAAAAATTAAGTTCACATTTTAATGTTTGATAAAGCAGAACTTTAAAAGTGTGCAGTGAATCTTGTGCTCACAACAGTTATTGTCATAATTATGTTTACATAAGACTTATAAAGGAATTAAGGAGGTACCAAGAAATATTTTACAGTTCAATATAATGATCACGAATGAAAGGAAATGGTACGGAAGTTTACATAGGACAAAAAGAAATTTATAGTATTTTTTGGCGAAAGACTTAAACGCTTCTTTGCATTACATAGTACAGCTCTATAAAAGCATGCAAAAAAAAACTTTGATTGACTTGCTTGCTATGTTTTCTTGGATGTTTTCAAACAATAGGTAGGCGGAGTTTCAATACATACTGGGATTTGATTGGACAAATACAAACTGACAGGAATTGAAGTTAATGTTTATTGTTTAAACAAATTCTAGTATATAGTAAACAGACTACTTGTCTGTAGTTTAAAAACATCCAAACAATCATATCAAGCAATTTGATCAATGGTTTGCTTTGCATATATTTATAGAAGAGATGTAAATTCTAAAAAGAAAATTCTTGTTGTCGTAGATGGTTAAATCCTCAACAAAATCTCAATAACTTTGTTGGAACAAATAAAGGTTTTAAATCAAATTTTCGTGGACTTTTTAGCTTCCACCCTGACGAGGCATGTTAGCTGTTCGTATGCTGTTGCACATGACGCACGGAAACTTTCACATTTCCATCTTCTTTTCTGAAATATTTTATCCAGCTCATACTTGACAGGATTGTTATCCTAGTAAAAGGTGAAACCAATGAATTGAACACAAGTTAAAAATTCCACAATACTATATAATTCATTTTATGTGTCAATTTGTTCGAAAAAAGTCGAAAAGAAGAGAGTTTTTTTTAATGTCATGATTATCTGTCGCTTTCTAGATCTATGCTTAGCATTTATTTCAGATGACATGGACTCCTCACCCTGGTGACCCTGCTGCCTTTCATAACTTTATCCGTATACATATATTAATAGATAAACAAAAGGCTGCAACTGGTATTTTTGTATTTGAAATGATTCGTTGTAACGAGAATATTTGTGGTGAATGGAAACTGTGAGGGTCAAAATCTTAAATTGCTTATAAATGTTGCTGGAACCAGTTTCGTTTTCTAATCTGAATTTTCTGAAATGTGCAAGGTAAATAGACATTGGCCTCTTGATTTTTTTTACTCGATAAGTTTTGTCCTGTTTGCTTGAACTTTGCAATATTAAAGCCGATTTCAATGAGTGTGTAGACAAAGGGAATGTCTTTGGTTATCTTGCTTGCTGAACAGAAAAGTCATTGTTAGGTTATGTAAACTACCCTACTTTAAGAGTAGACTAGTCCGAGAAATGACACATCTTTCTCTTTGTAGGACCAGGCTACCTCGAAAGGAGGGTAGTACACCTTACCTAACAATGACTTCACGGTTTAGCTAACAAGCAAGCTAACCAAAGATATTACCTTTGCCTACATTCTCAATGGAATCGGCTGTAACTAAAAACTCGAATACATTTTAACAGACAGTGGTCATGTTTGTTGATGAATATTGTATTTCCTAGATTCACTCTTGAAAAATCATTTGGTAACATTTGGTCAAGTAATTTCAGAAAAAAAAATGCGGACGCCAAGGCAATACATGAAAGTCACACGACCCCTCGACACAGGTGAGCTTATATATGATATTGCAAAATGATCGTTATCCCGAAAATCATAAACATATTTTCTTATCTTAAAAGGGGGCAAGAAGGGTTCCATTAACAGGCCAATAAATAAGATTACAGTTAATTTGAAGAAAAAAATAAAAAAACAGGGGTATTTTTTCTCCCATAATAAAATTAAACAGATTCACAACAATGTCAATTTCAAGAAAGCAGACAACAGTTAATTAGTCAATAACAGTACAGCATCAATGATCTTGAATATATGCCACTTTCAACTAAAATATAAAGGCACAGAACCAGGACATAGGAGCACAGAACCAGGACCGTTTTTCTTATCACCAGCACAGCGTCAGGACAATTCCGTTTTACGAACTTGCACGACTTTTGCAATATAATATTGTTGTTATATACTTTGCATGGTACTTATGACGCATCAGAGAAAAAATGAGCAACAAAACAGTCGTTTTATTGCCGTTCTGATACAATGTAATCAAACCCACCAGCACAGAATCAGGACCCACCAGCACCTGACAGGACCAAATCACCAGCACAGTACGTTCTCTCGCAGAACAACCATACCCACCATGAAAACAGGCATAACACATCTTTGTATTCAATAAAATATTCGTTAAGAATTCCATCAACTCTATGACTTTTATCACGTTTAAAGTTACGAATAGCTTTTAAAATGTCATTTTCTGTAATTTTTCTATCAAGTTTTATCATAGACGCATTCACCATCAGTATTATGAAATTGGCTGTCGTCCAGTACAGCATCTGTGTCTGATGAGCACAATAACTTAAAATGTTCATGGAACAACTTTAATGGTACACTATGTTTAGGACGCTTTCCTTTTAAATTTCTTGTAGAATAATTTAGGGTTTGTAAGTCTCATTATGTCTAGCATGTTTCCTTCAGTGCGCATATACTCTCGTTTCAAGCGACGTTCTAGTGTTTTATAGTCCTTTTTCGCTCGGATTAAATTACTATGGTTTAGTTGCGATTTCAGTCTATTAAATATATTTAAACAGTTTATATAGCGGCGATGAAGGTCTTTACACTGGGCGTTGAACCAAGGTTTATCATCACAAATGTTAGATCTGCAAGATTTATAATTGTTTGTCCTCTTTTTAAAAAATGGTACCATAATGTCATTTAACGTACTAGTGAATTCGGCCAACGAATTGTCGAGTAATTGCTGCCCATCAAAGTCAATCCGTTCACGACACAAATTTATCTTTTCCATATTATTCATTAAACAATCTCTACATTGTTCTTTTAATTCATCATTCCATTTAAATTTGTCCTGAGACAGTTTCTCTTGGTTTTAATCACCCGGAAACACAGTAATGAAAGTTGTATATGTAGAAATGTGTGGTCGGAAAAAGTTGTAAAATTAGACACAATAAGTTGACGCACTATCGGGAAAAGTGACACTGGGACTAATAGGTAGTCTATAACGCTCATTCCATTCGCACCACAAAATGTAAAATCATTCGCAAAACCATTTTTATGCCGGCCATTTAATATTCTCAAACCCGAGGCTTTACATAGCGAGATAAGTTTTGGACCATAGCAGTTTGTACTGTTGTCAGGATTATTTATTACATTAAGTTCTATATCAGCAGAATAATAAAAAATATCATCAAGTCTATTCCTTATAGTAGTATGAATACTATCGTTACTAACAAAATCATCTATTGCCCCAATTTGACTATTTGTATCACCCAAAAGTATAACATTACCAAGTGAAGAGTAAAGTTCAATACTATTTTCTAAATCAGCAAATAAATCACAATTATAAAGTTTATAAAAATTCGATCTGACAGGGGGTATATAAACGCAGGCAATAAATAAGTTTTTATCACTTGTAACAATATTCTTTTCAATATTCAACCATATAATTGTATCATGAATACATGTTTCAATAGAAATTTTATTAGAAAAGCACTCGACTTTAATTAAAATTACAATACCTCCTCCTTGAGTAAATTTAGACTTTCGTCTAGCATACAAAAAACAATCATAAGCAGGAATAGAAAAACTAAAATCATATGTGCAAATAAAATTCAAAAATGCAATGTTATCAAGTTTATTTTGAATACCACCATTCACGTTCCAAGAAATTACTTTCATATTGTCACAGTTTTTTTAATGAGACACAAAACCTCCAACGCTTTCCTAGTCTTCTTTGGTAGTAGCCTTATTCTCGTCAGTTTGATGAGTTGACTTGTCAGTGCATATATCTACATCGATCTGCTCATTCGGTATCTGAGTTTCCAGTTTCGGTAAGAATTGCTTGTGCTTAATCTGATCGAAAAGCTCATTATTTACATACAGTTTATCTCTGATCATCACTGCTTTAGCTTGTTGAGCACGAGCTTCTCTTTGAATTGGGAGCAATTGTTTTCTTTTAGCGAGCACATCTGGTGTATACTGTACACTGAGACAGAACGGAGAGCCCTTTAATTTGTAAGCAGATTGCTTCATTACCTCACGCTATTTAAAATTGTCAAAAGTTGCAATTATTGGCCTTGGCTTGTATTTGCTATTTATACGTCGAACGCTGCGGAAATTGATATTTGTTTTAACCTCCATTTCATCGCGAACGAAACCATTAAGCAGATTTTGGACATCCTTACCTGGCATGTCCACAATACCGTAGAATATTAGATTGTTTTTTGTAGCCCCATATTGCAAATCAGACACGGTTGACTTTAACTCGCTGTTTTGTTTATGTTTTTCAGCTATTTCTGTCTTTAATTTCGATCCCTTTTCTGGACTACCAGAACCCCCAGATGCCTGTGCAATCCACAAATTATCCTTTTCTGCATTTAATTAGTCAAGTTTGATATTAAAACTGTCACACGTATTATTTAATTCAGATACTTGAGTAGTGAGTTTTTTAACATCAGATTTGGATGTTTTTACCCTGGTGAATAAACAATCAACTGCCTCACAAAGACCGTCAAATTTATCCAATTTTTTATCCATACTTTCAAGTTTGCTCAATCTAGAATCAATAGAACTGATGCTGTGCATAATATGACTGAGAATACTACTATCCGCAACGGGCGGTGTATATTGGCTAAAATGCACAGGTTGGGGTCCAGACAAAGGGGGAAGATACAGATACGGATATGGTGTGCTGCTTTACTGTTTTTTGGTTTTGTATGAAATTCTCAGGTGTCATCTGAGCAGAAATATTTCCCTGTTCACTATAATCGACTGAATTACTAGAAGTTTGTTGTTTATTTTGTTTTTTATTTGATTTCTTGTATGGCTGTTTGGAAGTTAAATCGAACGAAGAATCAGTATTCTGTGACGAATCCATAAGCTTGCGTTTTGTGCTTGGTTTCGTCTTTCTCCTATTCATCATTTAATGTTTAATATGGCACTCTATCGTATTTATCTTTAACAAGACTGTGTAAAGTTATTTCTAATGAAACACAATGTAAACTAACTAACTAGGTACTGCCGTTGTTGGGTGTACTCGAATTATTACTATTGCTATTAACAACTAACCATTACTACAGTGTTATATCAACTTTCCTTGTAAAATACTGATGTTACAAATGTTACTGGAACTTATGAATATGTTTAACTCCACAAACACTCATTAATAAATACAAACTGTGTCATAACATCGAGTTTTCCTGTCCCTGTTGGAAAACACACCACCTTCATATTTGATCACGTGATTCCAAATGACCTAGTCACCATAATGTTTAGTGTAACCTAAAGTGAAAGTAACATACATACTGATCAGCTGATATCATTGACGTTTATCTCGGTCTGTCAAATATTTGTTTTTTAACATTTCAATGAATTGCATAGGTATGTAATGTACATCGTTTATTTTTACGTAAATTATGCCAGACTCAGCTGACTTTTATAGTTTGTTCTTACATTGCACTGTTACAGAACTGTCAGAAATGTTAAATGGAGGGTTGGTGCCTTCAAACAAGTTTAATACCGCTATATTCTGCATATGCCTGACCCGAGTCAAGAATATGTTATTCAGTGGTTGTCTTTTGTTGCTGTTCATTATTTTGTGCATAAATCAGGCTGCTAGTTTTCTCCTTTGAATTGTATTTCAGTTATATAATAGGTAGATATAGAGCGGATCGACACGTTTAAAACTTGCATTCTAACACATAGGTCTAGCAAACAACCTAGTAAAAATTGACATTTAAATTTTATTTTCTTTTATTGTATAGATGTCGTTGGCAGAAACATCTGTCTATAAATTACATGAAAAAATCATAATTAATCAACATCTCAATCAAATCCCCTTTATTGACAATAATCCAAAAAAAAATTACATAAGCATAAACGCCTGTAAAAAGAAAAATCACTGAAATACTACAAATAAATCGTCAGTACTTTTCAAAACACAACTGAACTTTTTCGTTTGGTACAAACACACATCTTCGTGTTTAGAACACTTAAGGTAGTACCTACCATAGGGAGATAGATAACTCTGTAAAATCAGCTAAACGTTTTAATCACGTTGTATTGTTAAGGAAATATTAAGCTTCTCAATGATCAAAATAAGTGTAAGTCAAACTGCTATATATCCACCAATTTTTTCCGAGAAAGTGTTTGGTTAAATTATTTTAAATTTTTTATATTTGTTTCAAAGCGTCATAGTTGATATTTTGTCAAAATTTTATGAAAATTAAAAGAGCCAAATTAATTTTAGTCAAGGTGTTGGGTACCACTTTAACGCAAAGTATTTACACCAATATCAACAAGGTGTGCCAGAACGATAAAATAATTGCATTGTGTGTATGTCATGTATATGTTTTTATTATTGGAATAAAAACAAAAAATTAAAAACGGAAGGCGTATAGAAAACAACATAACTGCCAATAAAGGAATGACGGAATGACAGAATGACAGATGGACTGAGTATGGAATGACAGAAGAACCGAATGACTAAATGACTTAATGACGGAATAGTGGACAAGGTTAAACCATATGGCCCCGAATAAGTTAGCGGGCCAATAAAATGATATGTTGCCAAGACCCTTGTGATGAGGTGAGATATTGCGATTTTTTTTGTAGTAAAACCAGAGCGACTAATTATGCATTAGGAATTGTTTGTAACTGCACGTTTAATTTTAAAACTTTGTACAATATTGGAAGTGGTTTCAACTGTTTTTTTGAGTTCATGATAAAAAAAAGTTATATATTTGTTTATTTTAAAAGTACATGTATACAGGAAGATTTTTCTTCAAATTCTAAATCATTTTATACTGAAAGATTTTTTGTTTTTAAAATCTCAATTATTTACAACTTTTTTTAGATAAGTCTCATAATAATATGAATACTCAGAGGACAATGATACCTTTTGTTTAGCGATTTTGTCAAGTATGAAGACACATATCAAGTTATCTTTTCGCCGGACTACATACTTTGTATGATATATAAAGTCCGTTGAGTTGTATTGTATTGAATTTGTAATCACATAGAAAAAGTCAATCTATTTTGTGCTAGGTCTATGCTATTCATTTAATGCATCCATTTTTATTTTGTCTGATATTATTTGTATTCGACCATTACGGATGAGTGTTTTGTAGATGAAACGCGCGTCAGGCATACACACATGTAACATAGTATCCATGTTTTTTTAAATGTACAAAAAGCATCGATTTTTTTTACTTTTGGTTCAAGTTCTTAACAGTTTTAACATAAGGTTAAAGACAATTGATTGATATCTTGTTTAACATATATAAACATGTTAAGTATCATGAATTAACATTGACAGAAACTGTTCGGCTAATCTATTCACAATTCAACATTAAACATTTAAATATGAAGTTATCTGATTTCTGTGAAGTGTTACTTATCACATTAAGGTGAATTGTGTAGGTATTAAATGTTCTTTGCTTCTCTGTTGTATTATATTAATGCAAATATTAAATGTAGATTGTATAAATATAATATATCCATGTGCTTAGTTATATAACGAACGATCACGTAAAATCGGCGTTCAAAGCGGATTTGATTGTTCCTTTCATCATTACGATGATTTTGTAGTGTCATATTTGACGATTGCTAAGTCTTAAGCACATGTGCATACTATCTACATATTTCGTTTTTCAACTACTTATTAGGAGTTTTCAAAATAAAGATATGTATTTCCGTTCCCGCAACTTTGCTGAAGTTATTATAAATATTCCTTTTCTTTGCATAAGTTTAGTTTGTTGTGTCAAATTTACTGACAGTCCTTTTGTTACTTCCATTCTTTAATCGTCAATATAAGCGTCAATAGGTACATTAAAGTTATTAGTTTGGAGAGAAAAAGAAATTTAGGATTTAAAAGCGTTTATGCCCTTAACATCAGACATTGCAGAGTTCGGTAATCAACGAAAAAAAATATTAAGTACAAAATATGTGAAATTATAAACTCCATGCTTATAATAACCATGATTGAAAGCAATAGTTGATGATACTACTAACAAACCCAACACACGCTATATTTGTTTTGCATGGAGTCAGTACAAGAGTTATCACTATTTAGCTTATGATACCCTGGCAGTTTTATCAGAGATAATTGAACAGTTAAAATGGAGTTTTAGGAATAAACTATCATTTGAACAATTTTCAATATAAGTTGGTACAATAGTCTATTGGTCTTATCAACAATTAAAGAGAATTATGTTGTAACGCATTTCTCATTTCGTGTATGTATAAAATTGATATAATTGGAAGTAATTTATGCATTGAATATCAACATTGGTTGTTGTATTACCTTATAGTGTATCGTTACTCATACTACCTGACTTATAATCTTTCATGCTTATGTTGACAGAAGTTTTAATGGGGGTCTGGACAATTAAATCTTAAACATATTATATATAAAAAAGAAGATGTGGTATGATTGCCAATGATACAACTCTCTACAAGGGAACAAAGTGACGCAGAAATTAACAACTAAAAGTCACCATACGGCCTTCAACAATGAAAAAGGCCATATTGCATAGTCAGCTATAAAAGGCCCCGAAATTACAATATAAAACAATTCAAACGAGAAAACTAAAGGCCTTATTTATAAAAAAAACAATGAAAGACAAACAAATATCTTACACATAAGCAAACGACAACCACTGAATAAAGCTCCTGACTTGGTACATGCACATACATATGCAATGATTTCTGCATTAAATTCTGATTAACCTTTTGTGAATGTTTCATTGTGGTTTGTTACGCTTTGTAATTGCCCTTTGATCATCAAGTAAACCCCAATAAGACTGAAGTAAAAAAACATCTATTTCACAATAAACACATAAAATGACGTACCTGGTTAGTATATAGTTCATTGCAGAGGGTAAAAGGCTCTAGTTCGTGTGTCATTTTATGGTCAGGATTAGCAACAATGTTTTCTTCTTGGCTCGTGAGTCGTCTGCCGAAACAATTGAACTAATTTTTCAAATTCAATTATTGTTATGTGCAATTTGTGGCTGTTCCTTTTTTCATTTTTAACTAACTTACATGTACTGTTTATGAATGAAAAAAGAATGTCTGGTAAAATGAGTGAATAGAATGTTTACTAAATTACAAATGTAATAATTGTAGTACCTTTTGTCTTTTAAGAATAGTAGATACTTCAGAATGGAATACTCCATCATAGTTGTCACAACTTGTTGCTTAACCGGTTTCCTGATTGGTATGGTAGACAGCACCAATGAATTTAAATATACAACACATAAAAATAGTAAGTGATGACAGTAATATGTTTAACATGGTACGTAATTGTTATAAATATGACATCTAATACAAACAAATCAGGGACAACTCTGTGAAACTCAATTTAAAATGTTCATCTATACATCTACATGCATTTTTATAACAAACGCTTCGGTAAGAAATGTAAAGGGTATGTATACTTCCAATCTCATCTGCATCTTCAAAATTTTCATCGATTGACGCCATATCCTTCTTGGTCTTTACACTAATGAAATGTATTTGTATACTCCGCAGTCAGACTAATTATTTAACGGATGAAATCAACCAACCATGTGGTAACTTTATGACTACTTAACTAAAATATGAGACAAATTATCAGAAAGTACTCCGAGAAAATTTAAAACGGAAAGTCTCTATTCAAATGTCAAAATCAAAAGCTCAAACACATCAAATGAATATATAACAACTGTCATATTCCGGACTTGGTACAGGTGTTTTTTTTTATTGGAAAGTTGTGGAATTAACCTGATTTTATAGCAAGCTAAACCTCTCACTTTATTGATAGTCGCAACATTTGGAAAATGTATATTCCATATGCAGCTCAAGTCGGTATATTGTTACTGAGGTGGTAGGAATTGATAATTTCAAAATGAAAATCGTGTCGTTTGTCATAAATTCTGGTACATAGATAATCGTGAATGTATAAATGCGAGGTATAAGTCTTAAAATGGGATTGAGGAAGCCATGTCTGTTTTTTCTTTCATTTCTAATTATGAGGGATATATCAGAAAAGTTTGGATTGTTAATGGAAAAAACATCATCAATATATCTGAATGTGAAATTAAATGACATCTTGTCAAATTATATGTTTATGTATTTGGGATAACCTGAGTGCTAATTTGTTCCTTATTCTTTTATTTAAAAGACACTTCAAGCTGTACAATTTACATTCAAAGACAATGTTATTTGAAGCTTTTTCAGCAGGAAAAACAACATACTTATTATGATGAGATGATATACATTTTGCAGCCTCTGTGTCTCTGAAAACGGACTTCAGTCGACTATTCACACAGTTTTTTCAACTTATGAATGCGACGTTTTATCTGCTTACTTTTCCGTAACCCGAATAATTCAGTCGTTATATTCCGCTGATCTACGAAGGCTACATTAACGCCTTAACGTCTTCCTCGATCAAGACCGTCAACCGGAAAATTCACACCGCTTTGCAATATGGGAATTTTGATTTAAATTGGCAGCTAAAGAAGGAGGAGTTGCGGATGTTAATTGATGATAAATGATGTAAACTGATGTAAATTGATGTTAATTAATTATTATCGGATTTGTGTTAATTGAACACACGTGTTTGGTAAGACAATTTCAAGAGAGTTGCGCAGACTCATATCCTGATCGCCGCTGATTGGCTCTCTCTCACAGAGAGCAGGCGACGCGGCCAATGATCATAAGGAGTTCAAGCCCTCGTGTGGGAGAAAATCGGACACGGAAAGGGCTTGAAGTATTCGAGTTAACTTTTCCGGAGCACCTGAAATCATCCCTAGTTTTTGGTAGGACTCGTGTTGTTTATTCTTTCGTTTACTATGTTGTGTCAAGTGTACTATTGTTTGTCTGTTTGTCTTTTTTTCATTTTTAGCCACGTCGTTGTCAGTTTATTTTCGATTTACGATTTTGACTGTTCCTACGGTATCTTTCGTCCCTCTTTTATCGGACACATGATTGTTTTGAAGCATTCTGATAATTGTCTAATTCAACTTCATCTCGCTTAGCCCATGGCATGATCTGGCTTGGTCCTCAATTTAACCCATAGTCATTGGAAGTAATAGTTCCAATTGATGTGCTGAACAGTTTTCAATGGAACTTTGTTCTTTGAAAGAGTGACGGGCGGATCAGACGCTCTTGGCGCAGCTCTTCATGATTAAATGTTCTACTGTAAAATGAGGCATATTCTTCATACAACCTGTGACAAACGCAGTAATCTAAATTTTGAAAATTTTCAACTTCCCATGTTTAGCAGTAACATGCCCTCTGTCACATACATATGTCAATTAACCAGGTTAAATCCACAATTTTCTACATCAGGAAAAGCTTACCAAGTTAGGAATATGACATTCGTTTAATGTGTTAGAGCTTTTGATGTTGCCATTTGATAAGGAACTTTCGAATTATCTTTGGTATTTTGATATTTCACTTTTTAACACGCTACGCACATACGTTATTGCTTAATCTTTAGGGATGTGCTGATCATATGAAACATTGTCAAACAGAATCATAATCGACACGTATCAATTGTATTGTCAGAATTACACATACTTTGACCGAATCAATATTATCATATATATGTTTGCATTCTCCGATTAAGTCGTTCATGAATGCATGATAGGAAACAATCCGAGCTTTTTTAGACCCAATGACTGAATCATAAATTTGAAATCAACATGTTCTGGATTACCCTTCATCGGGAGCGCTGAAAGCTATATATATGAAATTTTAAGAATGTACAATGTTTATGAGGCATAACCGTTGACCAAAAGGTTACACAGGTTATTGGTAATATCTTAAAATGTAGAACTCCGATTTCCAAAGAACATCTAAGAACTTAATATTTACACTCGAACCGATATATTGTACGTAAAAACGTTGTCTTCAATGGTATAAGACTGCTTTAACAGATATTAAATAAAGGGAAAAGTAGCATACCGATTTTCAAAAGTCATAAACCGATCGAGAGAAAAAAAATAAAAGCGAGAGCCACTATATTTTGACTATTTTATTTATTGTGTCTGTTTAGTTAACGCATCAATGTAAATATAAAGGAATTTGATGAGACTGTCTATAAAACCAGGTTTAATCCACCATTTTCTACATTTGAAAATGTCTGTACCAAGTCAGGAATATTACAGTTCTTGTCCATTCGTTTTTGATGCGTTTTATTATTTGATTTTGCCATGTGCTTATGGACTTTCCGAATTGATTTCCTCTAAGTTAATTATTTTTGTGAGTTTACTTTTTATATGTCCGTTAGAGATGTTTATCGTTTTTACTCAATAAATGAACATACTCTAAAAAGAAAATCGCAATTGACCGTCTCCGTCTCAAATAGAGCCCCATTACTCCAAATTTTAAGACAGTCATTACAATGAGTAGTTTTCTTTACATTTGTTTTTTTCAGTTTCTGTCGGAAGAGCGACAAATACTAGCATGTGTGGTGTATTTGCACTAACAGAAGACGATCAATCATTTCATATCTTGTCTGATGGGTATTATATTGACCCTCCGTGCTCCATATATCTTACTGGTGTGAATAGAATTAATAATATTTACAGATTATCGGGCATGTGCTTTAAAATGTCTGATGTATTATTACCATGTGGCAGAAATGATACAATTATAATAAGAGGATGGGCGTTGCAAATCTTTAATCAAACTCAGTCAGTATCTTTGTATACAAATCAAAGTATGGTAAGTATATGCAAATTACAATGATCAAGCTCTTAAATCTATCTGCAAGTCATTCTTAAAAAAATACATATTTTGGAGATTTGAAAAATTTGCAACACAACTTAGAATTTGACAATCAATACTAAAATACTAGATGTATTAATTTAATAGCATATCGAGCGAACATTATATAATAAATTGAAATTTTTTATTTGATAGGAATATATTTCAACACATTTATGATTAAAAAAAAGACGGGATATTAGTTGATTGTTGCGGTATCGCAAGAGTAACAAAACACATGTTTAGTATATCATAGAATTTGTTTATCTTTATCATGTTTATCACCCATCGAGTTGACATAATTCAGATAGATCAGAATAGCCTATTCAATGAGAACTGAACATATCTTTAACCTCATGAAGGAATATTGTTTTAAAACATGAAACGCCCACTTTATTGAAGCTCTATTTACAATTCATATCATTTTTCTACTCTAACTTGTTATTGAATATAGTTCAAATTTTAGGTAACGTCAGTCTACGGTACAGTCATTGATTTGGAAAATCAAACTTATATGAAATCATTGGAAGCGCGAAAATAAGAAAATAAAATTTGAAAACAATTATTATCATAAGTAGTAATAAACCAAATACAAAGATATTTGAGTGCCTTCGAATCAGATCGAAGTATCAAATAAAAGCTGCAGAAACCATAAATCTTTTATTGTATCTTATCAATTGTCTGGTTGTTAGCTATGTTAAGACTAGTTAAAGAGTACATATTCATTCAAATAAGTATTTAAAAACATTTGTTTAATATGTTTTATACAATTTTGATATTTTTGCTAATAGAAATGACACATCGTTTTTTTTTATGTTGGAAATACTTTTAATACAAAGATCACTTATCTAACTTTTATTTGTTCCAGTTGGTTACAGAAAAAATCTTAAAATGTGACAATAAACAAGATTTCACAATGAACTATGATTTCTGTTGGGAGAACATACCGATGTTACAGATATTATTGTACAGTCGAAACAAGCCATCAACAGAATTACCAACAATTACTGTTCATACACGCGGTAAGACTTTAAAATTTACAAACCTAACATCATTTCTAACTGTAAATATAAAAACGAGAAGATGTAGTAGAATACCAGAGAGATTATTCTCTACAAAAAATCTAATGAAGTAGAAGTTAACAACTATATATCACCGTACTGCCTTCAACAATAATCAAAACCAATACCACACAGTCATCTATAACAGGTCATGAAATGAAAAGGGAAAACATCTCAAGTAAGGATACACAATACCTGATTTATGTATTAATGATGAACGAAGAACGAATATAATACACAGAAAAAACGACAAACACTGGCTCCTTACTTAAAACAGGCACATTCCAAACTGTTGAGAGGTTACACTAGTTTAAAGATGACAACCCTCATCTAACATGGGATAGTGGGGTAACAGTGCAACATCATACCGGAACAAACTTTTTTGTAACAAGACACTTGAAACTTTTTAAAAATTTCTAAAAATATCATAGTTTTTTTTTTAAAAGAAGTTAATCAAACGTTCGAGATGCAACCTCTATGCTTAAATTATATTGTAAACATTCGCTAAATAAAAAAACGAAAACATTAGAATACCTTTTCACACGACAGGTTTATAATAGCTTTGATAATTACATACATACATTTTGGTTTTTTACATATGAATTTCTAATTATCCTCCGAGATTGATTTTAGAAGATAACACCTTCGCAAAACTGAAAACCCATAAATACTCACATTAAAAAAATTCAAAGTAACACCTTAGATGCATATATTTAAAGTTATACGTGTGATGAACCATGCTTCGGAGATAAATCATTGAAATATTGATTTATGGGATTTCATCTTATTCTTACTTTTAATATTATTATGCCGTAGTAATACTAATAGAACTTTCGGTAATTTATCATTGTACGTTATATTTTTATTTAAAAACTTTCATGGATCCATTGAACAGAAATATTTATCCTTTTAGCGTTAATTGAGAGAAAGTTCCCGCCATTGAGTTTACATGATATGAATGCAATGAGTATACAGATGAGTCAATGCAGTTGTGATGATCCCAACTGTAGGATATGTAAACCTACAGCACACGATATGTATATTGATTTACTAAAAACAGTCATTAAAACAATTGGCGATAATGATAACAATGATGAGAATGACAACAAGAGCAACCAGGAAGACGTTAGTTCTTCTAGTGTTGGTAAGTGTGTTTAATCTTGTACTATACACAGCAAAACAATCATATGGATTTGTTATCAAATCTTTATGTCTGCAAGTTGCAGACAAACAAAACAAATGGTCTTAACCGATTTATTTGTATAAATAAACAGTCAATATGGCGTTGACCTTAACATCAAAAGCTAAGACATTTGTATTGATATATTGACATTGCAAATATATCAGTAGTGTCTGTTCAGCTTTAGTCAAAATCAACTGTAATTGTGTAGTCTGAGAGGTTGTACAGATGTCATTGGTTCAAGGTCAATTAATTGATGGCTACAGAACTTCAACTCGAACTCAGTTAAATTGTTTATGAACACCGCTTGAATCTATTAAATGGTTTTTGTCTGTAGTTATTTCTAGTGGTTTATAAAATCGAGAAATAGTTAGGACAGCCATCTCAACAATGCATGGACATTACAAAAATAAATACAATGTACGATTCGCGACGAACATTTATTGCTAATTCTAGACCGTGTAAAAACAGTTGTTGAGCGAATAAACAATTAAAGCCCGCGTCAATATTTTTTAAAAATTAACAATAAGTCAGGTATAATAATTGCTTTTCATTGGTGTAATAAAACGATTTTGAAAATAAATATTTCTTCTGTTAAAATCATTATCCAAGACAGTATTATATATTTCATGTATCTTTTCAAGATCTGAATATGTTGCTACCTTCTTTGATTGGTGCAATAGCAACTGTTGCAGTCGCAGTTGTAGGAGGCATTAAATGCAACAAGGAAATAAACAAAAGTAAGATAATTAACTGATAGAGCAATAAGAAATAATGTCAAACGATTTTAAAATTATGAATTTGTTTTATGGGTGGATCATTTTTCCTAAAAGAAACGTAACGAAATGATACAATGATATAAAATATCAAATCCTGATATCGCATATTAACCTACTGTTTTTTAACAGTATGTACTGCTTCCCTATGCATAAATACTGGTGAATCTTGTCCCTAAAAGAATACTTATCACTCTCCAAAGCTTTTGCTGTCAACAAATACATCAGTTCGGATATCGTTTTTATGATACGCATTTTGAGATAAAAGTAAAAAATTTCAACAATAACAAAACAAAAAATGAACAGCAATTTACAAAACACAGCATAAAAACTAATTGATCTAATATATGAATCAACAAAACTAGGATCGAATGCAAGTACTTATCCAGGACTAACATATGCTGCCTTCTAGTGGCTACGGTTTAATAATTCGTTGAACTTTTGCAATCATAAATGATCAATATCACAAAAAAGATGATTGAATTGTATCTTCAAAATATTTTCACCTAGGTATATGTATAAAGTAACATCTGAAAGACATGGCATAACGGTACGATACAAACGGTTTATTAAAAATATTCGTGTTAAATGTAACAAACATTTTGTAAACTAATTACAATTTGGATAACATCAATTTTAGGAAATAAAAACAAACCGCCGGAAGAACAGTGGAAATTGAGAAGGTCTGTTTTTAACATATTTTTTATTTGATTACAAAAAAGATGAAAACAATACGTTTATTAATTTCTTTCGTCCGAAGCGCTTTTCTTGATTTACCTTCATCGGGAACGCTCAAAACCAAACATTTGAAATCCGAAGATGTATAAGAACAGAAACCGTTGAAGAGCTATATGTCAAAAATATCTAAATAAATAGCCAAATTCATCTTAAGCCAACTTTGTCAGAGGGAGTTGAAACCTTAGTGTCTTAATAATTAAAACTGTATTACAACATGATATGCATATGAACAGAGATAAAAATTCGGAGCTATTGTATCATTTCCAATGAGACAACTATAAACCAAAGCTCAAAAGAAGTGAATGTAAGTAATTAAAGGCGGCCGGAGGACTTAAACAAAGCGAACAAAAAAATATTTAAGTTTATTTTGTTTGTGAGAAAGCTGTCTACTAATGCTATTATCATGATTAATTTTCTATTTCTTATACTGCATTTGTTATCCCGCCCTCATCTATGGTTAAGGACCTTTTATAGATGACTATGCGGTATGGGCTTTGCTCATTCCTGAAGGCCGTACGGTGACTTGAAGTTGTTAATTTCTGTGTCATTTTGGTCTCTTCTTTTTTAATCAATACCAGGTAGTCTAGTATTAAAATTCCCATTATGAAGAAAATAAAACAAGTCCCTTCAGAAAAACTAACGGCCGCATTTATAACAAAACGATTTACGAAAAACAAATCTGGAGGACATGAACAAACGACTTTTTAATGAATAAAAAGTCAACGACTTGGGTAAAGCCACATATAGAATAAAGCGGTACATATGTTTTGAACCAATTTGAGAAACAGCAATAAACTACTAAATTACAAGCTTGACTTGTGATATACACATTAAGAGTGTGGCTAGGTTAAACGCAAAGTCGCCATCTCCTCTAAACATCGGACAGTTATGTAACAGCCCATTAAAAACAGATTAAAAGGGCTTAATTGATTAGACTTATAACAAGGAAAAACATATTAAAAAGGTAGAATAACAAAAATACCTTTCATTTGAAGTCTGATGGATAGTTAAATTGTTGTTATTCATACCAGATCTATTGTTTTTTATATCAAATAACAGTTCTCGACGGATATCGCGGAATAAACCAGGTTTTATTTCAAGCTTAACCTTTCACTTGTATAACAGTCGCCTATAATTCTATTTGAATTGTAACAATAAAAACAAAGATGGAACGTGACCAATAAAAAGAGACATAAAATTGAGTACTTACAGCTACTGATTACTAGTTCAAGGACAATCAAAACAAATGTTTTTTAGTCCAGTTTATGAATATTTCCAACACTACTTTTGTTTTCTATCGTTATTATGAAGGCCCAAGTATTTATGATGTATGTTTATCATAACCTTAATATATTTTATGTTTATGATAGGATTGTCGATATGATGAGAAACAAAAGAGGAGGGCAGAAGTCAAATCCAGAAAGGTACAATAGTAGAGTAGACAATTCGCCAACAACCCAAATAAAAGGAAAATTGAAATTAAATCAGTTAGAAGTGATTTGTCTCATCAGCAGTTTTTTTTCAAACGTATCATGATCAATGCATGCATATTATTTTTCACACAGTTGAATGCTCAAAGTGTTAGACACAGACAAACAAATACCTTGATTAGACGTTTTGTGGTTGCTATATATATGATTGTACGTGTAAAATATAAAAGAGTGCCAGTTAGGTTTTGTGACCCGTGGCAAAAGATTAAATAATTTTGGCCATAAACATGCAGTTTCAATTAATCTTTTTTAAAGCAGTTTTTAAATTTGCAAGCGGCTTTGTGTTACGTGTCCGCGTGTCTTTGTGTATAAAATTGAGAAAGTAAATGGGGAATGTGTCAAAGCGACAACAACTCGATCATAGAGCAGACAATAGCCGAAGGCCACCAATGGGTCTTCAATGTGGTGAGAAACTCCCGCACCTGTAGGCGTCCTTCAACTGGCCCCTTAAACAATATGTATACTAGATAAAGGGCAACAGTAGTATACCGCTGTTCAAAACTCATAAATCCATGGACAAAAAACAAAATCGGGGTAACAAACTAAAACTGAAGGAAACGCATTAAATATAAGAGGAGAACAACGACACAACACTACAATGTAACACACAGAGAAACGGACCTAGTATCAGACAAAATCAAACGAGAATAACAAATATAGCATCAAAACCAAATACATGAATTTGGGATAGACAAGTACCGTGACACGTCTTATCGCAATTTGAATTTACACTCAAAAATAAGAGAAAATAAACGACGAAACGTTAAAGTGTAACACACACAGAAACGAACTATAATATAACAATGGCCATATTCCTGACTTGGTACAGGACATTTTTAAAGGAAAAAATGGTGGGTTGAAGCTGGTTTTGTGGCATGCCAAACCTCCCTCTTTTACAGCCATGTGAAATATAACATTAAAATGACAACTCAACACAACAGGACTACAATATAAATAGATTGGAGAACACAATTGACAAAGAAACACACGAACAACACTGCAACTTTTTTGAACTTTTGGTCCTCGATGCTGTTCAACTTTGTGCTTGTTTTGGCTTTCAAACTTTTGTATCTCGGCGTCACTTGTTGGTCTTGTGTGGACAAAACGCACTTCTGGTGTATTACATTTTAAACCTGGTGCCTTTTGTTAGCTATTATTCGTGTGTTTCTTTGTCAATTGTGTTCCCCTATTTATTTGTATTGTAGTCCTGTAGTGTTGTGTTGTCATTTTAATGTTATATTCAATATGGCCATAAAAGTGGGAGGTTTGGCATGCCACAAAACCAGGTTCAAACCACTATTTTTTTCTTTTAAAAAATGTCCTGTACCAAGTCAGGAATATGGTCATTGTTTTATTATAGTTCGTTCCTATGTGTGTTACATTTTAACGTTGTGTTTCTTTTGTGTAGCTTGTTTCCTCTTAAAGTTGAGTGTGAATTCACATGATTATAAGATGTGCCACGGTACTTTTCTATCCCTAATTCATCTATTTAGTCCTGATGTTATATTTGTTATTCTCATCGGATTTTATCTAATGCTTAATCCGTTTCTGTGTGTGTGTTACATTTTAATGGTGTGTCGTCATTCTCTTATATTTAATGCGTTTCCCGCGGTTTTGGTAAGTGACCCTGATTTTTTTTCTATCGATTTATGAGTTTTAAACATCGGTATACTACTGTTTATTTATTGGTTTTTCTTTAGTCCCAATTTCTATTCAGAGTGTCAAATTTTGTTTCTCGTTTCCCGTGATAGAAATTGAACTTTAGGGAAACTTTTTTAGGTTTTTTTCTTGTCGAATGCAATCAATGCTAAGTTTCATTAACGCGTTGATCATATACTTGTAAAAAATAAAGGTATAATTGCAATTTGAAGAATTGCCTTAGCGGTGTGATATGACTTTGGTTATCAACTGCTTCTGGTTTATATCAACAGCTTCCGTATCAGATCGACTGCTTCCGTTTATTATCGCATGCTTACTGTGATGTTATCGCATGAAATTTAGACGTCATTCGCATATTCTGAAAAATACTACTCAATGATATATTTTTTGTGTAAAACATAACTATGTCGGATGAAAAAATATCAGAAATCAGGAAAATATCTAATTAAACAATGCAAAACAAATAATACAACAAAATGTTTTTTCAAAGTTTTAAAAATAGTTCTATCGGTTCACGGGCTGATATCTTGAACTAGGGATGACGTATAAGGGGTCTAATAATAAAAATGAAAAAAATAATTCTTAAAGGTAATAATACATATTTGAAATATTGCATAAAAATACAGATGTACAGTTTATATACAGCTTTACAACTGTACAGTTTATATACGGCTTTACAGATGTACATTTGATATTATTCTTTAGAACTGTACATCAAAATGACTTGTACTAAAGTAGCTGTGTAAAAGGCTTGCAGATATAAGTTTTATGCAAACTTCAGTTCTAAATTCTTTCGATATTTGCAAAGTGACAATAATTGAATAGTCCCCTAAAAAAATAGCATATCAAGTATCTCTTCGATCACTGACTTTGTTTTTCAAAATAAGATTTTATGCAAGACAAGTTACCAGCACCTGGTTATTAACCTGTAACGAAAGTTTCCGTATGAGTTCTGTTAATTTCTATTCATTCTTCTTTAACAAAACGGAAAACTAGACTCCCGAAAAAAGGGTTTATCACACACTACACTTCATACCGACGGTCATTTCTTTGTGCGAATCCGCATTACAAATTATCCTTGTATAATACCTTAATAGAATTTATGCCATAATTTATTGGAAGGGTTACATTCACCAAAATATTCAGGACAAACATGCCAAAACGAAACCAAGAATGATTATTAAACAAAGTCCTTTACTTCGGAAGACATGCTGACCTCATTACACTCTGCAACACTAAATGCATGTTTTATTGAAAAGTTGATACAGTTACATCATATATATTGCAGCAGTGTTTAAGAGATGTGTAAAAATGGAATGCTAATCACATACATGTTGTTTCAATTTAATTTCTTTTTCATTGAAAATAATTGATGCTACGAGTACTACAGCTAAAATTGCAATGACATTTGAGAAGTTATTTGAAAATCATACAGAATAATTGTTAATTGGAAAGCTAAATCGTAAGTTCTACCATTTGCACAAGATCACCAAAGAAATGAAAAAAGATAGCAACGGGGAAAGAAAATGGTCAACTGAATTTATGTGAACAGTATCTAAAGTATTTTTATGCTTATGATTTTCTGTTTAATAGTATTTTGGCGCATATCAGAACTTACTGATTAAAGGTGCCGATATAGCTCACCCGTTATTTGTGTTAATAAAAATTCTAAAGACATCACTCTTGTCTAACCCTATAGCTAGTACATCGCCAAGATATAGACCATCGATCACGTCATTATTTTTAAGCCTGGAACCTGACCGAATGTGAAACTTTGCAATTGAAACAAATTGTTCACGCCATGGATTGATGAGACTATTACAAGAAGAAACAACAACAAAAATAAGCACAGAGCACGCTACATCAAAATTTCGAGCCATGCGTTTTTTCTGACAAAACAGCAAATCATTGTAGATTCTATTTTTCAGTTTTTAAGTCATGTACGGGTAAAATGTATAGTTTTAAACTTTTGATTGATTTTTAAAGGAATGACAGGTTTTTAAAATTAATACAATTCACCAGAGTTGCAGCTTTGTTAATGCCTTATGTGAAGTATAAGATATGATGCTCTGCAATGATTTGAATTTCAATGACGAACTCATAGACATTAATAATGCTTTTTTGAATTATTGATACCTTTTCTTGAAAGAAAGTTGCAAAAGATATCCACCATTTTCTACATTAGAGAATGCCTGTACCAAGTCAGGAATATGACAGTTGTTGTCCATTCGTTTGATGTGTTTTATCATTTGATTTTGCCATTTTATTAGGGACTTTCCGTTTTGAATTTTCAATTCTGTATTTTTGTTATTTAACATATTTTTATATCACAGGGAAATTTCTAACTTATCAGTCGAAATAAATTGACAACACCCCCTTTTAAAACAGGAATTGACAAAAAAATTAAACACAACATAGAAAACAAAGCCTGGGCAAAATGACCCAAGCTTGGGGTGATTTCAAATTGAAAAATACATTCTTTACATTTTTAAACGAAAACATGAAGCCTTGATCTTCTTTCAAACATTTGTACGTTATATTTATTTGTATAAACTATGGTGTAAAACATATAACATAAATTCAATAAAGAGTTTAAGTTAGAACAATTAATAGAACAATTTTTTTTTTAATGTCAATGTCAATTCAACGTTTTGACTTATTTGTTTTAATATGGAGGAGAAAAATACACAGTGAAAATCAGTGGTTAACCAATTTCATATCCTGTAAAAGTTTCGAATACAAAAAAACAACAGAAAACACCCCGATGATATGTAAACGCTACCATTTTGGTAGTGCAGACATGTTATTGACTTTGAAATGAAACGTGTCAGGTAGATAAAAAGAACAATAGGCATTATCAAAATAAGGAGTATGTAGTATTAACAGATTGATCAGTTATCGTTGTCCTTTTAAATACTAAGACGTTTTGTTCACTGTATTGGTTATAATAAAGACTCGAGCATAGCTATGTTTGTCATGGGACTCCGAAGTATCCAATGCAACTATTTCATCATTCATACAAGATCCTACAAATTTTCTAGATTAGATAATTTCAAGTTTTTTTCAAGTATTGGTAAGATTTCAGATTTTGCTTTTTAACACTAGACGACCCTTATTAATCTCTGCTTACATAATTCATGTTATCTGATAAATACATTGTATCTAGTAAGATAAAATATATATCTATGTAGTCTTCTTCGTATAGTGTTTTCATATAACCAATTTAAAATTGAAAGGTAAATATATATTATTTAACACATCGTTGTATTTTTTTTATTTTGAAAAATTCGTCTCATAACTCGGTTGTGTGATTGTTGATCTTGGTGTACCTGATAAGACGCTCAACTTTCTAGATTTTTCCAAGAATGAATAATTCTATATTTTCATCGTAATCAATTTTTTATTCAACTTTGTCTGAAAAATACCCAGATGAATATCAAGTACATTTGTAATTGAAATAAAACGTAAAATCACAACAACAAAAAAATGAAAATTCAAAACGGAAAGTCCCTAATCGTAAATTAATCTTATTACAATAGAATTCAATCAAATTATTTGTAAAGCTATGACGTACAAAATGTATCTTACGAACTGATTATATATATATCATGTAAGTTTGTATTTTTGTTTTGTTCCCCGTGTTATAATATACATAGTGCACCACTAATTTCTTTAGTGATTGAATTTATGCAAAAGTACTTGATACATTCAAAATGAGATTAAATAGTATTAATTTATTGACCTAGTCATCATGTTTAAAGTAACCTAAATTGATAGTAACATACATACTGATCAGCTGATATCATAGAAGTTTATCTCGGTCGGTCAAATATCTGTTAGGTTTTTTTTTTCCTTAACATTTCAATAAATTGTATAGGTATTTAATGAACATCGATAATCTTGCGTAAACTCATGATCAGCCAGACTCAACTGACCTTTATAGTTTATTCTTTTATTGTACTGTTACAAACCTGTCCAAAATGTTATGGAGAGGGTCGGCGCCTTCAAATTAGTTGAACAGTTATTTCTGCATGTGCCTGTCCCAAGACACGAACCTATAATTGGGTGCTTATCTTTTCTTGCTGTGTTACATACATAATTTTCGTTAATTATTTTGTATTACAAGTTTTTGTAATTATGAGGGAATTTAGAATATGTGTTTATGTTATTTATGGTAACGAAATCTCAGACTATTAAATTGATTACATATATATGGACTTTAAATTTATTCATTGAAATCTATAACGTCTTACATTCACGGCAATAGAGAACGAATTAGAAAATATACACAACATTTTAAGAAACTAAAGTTATCCGTCTGTCCATAAAAGAAAATATAAAAAGATGAAAAATCGTTTCTTGACGTTAGTTTTGTTTTGGTTTTATCGTATGAAAGTATGATATCCAAATCTAGAAAAAAAATACTATAGCTGTTTATATTTGATTCATGATCTTGGTAATCAACTGTGATATAAATAGCACAGAAACAAGTCTTAGATACCTATTATCTCGATAAACTGTTTTGTCGAACTGAACAGAGGAAATGTTTCCACGTAGAAAATGTAAAGCTTTTTCAACTTTAAGGTATTTTACTGATTTCATGCGGGTCGTGTCGTTCATGAAAAGGATTTATCACATATGTAATGCGTTGTTCCATAAATGTTTTGTTTTCACTCTCTGGTCTCCCTTTTTCATAGGCCGTGGTTTGGCTTGATGGAATGAAAGGTTTCAGTTAAACTCCTGTACAATTATGATGGAACTCTTTTTGCTCTCTGTTTCCTTAGTTTATATTATTACTTCATCTTTTGTTATTGTATTATATCAATTGTCCTATCAGACAAAATACTTTTCCAGGGATATTCTTTACTTTATAGGACAGTTGATGTATACATTTAAAATGAAACACTATAGAATAGTTGTCGAAATTGTTTGCTTTAACACTTTGTTAACTGGTGTGGTTGTCAGCGCCAATGAAGTTTTACATACTACACATGAAAATGGTAAGTTGTATAAGATATATAAAAAATAGTTTGACACGATACGTACTTAAAGATAACGAAATGACTTGGTCAGGTATTTATAAACAAATGGTATGAAATCTTACATTGGCAAATTAAAGACGAAAATATTGCACTCGTTTGAAAATGATCATTCAAATGTAGTTTCATAACGAACGTTCAAATGTAGATTGAATAGCAGACATGTCTATATGAAATCAACCTTATATTTATGATATGATTTGCAAACTAAATGAATATCAATGATTGACTCCATATCATGTCAGCAATTACTATAGCAAATACGGGATTATCATTATATAAAAAAGGAAGCACCCGGATACAATGCAAAACATTAAACGAAGATTCCATGTTATATTTGAGAAAAAAGCGTTATCATAATTCATGTCAGCTTCAAAGTACTGCCTGCTTAGCTGATGATACGCTCAAGACTCTAACAGAGGTAACAATGCAGAGCTTGAAACAATATAAACAATAATAAGTTATAAATTCCATTTAAAACCCTTTTTAAAAAGTTCAAATTTAAGGGCCGCCTTCTTTGTTACTTTTATTATGAGATGCAAAAAATGAAGTTATTTTGTACTAAATAATTAAGCTGTTTATATGTAAAATGTGTAGTGTGTCCTGATTCTAGTAAATCATTATACTCTTAGTTTCAATTCTAACACTTAGTGAACCTGATTAGCTTTACCCAATGTTATGATTTGAAATGGGAACTTTAGAATGCAGACAAAAGATTGAATCAGGGTTTTTTTATAGCATAATAAAAAATGAATTTATTTGTCGAAAATAAATTTAAAAGTGTGTAATATTTGTCATTTCATTTGCAGTTTCTATTGGCAGATCTATGAATACCAGTATGTGTGACTTATTTGCTCTTGCTCAAGATAAGAAAACATTCCATATCATATCCGATGGGCTTCATATTGACCCGCCGTGCTCATTGTATCTCATTGGTGTGAATAATATAAACACCACTTACAGTTTTTCCGGCATGTGCTTTAAAGTGTACGATATAGATATACCATGCGGCAGAAATGATACAATAGTCATAAGAGGATGGGCTGTAGATATCCTAAAAAAAACAAGCCATTATCATTGTATACAACTCAAAGTATGGTAGGTACATGATAGGTTATATAATACCACCTAACAGTTTATATAAAGGAACAGACACTAGCGTCTGTATTTACAATAAAAATAAAATCATGTGTGCGTAAAATCATGCTTGCTACGCGGTATTGGAAATTAAATTCTCCCTCGCCCTGCTCGTCCGAATTTAAAGTAATTTATCTCCAAATTCAATAGGCTTAAAACAAGACAAACAAAGATATAGGATTAGTTGCTCGCAGTAACATATTATTTTTTCTTGTGATACAATATTTTATTTTACTTTATTGTACAGATTTTTTCGATTGAAATAACATATAAATACATGACATATCACACTGTTCCTCTTTCGCATCGTTTCTGTTTCCTCTGCTAATACCTCCTACGCCTGTACGTACAATAAACATAGCAGCAACTGCATGTGTACCAATGTGACCAACTTCTTTACGACATAACTGCGAGCACCTTCGATACTAATACATTTAAATGCCAAACTTTATATAGTACCATTAAACCCCACCCGTAGAAACCGCAAAAACTTTCCTCGTGCCTTATGCACCTAACATCAAATTTATAAATAGTACATACTGTTGCAGAAGCAGTATCAGAACTAGTCATAATGTTTCCCATCTATAAATAGTTACTACAAATAGCAACGGGAAAACCCCAATTTCAAACGAAATAAAATATATTGCTATAGACAAACTTATAGTCACACAGTTCACGGGCAAATGTTGACATTTAGCATCTAAAGTCTAAATTATTTTGTCTGCTGTTAAGAGGTATCTGCTTAGCCATCACAAATCGTCACAAATCCTCATCGTAATTTTTATTATACTCGTATTACTATCTATTCACACTCCTTTTAAGATTCGGATAGATGTAATTTTTGGTTGGTTTTTTATTGTAGTATCGGAAGTCAATGTTTTCACTCAGGCAACGACTCGAAAACATTTTACAATACTTTATATCCAACATGAGTTGTCCCTTATGTAGCTTTTAGCAGCAACTATTTGTATTTAGTATCGGTCAGTGCTGTCAATTATATGAATACAATAAAATATATGTGGTATACATCCATGATGCACTTATTCAACGAATCACTACTTTTAAGTCTTAAACAGCGTATAAATATAAAAAGACAAAGGCATAATTCAATTCGTGACATTTTGTGCTGTGTATATGCATGTCATTTATATATTCATTTAGTATATATATCAAGATCATGAATGAATAAAATCCTACATTCGTATTTTTGATGTGAAGTAAAAGAAAACAAAACAAGTATTTAGATAATAATACATATGAATATAATGACTAGGGTCGGTTGAAAACAAACTTTATGAAAAAAGAGATGATTTCAGCTTCCAAATTGTGAATTTTTCATTTCTATGTAACATCATTCCAGCAGCACCTGCATACGAGTAAATTTCTTCCAATTGATACGATATTCCTGGGCTTGTATTTCCTATCATGATTTCTTTGATAGAGGGTTGCTGCTCACAAGGAAGCTATTAAACCAAGAGTTCCAAATGCTGATCTTGGAATCATCCCTACGTTAATTTTACAGACGCCATCACGAGTTGGTTGATCGTTATGGAATAACCGTCGTTTCACAGATGATATCGAATATGTTCTTATTGTCGTTACTACAATACACTTCCATTTTCACCACGAATGTAACCTATCAAATTAGACTTTTTGCCAGGATTACAATCACATGAGCAACACGATGGATGCCACATGTGGCGCAAGATCTGCTTACCCTTACGGAGCACCTGAGATTACCGCTTGTTTTTGTTGGGGTTCGTGTTGCTTGGTCTATTTTTCTATGTTGTGTCTTGTGTTTATTTGTCTGTTTGTCTTTTTTTATTTTTAAACCATGGCGTTGTCAGTTTATACTTTATCTATAATATTTACTGTCCCTCTGGTATTTTTCGCCCTCCTCTATGTAGTCACTCAATTTTAACGTTTTGACATTTTATATCTGTTTGTTTTTGTCACTTATTGTTGTCAATATAATGGAAATCAATGTGTCTGTCATGCAGATGGGAGGTTTGGCTAGCTGGGTCAAGATGCGTATTAGTTTCTCTATTGGCGGTAATGGTAACGTTTTCTTCTGTTGCTCAGGCCATATCGTTAACTTGTAAATATGTGATGACTCGTTTCGAAGGTGAGACATTTTCACATATGTGGTTAAATTTTCGGGGTACGAGGTGAGTTTACTTTTCCTATAAATGAGCAAACCCGGAGTATCCTTTTGTGATACGGCTCCTCGTGGTAAATAAACAGCTGCGCCATGAGCGCCTGATACGCCCGACGTCTTGTGTAGAAGTTTTATGCAATAATCATAAATAATTTCTGAGAAAGTTTTAAACAATAACCATTTATTGTTATTGAGACACGGCGGGACCTGTGAACCCCCCCCCCCCCCAAAGAAGTGCGTACAGTTTCAAGCAATAATCATAAATTATTTTTGAGATACGGCGCGACATGTAAAGAAAAACCTCCCCTTTTTTACAAAATACTCAATAACTCAAAAATAATTTTTTTAGTCATCACCAAAAAGTATACAGATCTTTAGATTAATATAACAAAGAAGTGTGTAAAGTTTTAAGCAATAATCATAAATCGTTTTTGAGATACGGCGCGACATGTAAAAAAAAACTCCCCCTTTTTCCCTTTTTTACAAAATACTCAATAACTCAAAACTGAAATTTTGAATCATCACCAAAAAGTATACCGTTATTAAGATTAATATAACTAAGACTCGTGTAAAGTTTTAAGCAATAATCAAGAATTGTTTTTGGGATACGGTGCGACATGTTAAAAAAAACACATCCCTGTTTTGGTTACAAAGTGCTGTAACTCAAAAAGTGTAAATCTTATTTTCACCAAAAAGTATACAGATCATTATTTGACTATCATAAGAAACAACTATATTAAATTTCATGAAATTTAGATAAGTCGTTCTCAAGTTACGGTGCGACATGTTTACGCCGGACAGACGGACAGACGGACAGACAGACGGACACCGGACATTTGTATACCATAATACTCCCCGTCAAAATTTTGACGGGCGTATAAAAATCCAATTTTTAACACAATAAGTTCTTTGAAAATTTAATACTTTGAACACATTTAATAGCTTCATAGATTTTACACATTTATTCTGTGTTCCCCTACTTTCTAAATTAACACAAATAATTAAACTCAGTCACTTGTTTGTCATAGAAAAGTGTCAAATATCAATACATAGAGATTTTTTTACACGCGCATTAGGGATATTGTCCCAGCTATAATTCCAGGTTTGATCCACTTGTTTTTTCAGTAATATGATAGTCCTTTTCCATTCGTTAGATGTGTTTGAGCTTTTCATTTTGTCATTCTAAAAAGGATAGGCATTATTTGGGAAACTTTATCTTTATAAAAAACAAAGGAAGCTAAAAGGATACCAAGGATTTTTATGATAATCAATGAAGTTATAAATGCATCACTTTTATGCATCGTGCCATAAGTAACCTAAATCATTTTTTTTTCAGTTGATTACAGAAAAAACATTAAGATGTGACAATAAACAAGACTTTTCAATGAACTATGAATTCTGTTGGGAGAAAATATCTATGCTAGAGATATTATTTTACAGTCCATACAAGCAATCGTCAGGGTTAACAACACTTACTGTACGTACAAACGGTAAGGAATTTTTCGTACATACTCAACAGTTTACAACGTTTAAGAAAACAGAATCAAAGGCTCCTGTGTTTGACAGTTACACGCAGCATGTCTTGGAGTTAAACATGATAAAGCATTGACTTTTGATATTAGTCATGTTAAGTTCGCCTTTTTCGTTATAACCTTAATCATGCCGTCATGTGTATCGTTTGTATTGTTTAAATTCGTCACAGGAAAGATCTGATACCAAGGTTTCGAAGTTGCGAACTGAAATCATCCCTTCGTTAATGCGGAATCTACTAGTATTAAAACGAAACATACTTTAGAAGTATTTAACTCTTTCATCCAATGTCGCAAAATATCTTAATCTATACGAAAACTGTTTAAAAGTCAAAAGTCATCTGAGGTATCATATATAAAAAATAACTTCAAATAGTATCAAACAGGAAAAATGAAATCTCTCTATTGTCGTTAACTTGAGACTAAAGAAGTTAACCAATGTTTCAACTTAATGAAGTAAAATAAACAAAAAGCTCAATAGTTCTGTGTAAATACAGATTGTAGCACAAAATAGTGCATGCTTATGAAACCGATAAATTTGTGAACATTAAAGACTGAATCGTAAAATCATAGACAATGTGCTTCAATCAACGATTGTACATGCACACGAATGGGTTTAACATATTTACATATGAGAGGTTTAACTAGATGTAAATATAGGCTCAATCCCCAATTTATAACATAAGGAAATGTCTGCACTTAGTTCGGACTGTGACAGTTCTTTCCCATTCGTTTAAAAGTCAAAAGTCATCTGAGGTATCCTATATAACAGAGCAAAATAACTTCAAATAGTATCAAACAGGAAAAATGAAATCTCTCTATTGTCGTAAACTTGAGACTAAAGAAGTTAACCAATGTTTCAATTTAATGAATCAATTAAGAAAATAAAAATTGAGGTTTACGTGTACTTTCAAGTTCTTTGGAATGCACATATATAAAGTTTATCTTGTTAGAAAGAGTGTACGTAGATATTCGACCACATTTACACTATTTTAAATGGCAATAGGCGACAAAGTTGGAAGAGGTAATAAAAAAGGAGAAATTGAAGAATTTATATGAGGTAATATTAAGTGAAAACATTTAAAATATCATCTTATTTCACCAGAATTCTGTCTTTTCAATTAAACAAAACAGTCGAATTGGCATGACAATGAAAAGTTAAATCTGATTGCTCATGATTTGAATTCATTAGATGATTGGCGAAACACTTTTTTCTTGCATCTAATTTGAGTTAGAAAACTAGATGTAAATGTTTAGTATGTATATTTGATGAGCACCATGTAATCGAGTTATATTCTATTGTATAAACTATTTTAGTGTTAACTGGGAATCTGAAGACTTCAGCATTAAGTCCTCATGCTATGGAAAGAATGACTATACAGATGAGTAAATGTAGTTGTGATAATACGACCTGTAGACCATGTATTCCAACATCTCACGATATGTATCTGGAATTCCTTGATAAAATCATTGCGATTGGCAGTATTAATAATTATAAAACTAATGGTAATAATAATGATAACGAAGATATCGAGGAAGAAAGCAGTTCTGTTGGTAAGTGCTGTAATGTAAGCTTTTACTTAACAAAAGGAGTAGGTCCGGTAAGGGCCGATTTTGGCCCCAAATTTCAGTTTTTAACGAGATATTTAGGACACTTTTTAAACACTTAAGTGTCTATTTTAATTGATTCGATTAGTTTATGCTAAAGATTTTAACTGATTCAGTCATTAAAAACGCTCCGATTGAAGCTTAAATATGAAAAATCTATCAAATATGCCAAAAAACGTCACTTTTCAGATGGTTTTCGTCAAAAATGAAAGTGGCCGCCTCCGTGTTCATCCTCAACCTTTATATATGTTATGTATTATCATCAAATACAACTTACATTTCAATATTATGAATGAACACGAATGCGGCCACTTTCATTTAAGACGGAAACCGTCTAAAATTAACTAAAATGCTATAATTGTGAAGATTTCAGTAATTTAGCATGACTTTGTGATGCTAGTACACAATATATGTGCATTGTTTTGTCAAAAACAGCACATATTTATGTGGCAGAGGCATTCTACTTTCCAAAAAATAGCTAAGAGATAACATTTTCACAATTTTGCAAAACTGCCTAATTTTGGGGCTAAAAAGGGGTCTTACTGAACCTACTCCTTTATGTCGAGTTTTTTTTTTCAAATTGCATAACATGTGCTATTTGGACCTAACCTTGACTATTCACAACACAATTTGTAATTTGCATAATTAGGAATCTAAATATTGATTTATTTGACTTTTTTGGCAAAACTCTATAGTTTTAACCTAAATAATATTATATTAAAACATTTAAAGCTTGGAAATGCTGATTTGGCAAAGTAATAAAATTGATTGTAAATATCTGGAAGAATATTTTTTATATGCATTGACAAACAGTAATTGCGAGGGATTCTATACTAACAATATATTTAATACACACGGTCACCTCACTACAAGAATTCATAACAAACGAGATAATATTGATTTGAAGTTATCAATGTCTCCTACCTCAGCAGCAATATACCTGCATATGGTATATTAATTTTGAATTTTTCCCGGATTCAGTATTTTTGTGATTTTACTTTTCGTTTCAAGTATGCAAGATTTATGACTGCACAAGCTGTCCGTGAAAATATTTAACAATTGATCTGTCTAAATACAGATTGTAGCACAAAATTATGCATGCTTATGCTTATGAAACCGAAATATTTGTGAACATTAAAGACTGAATCGTAAAATCATCGACAATGTGATTCAATCAACGATTGTACATGCACACGAATACACGATACAACATTCAAGTCGTAGTCGGTGTGGGTATAACATATTTACATGTGAGATGTTTGACTAGATATAAATCTAGGCTCAATTCCCAATTTATAACATAAGGAAATGTATGTACTTAGTCCGGACTGTGACAGTTCTTTCCCATTATTTTGAGGTTTTTGAGGTTCTTATTCTGCACTTTAACATGTTTAATAAGGGACCTCCAAACTGATTTGAGTTTGGTATTTTTTATATTTGACTTTTTACCCAGAACATTTTTGGGTACTTCGGTTCTGCCATTAGAAAACTTATTTTGCTTTACTATAATTTCCTGCACCGTTGAAAATCATTTTGGGTAATGTCGAAATGTACTGCTGGTACAGTTAATGTTTACTTATCAACTCTGAAATCTATTATCTATGCAAATTACATTACAAAAAAATCAACATTCGCCCTTTTATTCGTTTTGGCTCGTTTTAGGTATACATTGCATATGTTTTCATCGTTTTTTTTTTTTAGACCTGAATATTTTACTACCTTCACTATTTGGTTCGATAACAACTCTAGCAGGAGCATTTGTAGGAGTCATAACATGCAGTAAGTTATACAATAATAATTATTATCATAAATATAAAAAAAAACGATAACATAGTGTGCACGAAGGGATATATATCATGAATGAATCGAAAATATCTTCAATTATCTTTACAATGAAATGACGGGGCAACACTACAAAGACTCAGAACAGTATACAAACCATTGAATTTAATTGATTACTATAAATGAAAGGATTAATTTTTGTCTAGATGGTTATTTTATGAATGCAAAGAGGATATTTGATTCCTATCATCGATACATTGAATATTTTTGTCAATCGAATGATTTATCACGCACAAAATCAGCTGTGACACTTATTTACCTTAAATGTATTTAAATCGATTGGATCTCTACACCAATAATGATAAAAACACTTTTATTTTTCCGTGAAAAGACAACAGTTATAATCATAGAGGATCTTATAAAGGATGAGCTCAATTTAAAATATTAATAGTGTTAATCTTGGTACAAATGTGATAATATATTGATTACAACGATTAAACGATTTTGAAAAGTAGAGGACGATAGAATAATCTGTAAAAACAATAGAATTATTTGATTTATACAAATAACTTACTTTAAAAGAACTTATAGTATTGTGAGATAAAAGGTTCGTTTCAACTACGAGGACCAGCAAAATGATTTTCGGGTATGCTAATTTACGAGAAAAAAATATATCACTTCGTATCCCGATTGTTTATCCATATATGTGAGAATGTTTCAGCTTATAAACGTTTAAATCCAAGTTTATGATATTAGCAGAGGAACTGAGGGCAATGCTACCATGACAATATACCTTTAATGAAGTTATTATAAATGTTACACCGGCGGTTAAAAGGTTATTTCTCTAAACTGAAGTAACCGATGGGACAAGATATTATAACAGCGGGATGTGAAAATATCATTACACAGTACATTATTGAACGACAAATTTATGTGACGTATAAAAATGTTCTGACGTCAGACACTTAAATCAATCAATGTGTTCGTAGATTGTAGATGTTTTTGTGTTCTGTCAAATTGTTCCTTTAAAAATTGTTATACGATGATGACTGATGTACCCATATTTTGACTATTGTATTTATTGTGTCTGTTTATTTAACGGATCAATGTAAATATAACGGCATTTGATGAGACTGTCATTAAAGTGAGAGAGTTAGCGCTATAAAACCAGGTTTAATCCACCATTTTCTACATTTGAAAATGCCTGTACCAAGTCAGGAATATGACAGTTCTTGTCCATTCGTTTTTGATGCGTTTTGTTATTTGATTTTGCCATGTGATTATGGACTTTCCGAAATGATTTTCCTCTAAGTTCAGTATTTTTGTGATTTTATTTTCTACAATGAAAATAACGAAATGTACGGCGTTTATTTGGCACAAAAGTAATCACAAAAATGCAGACTTTTAAGAGTTCGTGCTTTTATATACTCTGTACAATTTGTTATAGTTATTTATTCGTTGCATTTGTGTATTTTCAATTGTTTCTTTTAAAATTTTTGATTATCACATTAAATTGTTTACTTGTTTAGTTTGAACTGTTCTATCAGTTATTCTATTCTGTTAATTATGATTGAACACATCGACGAGTTGGTCAAATTGGGTAAAACAAAATGCTTAATAAAAAAATACCGAACCTCGAAGTTAATCAAAAGCGTTAACTCGTAAAAGCAGACGAAATACAACGCTAGACCTTTGGAATTCTACTGTTGTTCGAAAACAAATGATACTGTAAAAAAACAATTAAAGATAGTATAAATCGTTAATGTTCTTTTTCGTTAGGAAACAAGGGCAAGCCAGAAGACAAAAGATGGACCTCACGTCGGTATGTGTTGACCATATTTTTTACGTAAAACAAAAAACTTATATATTATAGGCAGCTAAATATATCTTAAATTTGAAATCACTTGTGTATTATTTCTTTTCCTTGTTTTTCATAAGAGCACACGCATTAAAGCGGTCTGTCAATTAATTTTAGAATTTTTTTATTTATTATAGCGTTATGGACATATTGAAAGGGAAAAACACGCCACGCTACGATCAAGGTAAAACATTAAACTTGTCCATAAGATACAAAAATTGTAAGATGTCTGCTTAGCAATATACTTCAGGCTGTATATAATGGATTTCGGCTAATTATGATAAGAAACACGTGTAATATGTATGAAATGGTCATCAAATATTCAAATATTAGATACGGAAAAAATAAATCTTATGGAGGGGTGGTACACATCAGGTAAGAAAACTTCATGAAAAGGTATCATATTATAGTATTTTTGACTGCATTTAAATGTAATACATTTGAGAATGGAAAGAGCAGAAAACAACCTAAGGCCACCAATTGGTCTTCAAAACAGCGCGAAAATCCCGCACCCGGAGTCAAGTTTCAGCTGGTCATGTTGACAATTACAAGAACATTTGTATTGAAAACAAAACCGCAATTCTAAAAGAAATTTTCATTGTTACTTGATGAAACATCTCTTTTTGTCGTATATAACCAGCAGCCTTTATGAATATTTATATATTTATATATGTTTCTATGGATATTTATTTCCATTTAAATGTGACTAAAACATACATATTTTATCTTTCAGCTAATCAAAATGAAAGTGGTCCTTGAAGAGCACTCAGCATTCATTGTGTTAGAAAAGGAATGTCACATTTTTACTCATTTAACATGTGTTTAATATATCATATAATTTCACCATCTGCATACGGCTTTTTACAATAAACTGATTTGGTTTTTCTTCAATAATGCTTTGTTCAAATTCTTTTTGGCACATAAAGTAGTTTGTCATTCAAATACAAGTAAAAAACAGTCATATATAAATGCAACAGTAGTATACTGCTTTTATGTATGTTTACACCCTTTTTGAATTAACTTTATCGTTTTCGATACATATATTTTTGACAAGAGAGAAGTTAGAAAAGCGTGTAATAGTTGATACTTGTATTCCACGAATTCGATAAAGTTTATTGTGTTTCCGATAACGTATTCTATTGATGTATGAAATCGAACACAGTATTTGACGAAATTAAAGTATTTGTCATCATCTTGTTATCATTTTTTTATTGCAAAATTTATTATCATTGAATAACATAACACTCTAAATCTCTAGAATAAAAAAAGTTTATAAACCCGTAAGAAGTGGTGCAACTGTCCACTGAATAGTCCAACATTAGGGGACTAAATTGTATGCATCTACATAAAAAAAATGCCTCTACTAAGTCAGATTAAGACAGTTGTTATCAATTCGTTTGATATGTTTGAGCTTTTGATTTTGTCATTTGATTACAAACTTTCAGGTTGAAGTTAGGTGCTCCTGAAGAGTAAGAGATTTATAGTAGTTTCTTTCAGTTAATTGTGTCAAATAATAACTCGATTATCAGACTCGTTTTGTGTTCTCAAGCACTGTTGACGGGAATTTGGAGAGCCTTTCAGAGTTGTCAAAGATGTTCAAAACGTTTTTAAATATTGATGAGCTTTTTCAAGTCATGTCTTTAACTTAAACATTTCGAAAACCATAGATTACCCTCCTTTGAAAAGCTCAAACATAACATTTTAATTGTCAATGTTGTTTACTGAGCATGTCAGGCTGAGACAAGATAAGTTAGCTATCAATTAATTCGCACCAGTGCCATAGGCATATGTAAAGTTTTAACTAAGTCGATCTTCTTAATTCTTAATAATCGTCGTGTAGAAGTTTCACAGGTGACCAGTAGAATCCTTTGGTGAAATCAACAAAAAAAACAATCTCTCAAACATCTTGTTCATTGAGAATTTAAGCGTCATAAGCTAGAAGAGATTGTAGATGACGGCTTCAAGCTAGAGTGTATATAACTGCTTTTAAATGGGGAGCTGAGAGAAGTAAAATTGTAATCATTATGTGTCATAGATTATCTGTATTAGTTGTAGGTTAGCTCTGTTTGTCATCATTGAAGATGGAATTTCTGAAAACAACATTTCGATACTCCAATTTTCATTTTTAAAGAATGGCGATACGTTAAAAGGTTAATCTTAGACTGCCATTTTGGCATTTCATTTTGGTATTTTTTAGCTTGCCATTTCAAAACAAAGCTATCTGGTCAGTAATCAAGGGTAAACATTACATAGAACTTCCTTGGAATTTAAAGCTTTGTTGTAGTCTGGTGAAATAAAAATGTAAGGTGGAACATTTTCATTATAAAAGCACTTTGTATAATAATCTCATGATTTATCGTTAGTGCCGTTCAGTCCTTCAAAAATGATTATTTTATCCTGAAAAAAAATGTCTACCACTACTATAAATCTTATATACATATTAGGCCACACCGATTTGATTAATAGTTCTTTAAATTTTCCCGCTCCTGTTTTTGAGAAATCAAGTTTTCAACCAAAAAAAAACCTACCGCTTCCGTATTTTTTTGGTCCGCATGCCGCTTCGAAATTAGTCTTGCCTTGAAATTGTTTTTCTCACTGACGCTTTGTTTTTGCATATAATCAAATGGGGGTTCAAACGCACGTTTGATCAATCAATAAAAAGTGAAAGGAAATATAAAAATCAAAATATCAAGCCCTTAGTTTTTGTGGTTCCGGCTCAATGCGGAGGACAGGCAATCATTGAACAAACGGCTATCCGTTGTTCGTCATTATTTACATTCGAAGATATCTTTTATGAAGCTAAAAGGGTAAATTAAGTCTGTCAATATTTCGTTTGATGATATCAAACACATACAAATTCGACAACAGCCGTCGGCATCATCTATCATAGTCCGAGATTACTCTGACGTCCAACGGCTGTTTTGTTAGACAAGCTGGGCTCAGAGTAATAACGGACTACACCTTTCAATGTTGGCACTGACATGGATATTTTTGTGTTGGAGAGTTAAACTGTAAATTTGTGAATTTCGAAATAGAGGAACATTCTCAGGCTCTGATCCAAACAATAATTTAATTGAATAACCAACAGGTCCCCCGAAAAAAATCGTTTGCATTATTAATGAAAAAAAACAATAGAACTTCCTGAAAAAACTAAACCAAAATCGTGTGAACAGGGCAAGGAGAAACTGTTAGAAACTGTTGTGTGACCTTATTGGCCTTACTAGTAGTACTATAGAGTGTGGGTGGTCTTCAGATACTTTAGAATCATGAAATGAAAAATTGTGCAAAATAAACTTTAAAATGCTTTGTGGTATATAGACCCCATCCATCATAGACTGCAATTTACTGTAAAATATCTCAAAATTCTACTATCAAAATAAAATCTATTCCATATTAAAAAAATATTTATTCCCAGAGTGCATCTTACAATTCACAGTAGTAGTTAGTTTTGATAAGAACACATATCCTGCTGTTCGTCTTTTAGTTTCCAAGCACAGCTCTTTATATAACAATAAAGACATGTGGTTAATTGCCAATAAGACAACTATCCACCAAAATTCAAAAGAAGTAGATGTAAGCATTGATAGGCAACCAAACATTATTAAACCATAAGAAAATTTCATGTTTTGTTTAGGGCCATTCCAGAATTAATTTTATGGGGGGGGTGGAGGAAGGCACCTGCATTAAAATTTGATGGGTGGTGATTATTTGAGAAAAATTGCTTGAACATTTAAATGAAATATACCATTTTAAATGTATGCATGGTGGGGTCAAATAAAAAGTGCCTTCTTTCCCTCCTCCCAAACTTTTGTTTTTGGAACAGCCCTTGGTGGAATTTAATTCAACCTCAAACATTGTCAAAAAAAGGTTGTTCACCAAAAAGTTACAAACTGAAAGTATCAATTTGATAAGTGTCATGTGTTTTGCATGCGCTTTACATTTGTCAAGGTCATTGGTATTGCTATTTTCTAAGTCACGTTTAAGAGGGTTTTTTAAAATATTTGCTGCTGCACAGTTGATTGCTTAGAGTCAGATTCTAAATCATTTTATAACAAATGCAAAATTAGATATGTATACTAATATTCTATGTACTTTCAAGTCCACAGCAAACCTAAAGAGTTTAAAAATAAGACAATGATGTAAGATCATTAAAACAAATCTAACAGAATAATCCCCTACCGTCAATAGTATAGAAATTAAAAAGAGAAAAGAGCCTACGAATATAACAGTAATAAAAGTTACAAGTCTACTTATTTAACAAGAATTCTAAGAATTTTTTATTGGCAGCTTCTTGAATTCCCTTAAAAAAAATCATGCATATTCATAAAGATTTCATGTAACATAGAATATACCTTGCTCTATTCTTATCTGACAAGCTATGATATATCATAACGTGCTGTTAAAAAGGTAACAGATCTCTTGGAGACATGTCTTCCTATTCATACCATTTCTCTGATCAAAATAGTCTGGTGTACTCCTTTTTTGGAGTGGCAGCATATACAAAAAAAGCAAAATTACTCCGAGGAAAATTCAAAAAGGAAAGTCCAGAATCAAATGGCAAAATCAAATGATAAAATACATCAAACGAATGGATAACAACTGTCACTTTCCTGACTTGGTACAGGCATTTTCCTACAAAACAAAAAAGACCCAATAGGGATACAGCAGTGAACATTGGTTATTATTTTAATTAACTAAAAACGAACAAATATATAACAAAGAAGCACAAAATGGCATTTAAACCCAGCATATTAACAAACTTAAGGACAAGAATACACAAATTTACCTTAGTACAATAACACAATAACGGGATGTATAAGTACAGGGCTACGTGATATCTGTTTCAAATAAACATAAAAAGGCATATAAACAAAGCACATAATTGGTACAAATGATGCATTTTCATATCACTACCCATATGTATATCACGAAGTGGTCGCCTTACAATTTTACTACACACTAGGGTTTGCTCATTGTTTAAAGATTGTACAGTGTTAATTCTTAACCTTGACAAAAACATATATCAACAAATAGAGACATTTGAAATGAATTTCATTTTCATAATTCAAATTTTAAGACTAAAATGTTGTAAACATTCTTAGTGTCAAGTAAACACGAGCTCACATTTTGCATGACGTCATTGACTTTTCCTAAATAACATTCAAAAATCTTACTCTGTTCAAGATGCATGTGCTACAATATTATAATTACTACTGAAAACAAGTAGGATTTACTTTCTGTTCTATTAGACTAAAACTGTTACTCCAATTGGCGTATAAGCACTCCAGAAAAGGTGTTGAACCGCTCTACATTTTTGCCTTCAATTAATGACTGGCCAACTGCATCTCCTCTGTGTTTAATCCAAACCATATCTCCAGTCTCTAATGTAACAACTATTGTTTCTGTACTTATGTGATGATTACTGTATGCATACAAATAACCAATGGCATTGCCGTTTTTCACAATATCAGCATGGGCATAGTATCCAGGTGCAGCAAAAAGTGAACCAGAAAACAAATATATTCCTTTTACTGGTGCAGTGAAATGACTGTGACGAGTATCAAACGCATTTCCAATGTTTGTAATAACTGTATCAAATTCAATAATCTGATCCTGGCCAAGCTGAATGTTATGTTTTAGCGCTGCAGAAAAGGCGACTGCTGTTGGGGGTACGATTGCTGAAATAAATCATATCAATCTGCTATAGTAATGATTATAGTACATAAACGTTTTGATACCAAAACTTCAGATTATAAATTATTTTTCCTGACACAGTTTGTAATCTTCTGTCTTCAACTTTTGATTGATCAATAATAAGAAAAAAGTAAAATCACAAAAAATTATGAACGGAGAGCCCCAAGTCAAATGGCAAAATGAATTGATAAAACACATCAAACGAATGGACAACAACTGTCATATTCCTGACTTGGTACAGGCATTCTCAAATTTTCGAAGAACAGACATCATTTCTGATCTATTATTCTAAAAAAAATAAGATTGATTTAGTCCTCAGTCTTATTGGAACTGAAACACCAAATAGTTTGATTGATCACTTAAACATATAACCATCTTTCAAAGTATTGCAACGTTCTTATATTAAAAAAATAAGCAGTCTTGATGACAGTGCAGTAAGTAAAGTTTTGATAAGCTATCATATCGAAGAACCAAGATATCTCTCAGTATGCGCTATTAGAATAGCGAGTCTAGTCGTTATCTCGACAAATCTTTGGGATAGCTATTTCCAGGAGGATATCTTCAGCTTTTACTTACTTGAAACTGGAAGTAAAAGACGCTTACTTGAAACTGGAAGTAAAAGACGCTTTCCAAATGAGTTTTCTTCTCCATCTTCATTTCCAAGAAGTTTGATAATGTTCTCATATTTAGTCAATATTTCTTCGTTTTGTCTCTGCAGGCTTTCCACTTGTCTCTTCAACACCATGATATCTGACCTACAATCTATAGTCGAAAACAAATATAAACGCATGCGGTTTTAGAGCTTTGATCTTGTCAATTAACGACATAAAGTGGATATATTTTTTTACTACACGTACTCATTGATAGCACTTAAATCAAAAGTGCTATTAAAATGATTTAAAACTCTGAAAACAGATCAAGTTAACAGCTTAAAGATGACGTATGCCAGAGTATTTGAACTTAAAAGTATGAAAAAATAGAGTCATTAACAAACAACAAATCCAACTTGTCAAGATTACAAATTAACAGTGTTTCTGTCTGTGAATACTATGGAAAAAATCAGAGAGCTTTATCTCAGCAAGATAGTTCATTCCATTCACACAGAGCAATAGTGAATGTTTCATTGGTTGGAAGTCACAAAAATGAATCTCCATACAAATAACAAATTTAGTTAACAGTGTCTATGCATTGCATTTGATTTCTGAATCTGTCTAGTCACTGTAAGTCAAAATAGCGTTTTGATATTTGATATAAGCATTTCGACCTATATATTACCATAAGAAGACGTGTCGAGGCTGCTGTCACCTGAAATCCCTGAAGTTAAGCCAATTATTAGCATACAAATAGTTGTCGCCATATCCATTTCAATCCGGAAAGTGTCCTCACTGATAAAGTGTATCTACTACTACAATCCTTATCTGTGTTCTATATTAAAACATGTATAAACAAGCATGAATTGGGTAATATCTAGAGGATTGTTTCAGATCAAACACGATTTCCTTTTAATTTACACCCTACAGTAGAAACACAAAACATTTACAAATGGAGTTTGGTAAGAGAGAAATTTAATTTTATCCTTTTTACTCCATTTGTTAGGCATTAAATCAGTTCATTTGAAAATGAACCAATACCTTCCTTAAAACTCCATTTTAATGCAATATTATCCAAATTTGTTAGGGCTTAAATATAACAGAAAACCTTCAGCTTGGAAGTTTTTATTCGTGTTACGTCAAGTTATAACATGACGTTAATGCACCGAGATCATTCATGAAATTTCGGAGAAAATTATTCTACTTTGACTCTATACATTTTGTAAGCTCTTGGGCATTTATTCTCTTTGGTATGCATAAGAAAAGGAATAACGGTTCTGTTGTTTTATTTTTCAATTTCAATTTGAACAAAACAATATCGACATAGTGTTATACATGTGTTTCGATACATGTAGATTTACGTTGGTGGTAAATAGTAACAGCCACAATATGCACATCTCTAAGTCCGCGCTAAATAGATATATCGAGAATTTTATCACGGTGTTGTTTACAAATAGAAAGAAGCACGTCATAGTTAAGAAAAGTCACATTGCCCTCAAAATAAATAGTTTACTGTTTTGCCATAATCTATATAAATATTGGATTGAAATCATTAAAAAAAGATATCAAAGAGGAACGAAAGGTATCAGAGGGACAGTTTAACTCATAGATCGAAAATAAACTGATAACGTCATGGCTTAAAGATAAATAATAGTACACAAAACACAACACAGAACACTAATTACGTAGCAACATGAACCCAACCAAAAACTGAGGAACTGTACATTTAGACGTTTAAGGCACAATAAGTCACAAGGTTGTGATACAAAGTATAAATTTGAACCCTCGAGAACTACTGTATGGACAAAACATGTCAAAGATTCAAGACATTACGTAAACTACCTGCCCGAAAATTATGCTCATCGGTATAAGAGTATCAATTAATCGGTACGACCGAGTGAAACGTGAAGGGGATAAGTAACTGTTAAGTCCATTTTTGGTCATATTCTTTTGACATGGCTAGGTACCTATATATCCCATGTTATTGTGTTATGGTGATTTTTTGTATTAATGTCTTTTGTTTTTGCCTATGTGGTTTGTCTATATGACATTTCGTTTTTTTCTTTGTTTACATATTGTTAGTTTTGATAGTGACTATGATGATAACACAGTGTTGACTACTTTACCCCTATTTTTGACATTATAACAGATAATGTCTGTTTATTTTGTTCACATATTGTTGTCAATATTATGGAATTTTATGCGACTTTCATACAAGTAAGATGTTTAGCTACCTATATAACCAGGTTTGATTTACGCTTTTCACACAAGTTATATGCCAATACAAAGCCAGGAATATAAACAGTTGTGTTCATTCGTTTGATGTGTTTGAACTGTTGGTTTTGCCATTTGATTTAGGACTTTCCATGTTGAATTTTCCATGGAGTGCGATATTTTTTTATTTTACTTTTGCGATTTTTTTCTAATTTCAGGGAGAACTTTACGTTGTTTTGCAGAGAGCTAAAATACGATCTCACTATTTGCCTTGTTTATATGTGTTTTTTTCATTTTATTTTCAGGATAGTTAATGGTGTGTCTGATGGACTTAATTCTTCTGACACTTCTGGTTGTATGTAATTAAAAAAGAGCATTCAGACATTTTTGACATTGATTATTCATCTTAAGTTTCAAAACGAGTCTCATTATACATTTTTGGGGGTATTTTCTAGACATCATATTTTGATAGTGATAACCTCGGGCATTCATATTCGTGAAGATGTAAAATTCCCACTGAATGTTTTTCAATAACAATCAATGCAACTTCAATCTAAAATCATATAATAGATTGTGTTGTAGCTTGTCAATCTATGAAGATTAAGTGTAACTGGTGGATTTCATTTTTGTCGCTTAACTT